>JAFBMS010000056.1:1031517-1239017 GCA_019788955.1 Albula glossodonta | reverse complement strand
CACTGAACTGTCATTCATCTTTGACCCAGTCTGACCCAATCAAAAATGTTTTTTTTACTGCCTCTCCTCAGTCAGTGTGGTCATTGGTCCAAATCATTGAATCACTGATACTATATAGCACCTCCTCTCATATTTGCCTCAATAAAACCCATCTCCCCAATCAGTAGCTGTATGTCATAAATGTCATAACATCGACAATGGCTTTGTGGTGCTTGGCTTGGTCTTGTGTGTGTGTATGTGGGTGTTCAGTAAAACCATGTTTTTGCCCATGCTAGCTGCAATTGAATCAATACTGTGGAAGTCATTGTAGTCTCTTGTTTCTGTGCATCCCTATAATACATTGTTCTTCCAACTGGCCTTGCAGCACATCATAGACCTGGAGTCAAGTCAGGACCTTTCAATTACCTGTGCAGCGTAACCTTGAGTGCAGCCAGTTCCATTTACGGCGCCTGGATCGCATTTCCTCAAGTGACTGTGTCTTATCGCAAGCTTTGTTTTTTCCCCACCGTGAGTCAGGATATGGACGAGATGCTGCTAACCAGAGCGAGACAAAGCTTGGCTCTTAGGGGTCCCCTAGTAATGTATGAACTCCTCCTCATACTCTCATACCCAAAAGCTGCAGAGTCGCAATGCTCACAAAGATCTATATATGGGCAGACACACACACACACACACAACAACAACAACCGAACTTGTTGACCTTGTCGTAGCACCTGCTCTGACGACTTTGGGAGGAGAAGCCAAAAACGTGACTCACACGTGACTCCTCCGATTCACATGACGACGCTCTTGCTTTTATTCGCACACTGCAGCCGCACCACTAGTTGCACACTGCCTATGATGTTGGAGGACGATGAAGTCAGCGTACCCTCAGTTCGTGCCACCACAGGCGCCCAGTGGGTGCTATAGAGATGAGACCAACAAACTTTAGCCGGCTTACCCCCATCTTCCCCGGCAACACTGTGCAAATTGTTGCCTCACCAATGCAGACCTCAAAGAGAACAATATTGTTCAAGGTTTAATTTGTACAGGGTACAAGGAGAAAATTCACAAAAAAGTGACTCCCATGGTATCAAAAGTCTGTGGGAAATTCCAGCTTTATTAGTTTATATTATTAAAAAAAGCTAATATGAAAATGATGCAGACTGATGGTGATAATTAAAGATGCGTTAGTGTTTCACTACTGATTAATACACCGTCAGAGACAAGTGAAAGGTGCAAAATTCAACATGGAGAGTAATAAAATTTTACCACAGAATACACTTTATTTTGTAAGAACAGAAATATTTTCAACATCTTTCACACTTTGAGTGGAAAAAAATGATCATTATCTTTTTGTTTTTATTTAAAAAAATGTGTTCAACCTAAACGTATCATTAGGGAAGCGATCTTTCTGGAAAACGGTGCGCTGCACCATCTGTGGAATTAGCTTATCTTTGTTTGTTTTGATTTAGCAGTTTCTGAGAGATTAGTTTAATTGAACCTTTGAGACGGGCTGAAGTCCCAGCAATTCAGACCTGTTCTCCGCCGTGGTTACCCAGAGTGCTGACTCACTAATGCCACTTTCCCCACGTACTGAGCCTGTCTTGGGCATTATGTCTGTGAACCTGTGATTATCGGATCTGCACAAACGTTAACATGCAACTGCAGCAACTGGTTTCTTAACAGCCAATCTGTAACTGGATTGTCAGAGAACAGAACTTTAACACCCTTATTCAAACTTAAGTTGTGTATTCAGTGGGAACAACATGCACACATCAGACTCTGCACTCTTAACGCTACGACCATGCCATTCAGCTCAACTGGGCTCATCATTTACCTGCATTCTACAAAGTGTCTGCACCATGCCTGGACTTGAACACTTCGAACATCTCTGCCTCTAGCGGAAGAGGTGGTTAAAAGCAAAGCTACCCTCTAGAGGGCGCTGGAGCAGCCTCACCACCAGTGGTCAAGACTACGAAAGGATTTGTCGTTGCTGGCTTTAGGCATGCTGTCTTCACAGAAAACACCTCTCAATGTGGCGCACCAGTGACTGTTATAGGTTATTCAAAATTTTGGGCTTGTTTACCGTTGCTATGACAATGCTGTCACTGTTCTGTTGCACCTTCCTTTTTCATGCACCACTGTGATGTCACAAAAAGAACATTATTAACCAGTTCTTACATGTTATGGTAACTGGTATTTTATCTGGATGGGAATGCTGGAACGGAAATGTCATACCGCTTTGGTTTCATTCTGAACAAAGCGAAAAGTTATTCATTCCTAATCCCCAGTAAATTTCATTGATTTGGTGTGGGTAGTACAGACACTTGAGCACTGGCTGTATCATATTAGCTTAAATGATTAAATATACACAAGGCTAACAAAGAATAAAGACATCTCTTAAGTGTTTTCTTGTTTCATCATATTTAATAACCTGTCAGAGCAGTTACACATAAACAAATGAAAACTAGATAAACAATTATACAGAAGCTTATAATTATGCATGATGTTGCTATAACAATGTGATGTATGATGAGGCATACATCTGTGTCCTGTTGTACACTCAAATATATTTCCTGTATAGTGATGTATATTTATATATTTTTTCCTTTATATTTATTGTAGAACAAGTAGTTATTTTTATAGTACAAAGTAGTGTTGTCTGTGTCATGTCTGCCATATATGTAGCACCGAGGGATAAGGAGAAGCATTGCTTCACACCTCTGTATATTTTTAACATATTGTGGAAGTGAAAATAAAGCTGACTTGACTTGACATGTTCAGAACTTACAGTTCTATTATTACTGAATGGTTCGCAAGTGCTGGAAGTGACATTTTTCTCCGAAAATGCTTATCTTTTATAAGCATTTGCGACTGTGAGAAATAGAGAAATCACCCCACACAGTGATCACAGCCGTGGAGTCTTTATCCACTAAACATCCCATGCAGTAATATCTCCGATGGACATTCTATAAATGAACTGGAAGATTGTATTTCATATTCTCCCCATAACACATAATGGGAAGCCATACGAGAGTCATGAATCATTTAAACCAAGGTCCTTTTTTTTTCTCATCTTCAGATGATCTCTGGACATAAATTTATGTAACAACTTCACAAGCGGTCATGTAGAAGGGGAATATGTGCCGCAAACGGGAGTGATTAACGTGAAACACACTGCGGAAAGTAATCTTCTGAGATGTATAATAATATCATCTGTTCATAGCAGCCCCAAACGTGCACTGGCAGAGTATGACGACATAAAACCCCCTTTCACAAGACAAATTGAATTGTCATCGGTTATCAGATCTGCCAATATAAAGGGCTCATCCAAATTACCAGAATGTATTGCTATGACCTACAGCTTGTGTTTGGTGTGTGTGTGTGTGTTCCCCCCCGCCACCCCAAAAAGCTGAGCCTGAGAGAAATTCACATTCCAATGGGCTGAAACTTGGAAAGGCTTTTTATAAAAACAGCTCAAACACAGCCCTGATGTAGATGGAGAAAACACAAAATCTAAACGATTTTAGAATAAAGCACAGACTGTCATGCATAGAAAGCAAACTGGAGAGAGAATTTTTTTGCAGACTCTTTGGCTTTTTGAAGCACAGTAAAGAAAGAGAAAAGAAAAAATATAGTTTTACCATTTCGAATGCTCTTATCTGCATTGAGTTAAGACTCACAGGGGCTCGTTAATGTTAGAGAAACTCTATTGATTTGAACTCCATTTGCCAGGTATATGTAGGTCAAAGCAGAAGACATTTACTTAGAATACAGCCATAATATTCTGTTGCTTCTGCTGAAGACACTTTGAGCAGGTGATCAACAACAGCTCGTTAGAGGCTCAGTTGACTAATTTTGATGTTCTTCTGTGGAAATATAATGTAGGAGTTCAAAAATTATGTTGCATAACAAACTGAAAATTGGCATTTCAGTGAATCCAGTTTTCATAATTACCCATCTCCTTAAACAGATATACATTTCCTTCCACATTTTAAAGATATTCTTTTCATAACAAAATTGAACAATTGAGGCGTTCACTTTTAACTAGTTAAATTAACTACTGTGTCACAACTCTGTTTTTTAGATATATTGTGGCTGACAGACAGTCATTCATGAGGTGGGAGGGGTGTTCCACCTCACATCTCGGTCCCTTTTCAGTCTTCAGGAATCAATGAATTAAGTATCAATCACTTGTATTCTAAAGTACCTCAAAAAAATCCTTGGAGATCAGCCATCTCCCTGGAGCATTTTTGCTCCACTATCGGAATTTTATCCGAACTCCAAAAGGATTTCAAATAATCGCCGATTGTAGCTACAGTTTCAATATTTTCACAAATCATTTAGCACAATTTATAATACACAGGTGCTATCGAAAGCTTTTCATGGTGTTACTGACAAACATCAGCTGATCAGGAAGGACGAAGCAACTCATTTCCAAACCACAACATTTTTTAAATGGGGGGCAATTAAGTCCTTCATGACAACTTGTGCCTCCAGACACCTCAACAAACAAATGCCCTTCAGATATACTAATTAACAAGCACTTATTTTAGACAAGTAAGGTGCCAAAATTAAATACAATAAAGCTGAAACAAAATAAAGCCTTCAGGGCTAGGTCATCGTTGCGGCTAATTGAAGAGTTTTGAAATGCATGACCCCTCTAATGTTCCACACACCACTGAACCGACAATAAAGCACTCAAAATTCTGGCCCACAAAGCGGAGCTAAACTTGTAGCCTCAAATGGTATATGAAGCTGAGTATAACGCTCAAAGTGAGCCGTTTCAGCTTTACAAAGACATTTCTTTCCCTTGTCTTGCCTACAAAGATCATCACAGCTGGTGCTTGGATCAAAATGATTTAGGGTGTGCAAACTCCTGACTCTTAAAAGCCCAACAGGAAGGGGCGTGGTCACATGCTGATTGGCCAAAAGGAGAATGCACTGCCAGCTGCTCTCAATCACCAATTAGGAGCCAGCTCCCACACTCTGGAACAGAGGTGATCCAAATAAACCTCCGATCAGAAAACCAAAATGAAGGAATTCCAAACAAACTCAAAGCGAAATTGAGGAAAACCCCTGGAAAAAAGCAAAATGTAAAGGACATACCAAAGGAGAGGTGTGAACACTTCCTATGTCCCCAGTGTTGAGTTTCATTCACCAGTGCAGTGGTGTAAATACCCTATTATTGTCTAACTTCATCTCTGGGCTTTAACTACAATCAGTTTCAATTATATTTAATACTGACCACTGAGCGATACACAAATTACAATTTTCAAGACTGCTATAACTCATTTCTGAATTCTGAACAAAGTTCTTATCTTGTATTACAGAGTAATTGTTTTATATTATCTGCAATTTGCCTGACTGACAAAGTGTGCCAACCAAATGTCATGTTTATGCAGATTTCATACATTATAAAATCATAGATCATTCACAACAACTCAAGTTACATTGCATGTGTCAAAGCCAAGTCAATCATTGCAATTTTCCAGTAACTGAAATATATAGACAAAATATTCAAGCTTGTCTCATATGTCACACTTACCCACCTGTATGCCCAAAATATAGACCCCTGTGTGTTGTTTTATAGCAGTTATGTGTATGATTATGAGAGATATACTCTCCACCATATTCTTGTAATAGTTATTGTACTTTGCATCACCGATTCATCAAGCCTCATAAATAAAACACACATTTTGCCCACCATCAAGACACAACAGGGAAGTGTCCCTTTTATCAGACAAAGAGACACCATTACCAAAATTGGATTGTTTGCTTCACATTTCTGTCTGTAATGGCGTTAGCTATCAAATGCCTGCAGAGAGGACCAGGCCAAACCCAGGATGAGCAAGTGGAGAAATTAGGTCTGACTGTGTGCTGCGTCATTTCTTTACCCGCTCTGCAGGGCTGGGGGAATACATGCGTACATATTATGGGATAGGATGTGGCAGATACAGGAATACAAAAGCCCAATTACGAAATTATACATGTGGCTACAGCTGAGAGCTACACCCCCCTCTGTCACATTTACCTGGGAACCACAGTACCCCCCCCACTCCCCCCAAACACACACACACTCACGCATGCACGCACACACACACTCACACACAAACACACACACACACTCACACAAACACACACACACACATGCGCGCAAGCACGCACACACACACACACACACACACACACACACAGTACATTCTTCAGTGTTGTTTGTAATGGTGGATAATGTGAATGGGTCCCTGGATTCTTGCAGTGATTTAACTAATTAATAGCAAAATCAATTGCTGGTAAATTAATTACCCACTGTCTGCAGGAGCAATATTAAAAGCAATTTAGTTTAAACCCAGTTAGTGACAATTAGTTTATTTTGGAGTTTTTTTCCCTTGTGAAGAAAATTGTGCATGCCCCGTTTTGGAGAGTGTTGTTTCAATGTTTAGTTGCCGTAGAAAATAGAAGTTATTGAAGACCGCCTGTTCACACTTAGCATGTTTCCCCTGAAAAATCAGGTGCAAAGTTTGTGTGAGACTAAATTTGGTAAGCCTTGTGTTGAATAATGAGAACGGCATGGTTAACATTGTACATATGGCCTGCATAGAATGACTAAATTTGGTAAGACTTGTGTTGAATAATGAGAACAGCATGGTTAACATTGTACATATGGCCTGCATATAATGACTAAATTTGGTAAGCCTTGTGTTGAATAATGAGAACGGCATGGTTAACATTGTACATATGGCCTGCATATAATGACTAAATTTGGTAAGCCTTGTGTTGAATAATGAGAATGGCATGGTTAACATTGTACATATGGCCTGCATATAATGACTAAATTTGGTAAGCCTTGTGTTGAGTAATGAGAACAGCATGGTTAACATTGTACATATGGCCTGCATAGAATGACTAAATTTGGTAAGCCTTGTGTTGAATAATGAGAACGGCATGGTTAACATTGTACATATGGCCTGCATATAATGACTAAATTTGGTAAGCCTTGTGTTGAGTAATGAGAACAGCATGGTTAACATTGTACATATTGCCTGCATAGAATGACTAAATTTGGTAAGCCTTGTGTTGAATAATTAGAACGGCATGGTTAACATTGTACATATGGCCTGCAGATAATGACTAAATTTGGTAAGCCTTGTGTTGAATAATGAGAACGGCATGGTTAACATTGTACATATGGCCTGCATATAATGACTAAATTTGGTAAGCCTTGTGTTGAGTAATGAGAGCAGCATGGTTAACATTGTACATATGGCCTGCATATAATGACTAAATTTGGTAAGCCTTGTGTTGAGTAATGAGAACAGCATGGTTAACATTGTACATATGGCCTGCATAGAATGACTAAATTTGGTAAGCCTTGTGTTGAGTAATGAGAACAGCATGGTTAACATTGTACATATGGCCTGCATATAATGATACAGTATCTGTGCCCATAGTGTTTATATCTGATACTTTACAATTTCCATATGCTGAAACAAAGATTCAGACATCACCCTTAAGCAATTAGCAGCTGCTCTTTTCTATAAAGACTTATGGTTAACATTCCTGCACATTGTCAATTTAGACAGCTAGATATTTTCTGAAGCAATTTAGGTTAAGTAGCTGGCTCCAGTATACAAACGCAGGGTCTGTCATTATTGGGGACTGAACCTGCAACCCTGAGGTTACAAGCCCAGCTCCCTCACCATTATATTACTGCTGTCCCACTGTCTTTTTTATGCTCATAATGATTAAGTTTTTCTGAGATATCCTCCTCTGTTCCCAGCACACTGTATTACTGGAATATTCATATTTCATGGCAATTAGCTGAAACAGCAATGTTAAACTGCCGACAAAATTGAGTTAATGATTCTTATCAGTATCACTATGACAATAATGGAAGGTAAGAGAGACCAAATGGAACAAAAGAGGACAAATGGGAACCTCTGAATGTCCCCTTTGAGGGAATGTTCTTTTGAAAACATGAGCTGGCCTAGATGATGCCTGGTTTATATTCTCATGTTCGTTTGGCACATGAGGAGAGGACTGGTGCTACATTTTCTGTGTGTATTTTTAATTTCGCAGAAACACTGTCAACAGCATCAATTATTTGCTCTGTGGGTGTGCAAATAGGTGACAGCAGAGAAATATAGATTGACAAATATGTGTAGACAAATAAGTTTTTATGAGAATTCCTTCTGCCATAAGGAATGTTTTGAACGCCCTGTGGAATGTGAAATATAAGACTGTCCCTGAGTTTGGGGTTACACTATTTCCTGCGAATAGCAGTGGCACACAATGACAAAAAACTATGGCATGTCTTTCTTTTATGATGTCACAAAGGTGCTGTCCTCATTATCGCTTGCCGTGATGTTCCTGACCACAATAGCAGCCAATGGCTTTTATGAACGGACTGGATTTAAATCAATGTAAGAAATAAACAGAATTCTATCTTCAAGAAAATTTTAAACTAGCACTGTTGAGCTCCTCAGGGATCTTGTTAAACACTGTCGAGAGTGGATGCAATTTAGTTGTTCTGTGATATACAGAAGATATAGCGGTGTGCTTGTCCCCGTTTCAACTTCCAATCAAAGCTTCAGTTTACGAACAGAACAGAAGACTTGCAGCTGAATAAAACATGCCATTGAGCGCACCCTAACAAGCTTACGCTTGTGAATCGCAAGCAAAACAACATGTCTGTCCTTTTTTCTTCATGCTGTTTGAACAGAATTAAGTTTATGCATTACAGTAATATACAAAACATGTCATTCTTTCCTTTTAGGGTTAAGTTCAATTATAAAGTCCCATGCTGGTTTTCACAATTCAGCACTGACAAATAACTTTTGCTTAGTTGCATTTCATATCTCTGTGAAACAGTGTTTTAGGTCTGACAAGTCTAGGATAAAGATATTGAATGATATTAATGATACTACTGAAGGATATTTTTTCTTCTAGCATTATGTAAAATTGATGAAGTTCCTGGGTTCTGCCACTCATTATAATGTATTTATTGCACGTTGTGTTTCAGAAGGCGTACCTCAAGGTTCAGTTAAAGAACCGCTGTGCCTTTCAATTTAAATCCTGTCTATACTCCTGCGCCAGCATTCAGCCAGGAGAAAGCCAATCAGCTCATACCTTGCTGAGATGTTGAAAAATTCTGTCTCAGCCATTGTTCCTGAATTTGTCATCAACTCTAGATTGAGTTCAGAGTCGGAGACTGAGAAGGCCATGGTGTGTGATGTCATCAAGTTGTCATGTTGATCAATCCACTGCTTGACATAATAATTATCTTTAAATTATTATTGTGTAATATATTTATTATTATTATTATTTATGTATTTTTGTATTATTTTTATATGCCATAAAGAAATGGAGTCTCTCTGCACAAGAATTTCATACATTGCCATACTTTTGTAGAACAATGTTATGACATTAAAGCTGACTTTGACTGCACATGCTCTGTACACATGGGGATATTGTCATCCTGGAGGACACACCCCTCCCTGCAGGACAGATGCTGCAGTATGGGATGAAGGAGATCACTCAGAGTCAGTAAGCCATCATTAGAACAGGATGAGTGCACCCCAGACAATGCTGGGGAAAAGGCACCCTGAAACATTACAGAACCTGCTAGAGCCCTTCATGGTCGAAAAACAAAAATAAGTTGTTTTAGACTGTTTTGCCTGTTTAGCTTTGCACCTTCAACCAATTAATGGATGTCCAGGAGTGTACTTGACCACTCAAAGTTCCCCCTTGTTGATGATGTCATTCCCTGAGAGTTCCATGATGACATCAGGGGGTTGAACTTTCTTCATGACTCAAACCCCTGCCAAAACACACCCCAACAATCACCCCTCTTTCATCTTCGCTGAGGACTTGTATCCTAGTGACGGTAGCCGCGGTTACGGGCAACAAGACCTGCACAGCACCATCGTTGTGCACAACCCAGAGCATCCTGGGATGTTAATTGCTTAATTAATTTGGGAACCACACCTGTGTGGAAATATCTGCTCTCTATATAATTTGTGGGGTTTTTTTTCAGTTTTTACAGTACCAGTGTGCTGTTTGTCTTCATTCTTCATCCACTGACATTCTAAATCAGACTGGAATGCAAGCAGCTTACACCACTAAAAAGAGCAGAAAAAGTGCAGGGCTTTGTCTTATCTGCGAAGGATTCTGCAGGGTCCGCTGCGTTAACTGATACAATCACTTATTCAGCCATGCGCATGCAACTCTGCGCTAAAGCACAGAATATAAGCAACTGCTGTTATTTAGACAGCACAAATATCTCATCTCACTTCAAAGACATCGTGAGCAAACATACAGCACAAGCAAATAACAGAATTATTATTATTATTTACCTAATTATTTTACAGTAGATGCAGATGCAGAAACCCAGCACAGACAGTTTGAGGCCTCTATATTGTGAAAAATAACAGGGGGGTCCTCCTACCACCGTGAAGGACAGGTATGGCTCCGCCCCTGAGGACCCCAGACCCAAAATCAAATACCAACATCTGCACCTCTGTACTGCTCACAATTTAATAAATGTAATACATTTAATAAGGAACTGCTTCTAAATGTATTCATGTTGTCAGAAAATGCATTCTTTTAAAATTTTTTACATACATAAAGACATAAATACAAATCCATTAGTTGTGAAAGCAATAAACATAGGTTAATACTTGAAAAAAGAGAAGAAAAAAGTTACACTCATACAAAAATACACAGAAATATAAGGATGTTTATAGATATAAATCTGGTGCCAAGTTCATATTATAGCAACATAATCAATATGGTTCTGCCAAATGTTGTGAAAAATCTGCATTTTTACGCCTTTGTCTGTAAAATATTTTATCTAGGGGAATATAACTTGACAATTCATTAAGCCAAAGGGGAATTGAAGGGGATTCTTCTGACTTCCAATTTGCTGAAAACACATTTGACAGAAAGTACCACTAAATTCAGCGATGGAGGAAGGAGAGGATTTAGCGCAGAATACGACCTGATCCATTTCCACAGGTCTGCCGCTGTTTCACACAACTCACTCTCTAGGACATCACAAGTGCAACCAGGTGAACTTGATTGTTTTGATCTCCTACGCTACCACCGTAGGTGATGTGAAAAAAGGTACATGTCTGCACATTTCTTGAAGGTTTAGCATCTTGCATGAAGGCTGAGCCAGGCTTAAACGGCTGCTCTGACAGGAATCTCATGATTAGTTTAATAAAAGAAGGGAGGAAGCGTAATCTGTCCTCGTTTGCCTCCTCTGAACGAGTCACAGAGAGAATGGCAGAAAAGCTGGTCCATATTTGAGCAGTGAAGGAAAGAACGATGCATTCTGGGATATCGCAATAACTTCAGATCCCTAAGGAACAGATGTGTTGATGGGGTGGGTGAGGTTTTACTGAATTAAAAATGGGATAATTCAATTATTCAGTACTTTGAAACAGGATGCCAGGTCATATAGTTGAGGCAGAGACCCTCAGTGTGTTCCAATCCAGACTTGACGTTACATTACAATCATTTAGCTGACTCTCTCACCCAGAGCGACTTACAAAGCAGCAGATCATTGAGTGCACCCCCCCCCCCCCCCCCCCCCGATAATGAGTAATAGTGAGTAATAATGAGTGCCAGACCTTAGCTAACCACGTTTCCCAACTAGCATTTACTGAAGTACCATTACTTAGCTGCAGTGCAGGATACCTAAGCTTGTTCACTAATACAAACAAAATCACCTACCACCTACCCAAAAAAAAGGTCAAGCTCAAGGCCATAAGCAATGGACATCAACTGGGTGTAAAGTGCAGTCTGAAGTCGCAAGGTGAGTCAGAACACAGGTAATGACTCACCTGTCCGGATGTTACATCACATTAAATTAAGGTCATTTGTTCGACACTCTTATCCAGAGCGACTTACTTATGCAAAGTGCATAAAAATGGTACAAAATGGGGAGTGCTTTCCACCCCTGGGGGGCCAGAACAAAGAGTTTGCCCCCCAGAGAGGGCAGTAGGCATGCAGGGAGGGGAAAGAGAGCTATTAGATGTGGTGCTGAACACTCAGTCGTTTTTAGGGCCTGGTCTTGTCACTTACTTATGCTCTTAAAGTGTGCCCTGAAATATACCTTAATTTTCATATACTCCAGTGATGCTATGGATTGGGCGAATGACTACGCTGACTGTGGAAAAAAACATTTTTGATTGGTTCAAACATGCCAATGATTGACAGCTGGTTGTGCCTTCATGAAACCTCGTTTCGCCATTCACCTCATGAATATTAATGAGCAAAATGAGAAAATAGGTTGCAAAGATGGATACTGTAGATAAGAAACAAAGTTAACAAAAGAAATCCACTACATTAAATAAACCTGTTTTGTTATCTGTTATAGCACTTTCTAAGAATTATTCACAATTAAATTATCATAGCGTGCCATTTATATTTGATGAAAGTACAGTTAAAAACCCAGTGAAAGAGGTGATATGCATGCTGGGATATCTCTTTGAGGGTCATGAAAGATGGCCCCAGAGGCCACTCAAAAAAGCCTTTCGTGTTTCCTTAAGACTTTTTAAAAATGGGTACCAAGGAAACAAAGAAAGAACAGAAAATAAGGGAAATATATAAAATATTAAAGTGCAGCCCAACATCCTGCAGAGATTTGGGAGGCCAAGGTGCCGCTGACTGCTGCTCTGTGCTCCCTCCCATCCCTAATGCAGAGACATTTCCCAGAATGCTCTACTGCTCCACAGTTTCACTTTTAATTACTTTTGCTGGTGATGTAAACTTAAGTGTCAGGAAGCACACTGGCTGAGATTCAATCAACATTTGTCCTTAACTTTCACATACAATTGGATTACAAGTGTTCCGCCGTTTCTCTAACAAGAACAGTCGGGCAAGTTAGTTTACATGATTGCTGAACTTGCCAAACTGTGTCGGTGAAGATAAAAAGTGAACACTTCCGTTTACTTGCGAGCCAGTTAAGTTAAGGACAAATTTTAATTGAATCCCATGCAGATACAGTCTCCAATACAGATGCTGTTTTCAACACATAAAAGATTATTTATTTATTTCAGAGAGTCCTGGTAGCATGAAAGCTATTGAGAGGTGTTCTGTATGTACATGCATATACCCAGCGTGCTCTGTGATGTGGTCAAAACAGAGCCGAAACTAAGCTAAACTGCTTTTGGTCAAAACAGGGTTGGAAATGATCCAAGGTTTGGTTAAAAACAGTGTTTAAACCTAGCTAATCAAAATTTAAATGAACTTGCTGTAATTTGTATCAAACCCCTCCAGAGACAAACTCAAACACAGATAATGTAAGAAAATTCACATTAAAAATTTCAATGGCTTCCCAAATTTTCCAAGTGAGGTTCAATCTTCTTTCAAGGCAATTTCTGTTGTGGTTAATTGAAATCCTCGCTCGGTTCAATTAACGACCCCACAAATTGTCTCAGCCAAGATCGAACCTCAGCCAGAAAATTTGGGAAACCAGGGCTCCATGAATCAGAAGCCTGTCTGCCTCCACGTTAACCTAAGTGCACATCGCAGCCTGCCAAACCCATTCGGAAATGGTCTGCACATGTGAGAAATTGACGGCTAAACTGGGTAGGGGATATTTCTGTCATTTGATGACTATGGGATATTCTGAAAGCTGTAATGTGTAATTTGACAGTTTAACAGGGAACAGCTTTCACCCAGGAGGCTACGTAGCTTATTTAGCACGACTGCTATTTCAAGCATGAACTCTGTTAAACAGGTACATCTGTTAATGATGCGGATTGAGCGATGGTGCGAATCAAACTGTGGAGTGACTGGATGCTAACACAGGCGTGGCGCGTTGTGCTAAAGGTCACTGAGGAGAAATAAGAAAGCAGGTGGAAGCGAGATGTGGATGTTTTGCTGATGAGATTTGAGGTGGAAGATACATTTGATGTGGTGTTTGTTGTCTGTGAGGGGATTATAGAGCAAAGTATTTACCTTGAGCCTTACTCACATTTTTGTTGGGTTGGTGTTCCATGTCTGTATGTTAGGAGCCTGCTTAGTCCTAGATGGCCAGAGTCGGCTTATTCTATTGTTACTCAGCTCCTAATTGGCTAATTAAAGCAGCTGCTTCAATAGTCATCTTCAACCTCACCTGGTCTCTTGGTTCAAGAATAACGGATTTAGGTGTTATGATGAATTAATGTTTTATTTTCATATAAAGATCAATTGTCAGACAATGAATACACCTGTTTCCAGAATTGTGCTCCATGAAACATAATTCCTTTGTAAAAAAAAATGTAGTTTCTTTGTAAAAGTCGTTTGAATGCATGACTAAATGCAAATGGAATCACAATGAATGTCTAAGTGTCGAACTGTGAGCTCTTCTGTTACTAACACTGATCGCCTGTCCATAGAACAAATTCAAGTCACAAAACATAATTACTGTGGAAAATTAGTTTATAAACCTCTTATAACTGGTGTCATTACCTTAGTTGATTACTTGCTGTAATTACAACCCAGATTGAGTTTGGGAGCCTCTTACTATTGTGCTACATTTTTATTTGTGATTGCTGTGTTGACCTGTGTTGTTTATTTTGTTTCTTTACCTTTACATTTCTATTTTCGACAAGACCAACTTGGAACAGAAGCCACCTGTGCTGTATGAAGAGCACAGGTCGTCTGTTGTCACACAGCAAACTTCTGACTGAAGCCTCTATGCACTTTCTCTAATACAATGGTGGATACCTTACAGAGGTTCTTATTTCCTCTGTCATGTTGGGTGACAGAGATCGAAGACCGCAATCACACAGTCGCCGCGACGGATGTCACGGTGGCTTGGTCCGAGATGACTGGCGCACCTGTCTCAACCTGACTCCTGGCTGCCAAAAGGAAGATAGACAGAAATAGAGGTCTGTCAGTGTTTGTTGTTGTGCAGGTAAGCCATGCAGGTAGCAGACATACTGTGAGGTCATGAACCAGGTGTATCTCCTCGTGTAGAACCCTATATACAGGGTGAACTCTTCTGCTCTGACCCTGACCCTGACCCGGGCGGGCCTCTGTGTACTTCAAATAACCATTATTGCAAAAACAATACATTGAGTATTAGCCTTGCAATGCTACCTTACTGCAGTTCTGGGCATATTGCCTGAGAGCCGCTACTGGAGTTTTTTCTTTGTTGTGAGAGGGATACTCAGGGACAAGGGGTAGCAGGTTAGCTCAGAAAAAAGAAAAAAAGAAAAAAAATCCTATTATGTTCCATTTTTTCATCATCACCATTGTCACTAAAAGAGGAACCTCACGCAGAACCAGGGCACTCCATGGCCTAAATGATTTTGCCTGCATCAATAAGCTTCAGACAGGAAAAAAAAACCCCATGTAATATTTAGATTCTGTCTTCTTGTTATGCGTCCTATCGCGGCTTCATCAGGGAGAGGATATTGGCCTTTGACTCCCTGAATATCTGCGCAGAGCTCTGAATGTACCAAGCAGTATCAGCGCTTAATGAACAGTATTACGGATGAGACAACATCTAGAATTTGTTTATTTTTATAGGTTCTCGTCATTGGCTACAAAAAAAGACCTGCACTGTTCTGGCTCTTTGAATGAACTTTAAAAACAAAGAAAGATGATGTTTGCTTTCCTGATTGCATATGGCATGGTAAAAGGTTTTCTGAAGGAATGGTCTCCTGTTAACGGAACGATATCTTGTCCTGTCACATGAGTTTTAATGGCCGCAACATGAAACATATGCTAGACAGAGGACGCTCATCCCTCCTATGTCTTGGCAGAAACACTTTTAGCCAAAAACAGTTTTAGCCCAGGGCTAACCCCAAAGTAGCATCGCGTGTCCGCTCGATGAACTCATTAATTCTTCCTCCTCATGTGTGGACCTGTTTGGGAGGGAAGGTGAAGGCGACCGAAAATTAAACAAAAAGTATGTGTGTGTGTTTGTGTGTGTGTATCAAGTATAAAGAAAGCCGCAGATGGCCAAACACTGAGCCCTGAGGCACACCTACTGTTACAGTATAAGACAGGGGTGGGCAACCCTGGTCTGAGTGCCAGAGACATTTCTGGTTTTCAGTCAAGCCAAACCCCTGACAGTGTAATCAGACAGGGGTTAATTAACAGACAGAGTTAATTATCAGGCTTTAATGACTGCAGTTGACCATGTGCTGGAGCTGGAAGAGGAGCTTCACCATTCAGGATTGGGCACTTCATAATTACTCTAACTGTACTCGAGAACTCGGGCAGAACGAAATCCCGAAACGGCTCTGGCACTCAAGGACCACGGTTGCCCACCCTTGCTATAAGAAGTCAAAATGAAGCTGTTCCAATTCGCTTGGCTCCAGATCCCCTGCTCCTCATTTACAGATCATGAGAGGCTTTTGGACCGGAAGAATTTTTTCATGGTTCTAAGAACTGTTGGAGGAACTACTGTGTCCACACTGCAGGAACTGGGAACGATCGTTGTTCTTAGAATGCCATTTTGGGGGACTTTTTTTTGCTCCTACTTCAGGTAGGTACTCTCCCAGCATGACAGGAACCTTGAGTGACATAAGTGTATGGTGACTGGCCAAGACGTAAATGTACGTTCATTTTTCTTATCAATTGCTGCAGAAGTTTTTTGAATCGTAGCTCTCCTTCTCTTGGTCTTTCAACTGCACAGTCTAAATTTGCACATCTCCTTTCAAACTCCATTATTATAATGAAACCCATGACAAACAACAAACACACAGCTCCGATCACAGCGTCCTCCACCTTGTTGTTGCTGCTGTTTGCCGTATAGCTTGCAGAATTGACATTGATATACTAACCGCTGGAGGCACAAATGCAAACAGAAAAAGCCCTTGAAGGTTCATAGTTCTTGGGGAATCTCCCCGGTGGGTAGTTCCTCTTAAAAAAGTCCCCTCCGAAAGTGCCAAAGGACTGGGGCGTAGGATGGCTTTCCCTTTGTTTTCCCCCAGTGGCACTGCTTTGAAATGAAGCTGCTGAAGGGAAAACTTGCAATAGCAAATCGTGTTAGGGCTACCGCTTCTTAGCGCTGTAAAATAGGGTCCCTACTGAGACAATACGAGAGGTCAACATGGAGCCACTTTAGATGGTTCCATCGTCCGTGGCCCTTATTTAAAGAGCCAGGAGAGGGTGTTGGGCCCACAGCTTTAGGGGAATTAGATTTTACTCTAGTTTCCCAGCGGAGATGTTGCACATTGGCCTGAGCAGGGAGGGGAAAGGAATGCAGCGGGTAGCAGAGAAGGTGCCAACAGAGAGGGTGGTCACAAAGCATAGAGTACAAACAGCAAGTATGAGACACGATGCGGCGCGATCAGCAGGGAAACAGCGATCCAAACCAGCCGAGAGAAGGTAGGCACAGCAGACGCGCTCAATTAGCATTTGCTCTCAGTCACGATGATGTTGTTTTGCATATGTAAATATTTATGACCGAACGGAACCAGTAATTAATTACCTGTTTTTTTTTTATCCCAACCTTTTCCAAATCCTAGAAGTTACACTAATTAAATTCTGGTGTTCTCAATTAAAGAACTTACTAGAATAGTTTTGCAAAAATTCCTAACACACACACATATATATACATATATATGTATGTATATGTATATATGTATGTGTATATATATATATATATATATATATAGCTGTTCTGATGAACTGGGATTTCATGAAAGCAATTTCTACAGAAAAATATGATCAACCTAAGATATTCTGTTTGAATTGAAAGCAAACCCTCCCATATGTGATAACAAACAATTGATATTTTTAGAATGATAGTTATTACTGCTTGAAATTTTTACTCTTTTCTGCTACGAAGAGGCTTTTGAGGATATATTTTGTTCAGTTTCACAAAAAAGCTACCTGGATAATTCAAAGATGAGTTGAAGAAATAGCCCTGCTGCTCAGAAATCAGAAATGAAAACAGCATTAAGATGGTGGAATGAAACAAAGTTACCCTGTTTAGCTTTCCTTCTGCGCTGTCTGTCACTGCCAGGGGACATGGTTTTGAGAGTTCGGGTCGAGGTCGACCACTGTGTGCAGAGAATTCACAGAAATTGAGTGGATGTGAGCAAAGATTACAAAAATGGTTTCATCAATACTTGATTTTTGCTGCTCTGAGTTCCATTTGGGGGCAAAGGAAAGAAAATGTTGTTGCCCACTTCTGACTGAAAAGCTAGAAGGATGGAAAGTGTCAGCAAATTTTACTCTTTATGTGAAAGCTTTTAATGTTTCTTGTTAATTCAAACAATGGTTGGATTTTTTTTTCCTGACCAGCACGGTTAAATGTTCAGTTGGACTCAGTCCCATGGCCAGGATTAAATTTTCGGGCCAGGAATCGATCTAATTTGAGCTTTCAGATGGCACATGGAGTACAAAAATATGTTCAGAGTGCAGATACGCCTCCTGGGCTTGGGGGTTTGAGACTCAGCTACCATCGACTGTGCTGGGAGGTCGACATTAGTGAGGCAAAAGCTGGCTCTGTCCTTGTGAGGTTAATCGGTGACCAAAACAATTAGGCAAATCCCTAGACTCATTGCTCTCTGGTGACCCCTGCTGGCCAGCCAGGATCCTGCAGTTTTGTGAGCTGAAGATATGTTGATATGTTACCCACTTTTCCTCCAGTGTCTTTGGTTTAGGCAAGCTGTCATTAGTGTCATGTCTTCAGTGTAACAAATTTTTTTGTCACAACCGGGGTCACAGCGTCTTCTGCTTGAGCCAGTGGGGCTGAATATGTGACATAAAACAAAAGAGGGAAGAAGTTGTTTTTTTACATATAGCATTACTCTCCATCTCATAGAAAAGGTAAAAAATGGTGAGCAAATGCATTATGGTTGTAATGGTTTAAATACAAACCCCAGGCCACAGTTTGATGGATGCCCGACACACGGAATCTTCCAAAGAATTCGTTTTAGTGACACAGCGTTGAAGAAAAGATCAAGCAGATTTTTTTCAAATAAACATTGTCATGTCTCTGTTTCCATCTCCCTGTCCTGTGATTTGGGGAAAGTGTAATTTCGTACTGATGAATTCCTCGATGGGCACAGACAGGAGAGCGTTTTCGTCTGTCTAAGCCTCCATCCATCATCTCTCAGCCGTGGGTCATGAGTTTCAGCTGCGCTCTCTCGAGTGTCACCTCCATTTTCTGAGTGAACACTGATGACAATAATGATGGCTTGACACTTGACGTGCAACGGCTGAGAGGAATAATGGGAAATAACTCCTGAGACTTGACTCGCTCCTGAGTCCTCTTGATTCAGATAACTTATGATTTTGGCATAACAGCCCCCCCCCCCACTTCCCCAAAAGACAGACACAGTGAAGAGACTCTAAACAAGACATCATGTTTCTTTGCATGCCAAAGCATTCTGATTGGCTCATACAAATGAATGACTAATGAGACAGTAAGGTCTTATGGACTGCATTGAAGCAGCAATGGAGCTACATTCAGCTGTCAATCATCAACATATTTGAACCAATCAAAAAACTGTTCAGCTTTGCTTTCCAAGGCTGAGCGCAGTCATTGGTCAAAATCGGGGAGTCACTGATACTATATGGTTAGCCTACTTTCCATTTGTGGTCCAATCAAAGTTCATGTTCCCCATCACTAACTGGCTGTGTCTGACTGCCTGATACCTCCACCCAGTATTGGGTTCAAGAAAATTTACTCTCCTGCCAATGTGTATCATTAATGTTTTCAAAAATAATTACTGTTTAATATCAAATACCCTGTATTCTGCACAAGCCAATCTCACACCATGAAAGTGTTGTTTAAAACCAATTTTTCCATTTAATGGGATCTTTGAACTCCCATACTATGCAAATCATCTCCATTAATTTACTCCATGTTGTTTAACTTTGGTGACTTTCCACTCCCCAAACTATTATGCAGTATTTTTTTTTTTGCAAGGTCTCTGTGAGAAGATTTAATGGCTGCGGCAGAAAGCTGAGAGAGAATACATCATTTTATCTCCGCTTGCCTTCAGCACTCTGATCCTTCTGATGTTTATTACAGAAACACAAAATATGGAAAGATACATATTAGGGTTTTAAACATTTACCATTGTGGCTAAAAACAGATGATAATTTTGAGGTCAGGCAAAAGAAAAGAAACACAAAATGTACAAAAAAAGACTGAACCTTTTATTTTTACCAGGAGAGTCCCGGTGAGACAAGAGAATTCTTGCTAAATTACAAGAGAAAGCAAGAAACATTAACATAATATACAATTCAAAACAGACATGACGATTAGGGTTGACACAAAAACACATGCATGAACTGACTGACAGACCCGCATATGTTCACCCAGCAAGCAGCCAGCATGGCATGACTGTGTAACTGTGAAAGCAAGTGCAATGAACAATGATTAATAGTTGAGATTTTTAATTTTAAGCCAGTCAGAGAGGTGAGTGTGTCAAGCAGGTGAGGTTAGCTCTTCCCAGCAGATCTTCCCAGGACCAGGAGTCAGGATAAAGCAGACCATATCTGTCTGCATGTTAGATTCCTTGATGTTAAACCCTTTGCAGATCTTGAGACAAACACACCGTTCTAACCTAATACATATAAAAGTCTTGTTTGCACACAAATTTGCCCAAGTCATTGACTTCCCCATAATCACAATCAGCAGGTTTTTGTGTTTTCTCAGGTACCACACCTGAGAAATGTCAGCTTTCTTTATTCATAATTAATAATTAATTATGGTCAGCATAATTGGCCGCAGCTGTTCTCTATGATTCAGTTGAAATTGAGCAGAAAATTCAGCATGAATTGCATGTATGCCGCACCCTCTGGAATCGTCTGCAGGTTTATTTTATTTGGAACTCCAGAGTCGGGAGTGTTTTAAAGGCGCCAATAAAACAGCTGTGGATAAAAAACACAGGGTCAGCAAAATAATTTAAAAATAACCATAACTGAACATTTCATTCCCTACATTAAGAAAAAGAACTGTAAAAAGGAAACACTATTGTAGAAGATCCTTATTGATGATATTATGAATAGCCACGAGTCTCAGCACAGGGTCACAGCAAAACATTGGATATACCCACCAATATATAAATGTCATTTTTAATAAGAATAAAGCAACTCCATAATTAAGAGCAGCTGTGAACAATTATAGAGTTCTCTGACCGTAATTACCTAAGCTTTTCCCAGGATTCAGTCTGACCAATCACATCCCCTGGCTTCAACCGAGCATCTATTCCACCGCGCTTCTGTATGATTTCACCGTTTAGGCCTAACAATCATAATTACAGGTCGGGATTGCAGAATGACAGTATTGTGTATTGTGGAGTACTTTATTTAAAATGAAGGAAAAAAGACAGGGAAATTGCCAAATGCCCTTGAGATCTAAGGGGTTAATGTATTCGGGCCGATGTGTTCACAGTTAATGGATTTCGCTCTGCGATGCCGTTTGACGCTGGCACATTGTGCCATTGTAGTTGAGTCCGTAAGGTTTTATAGCTGGCTGTTAATCAAGGTTGCCTGTCCAAGACAACTGGATAGCTTGTTCAAATTGATCAGCTGGACATAGTTAACATCATAACGCTCCTCGGACCGTCCCAACAGATTTTTTGTTCTGCGCCGTGTTTTTTTCTCCTCTCACACGTACAGATCTACAGAATGCGTTTCTGCGGTCTAATGTGCTCCTCTCAGTGAAAAACATATTTATCATTCTTGGACTGTGTGGGGAATAGCCAAATTGACCAATTATTCAGAAACAAAAAGTGCAGATTCCGCATAATGTCATCCCCCTAAAATGTGCAGAATTGGCTGTTGTTGGTCGAGCGATCCATTTTGTTTGGGTCTTGGCGTGCTGTTGTAGCTCTGGGGTGATTTCATATTTGGAGTAATTGGCCCGGTACAAATCTCTTTAGCTGAATTCATCTACAAAACACAAAAAAAGGAAAGGAAAGTTTCTAGAGCCGAGAGATTAGTCTCAGAGTAATGTGAGATGTAGAGGTGAAAATAACATCCCAGTACGCCTGGTGGTCGTTCCCTCAGGATGGTTCTGTCAGCGAGGTCCATTTCTCATGCATGATCTCGGGACTATTGGACCCAACTGGTGTTAGGAAAATGGGGTTTACTGCAATGAACCCAGCCAATAAAAAAAGCTGCAAGTGTTATGAATGAAACTGGTGGCTCTACGAGCCGACTGCCTGCCAGAAAAGCCCGATGTATCACAGTGAAGCCTTTTTCGCCCAAAGCGGTTGAGTCACACAAGCACAAAGACTGTGATGCTCTCTTTGGTATGCGCTGCAGATAATCTGTCTGTATTTATCTTGGTTTTTTTTTTTTTTTTTGATAGGCGCAGGGAATCTTTGTTTTACTGATGAGCTACAAAGGCTTTAGCATAGCTACGTGAATGGAGTGAGGGAGCTGCAGAGACACTGAGCATGCTCAGTGAGTCTTTGCAAAGCAGATGAGAAGAGAGCAGGTGGTTTGGTTTAGGTCTGCAACCTCGACCTGTTCGTACTTTGGCAAAGATAGAATGGACGAAGATGGCCACCTTCACGATTCATCACCGTGCCGCCCGTGTGTGTGCGAGAGAGCGGTACAGCTGAAATGCATGCACGCTCACTGATGTACCAATCAGAAGAGAGGTGTGTTTCTCTCTGATAACGATTGGCAGCCTGTGAAGTCCTGGCGCTTGTCTGGGAGGAGCTAATACAGTGGTAACTATGGGAACTCTGGCCAGGTTAAAACCACACTTCTCCTGGTGGGATGCGTCCAGCCGTGTCCTGCCACTGTGGACGAGCTTCCTGGTCATGAGTGACCGGGGGAAAAGCCCAGGCTCCAATCTGCCATTTCAGGGCCAGAGCGACCAGCCAGAGCGACCAGCCCTGCCCTCCAGCAATTTCACCCGGCTGGGTGTAAAATATTATAAATATCTTCAGTTAAGGGCTTATGAATTCTTATCCCCTGCATTATTACAGCTTATTGTTTTCAGGTTTCATTTTTTTCCCCAAACAACATAGAAATCTGAGAACGTATGAGAATTAAATTGATTTTTATTTCTGTATTTTAAAATAGTTGAAAATC
The DNA here is from genome assembly GCA_019788955.1 of Albula glossodonta. Classification (NCBI taxonomy): domain Eukaryota; kingdom Metazoa; phylum Chordata; class Actinopteri; order Albuliformes; family Albulidae; genus Albula; species Albula glossodonta. The sequence continues at coordinate 1,216,019 of JAFBMS010000056.1, read as the reverse complement.
AGGTAAACAAACTCAATTGCCAAAGAAACTGGTGAAAATCTTATCATAAAAAAATTACACAATTTCCCAGGAAAAATTTATTCTAATTCTAAACATAGACATTTGGTTAAATTATATAAACAATAGTTTTCATTACCCAATGGTGTATTAATAATATTGAATTCGTTGAACGTTATCTATGATTTTACCTCTGCAGAGCGCTCATTTTTTCAGTGCTCTCTGTTGGTTTTGTTCAGTGTGACAGTCGTCCCAAGAAGACCCTCTAGACAATGATACTGCACCTCAAAATGATTTATTAATAAATAATAAACAATAAACAAACCTGAATGTTTTATTAATAAATACTATAAAACACTGCCGCCGCCCCCCCCCCCCCACCCTCAGGCACTTCCATCCCTGGATGCCATAATGTGGAGGGGGGGGCTGTTTTGAGAAGGGCTGTCCCACTCTCACAGGGTATGTTCCAATTCTCACTCACTCCACTCGTCTCCTCTGTGCCCCAGAAACTTATCTGTGTGTCCTCCCTCCCTCCCCCCCTCCACTGTTCCAAAACGGTAGGAGATGAATTTTGTCTCCTCCTCTCCTCCAAACAAAGGATACATCGATGTATCCTACCGCGTAAGTCTTTTCACATTTCTGGGTGACATCATTGTGCTCATGACCAGTCAGATTAAAAGACCATCCCACAGAGTATTTTGATTGGCTTAGGTATACGACTTCATCAACAGCCGAGATCGACTTTCATGAAGGACTGTTCGGATTAACTGTTTCCGTTTCATCTCCTCATTTCCTCGTCTCCTTCCCACCCTTTCCTTCACATACTTCCAGGGAAGGAGACAAGGGAAGAAAAAGAGTGGAGGAAACAAGGAGACGAGAAAAAGTATTGGAACGCACCCACATACAGACTTTCACATACACACATGCAGTTATGAAACATTTCCGTTATGGAGTCAGGGGTGAGGTAGAACTGGAGACAGTGTTGTTTAAAAGTGGATTGGCTGATTCCCCCCCCCCCCCCAATCCCAAATAAAAACTCTACAAATGTTTGCTTTCAACAACAATGAGAACATTAGTCCCACCAATAACGGATTAAGCATGCAAATTAAGCAAGCAAATTTCTTTATTGGATTAAGACGGATCCAATAAAATAAACTTAGGCTGGGATTCAGTGAACCTTTCTGCTTAACTTTGGCTTACAATTAAATGCAAGTGTTCATTTTTATCTTCACTGACAGAGTTTGGCAGGTTCAGTTATCATGGAAAAAAACTTGCCAAACTGTTTTTGTGGAGGAAGAACATAGTGCTCTTGTTCAATTGTCTGACAAATCCTGACTGAATCCTAGCCAATAAGCTTCCTGTCATTAATTGTTTTATCACAAATAAAAGAAATAGAAAGTGAAACAATGAAGGTCTTTTGAAAACTGTCATAGGCATTGTGGGAAATTTCTGTGAATTAGGGGTGATTGATTAGTAAAAGTTAAGACAAATTTTGATTGAATCCCAGCCAATATGTTCCCTGTCATTAATGTTTGATTGGATCATAGCCCTAATCTTTTACACATGCAGTTCAATTAAAACAGACTTTTGTCTTTTTATGGTCATATGGTATTATATTTTTCAGTGAAAAGAACACACTTCAAAGGACATCTTTGCTTTCCTCCAATAAAACAGAAAATACTCAAAGAAACTTTTGTTGTAAAGTGTGTTTTGATTGAGTTGCATACATTAAAGGGTCATGTGACCCGGTCCCAGCCAGTGTTTTAGGACCCGCCAGCCTGTAGGAGTGAATATATACTAATGTCTAACACATGTGCAGTTTCATTTTAGGAAAGTGAGCACACCAGGGAATTCTTCTGTAATATATACCGAAAGAAAAATGGAGAGATTTGCAGAAGTCAAAAACTCAGGAACTTTATAGGAATTCATCATCTCATAGTGAATATAAAGTTCTGGCGGAGACACTTTTCAGTGGAGTCCCTTAGCTGCCATTTTGAGGAATTCGGGGGCAAGGAGAGCCATGGGAAGTGACATCACACCGGGTGAAGTGATGATGTAAGCCATTGATTATTCAGGGTGTCAGATTGCACAGGGACGTTTAAAACTGTGGGTAATGAATTAAAGAATACCTATTTCTTTTCTTCTTTTTTGTTCATACACAGATAAATTGTACTTTGTCTCATCTATAAAAATTTGGTTAATTATTTTTTAACTTATTTATGAATGCGTTGAGTAAAAAAATATGTGCTGAATATTCACTTACACTTACGGGTATTCCCTACAGCAGAAAAGATCATTTTGAAATATGTTTAATATGTCACACCTCTGCTGCTTATTCAGTCATTGAATTTGAAATGTTGCTAAAGTATGCTAAAGGTGATGTATTTAAATGGGGTAGTCCCACTCTCTCGGACTATTGCGACTCACATATTTCCTTGGTGATTGTCAAGTGCTGAAGAATGAATGTCTCTGTTCAAGGAAACCTTCTGCTGGACCGCTCGCAGCGGTGAAATCATGGCAGGAATAAAAATCAAACCGACTTTGTCACTGTCAGAGGGTATGCAATTCCATCAGAATGGACTTGAGTTTCTTTATGGGAATATGTTATTTCATGAGGATCACGTGGGCACATTCTGCAGGACATTTCTGTTTATATCCGACTGTATAGAAAATACAGAAAGAAACATATATTGTTATGAAACGCGTGTCTCAACTGAACTGCTGTAAGAGGCTTAGTGTGTCTGAATGTGTCCTGGCTGGTCTTATTTTTTTTTTTTATTATTATTATTTTTTAAAATTTAATTTAAGTTTTCAAAATTTACCCACAGTTCTGTCCATTGAAAAATCCACTGTGTTGAAGTCTTGCTTCCAGCAAAGCTCTTAATTAGCTACTTTACTCAAGCTTTTGGCTGCGCGGGCGCCTGAAACACTGGCAGACCCAACCATGCCACTCCGGTGGCGGCTCTGACAGCCCCCAGTAAAGAGTCCGGGACTCCATTTCGAGCAGGCGCTGCGCATTCTCCCCATGGCGACAGGCCCCGGTCTGTTTGGGTCACATGTCTCAATTAAGGGGAAGCTTGGAGTGTATGTGTCAGAACGAAAATGGCCACAGCTGGTATTATTTTTTCAGAATGGAAACACAATTAACGCACACTTGGATAACTATGGGAGATTTGTGACACATAATTACTCCATGCCACTCTTTCCAAAAAAAATGTTAAAATAAACACAGAAGGTAATGTTGACTTAATTTAATCTTGCATATTTTATCCAGCCCCGCAATTATGAAGTATTAAATATTAATTGGCAATATCATGCTTGCATTCATCAACCTTTGGAGGTGTTGAAAATAAAAACAAACACTTTGAGAAACACAGCATTTCATCGCAGATGCCCAGCAGATTTCAAAAGAACAGCACCTCGTTTACTGCAAATACTAAAGTGTAAATGATCCTGTTGATTTTTTTTATTCAGAATTTTTATTAATTGGCATTTGTCCTTTTTTCATCTTCTTTTATGAACATAATTGGTATGGATTAAAAAGTGTTTTGTAACTTGTTTACTGTTTACTTTTGCAGTGTCTAAATAAAGAGAACATAAAGTCCACTCTCTCTATCTCTCTCTTCATCTGTCTGTCTCACTCATTCACACTTTAACTCACTCACACAAAAATAATCCCCTCCAGCTACAGCATGTCTAGCTCGGACCTGAAGCCCTGAAACTGATTGACCTGCCGGCCGGTTCTGGAAAGCTTTCAAGTGATATCAGGATTAGTCTAATCTACAAGTGTGGCATGTTATAACAATTTTTAAAACGGTGCTGAAACGTGTTTGTGTTGATTGTTGCCATTTTTAGATCATATCCTGTGATTGTGTTGAAAAACTTCAAGGCAACATCTTTGAATATCCCTCAGAAGTTGTCAGTGGATAACATCTTTGTAAGCTGCTTCTTTTCTTAAGCTTCCGCTTGTTAAAATCAATACTTTCCTTATTGTTTTACATTATATTATATTACATTACATTACAGTCATTTAGCTGATGCTTTTTATCCAAAGCGACTTACAGTTGATTAGGCTAACCAAGGGCCAATCCCCCTGGGAGCAATGTGGGGTTAAGGGCCTTGCTCAGGGGCCCAACAGCAATGGTGTTGTTGTTGTGGTTAGACTGGGGTTTGGGCCGCCAAGTCTAAGGTACACCCCCAGTCGTGTACCTTAGCCACTGGACTACAGGCTGCCCCCCGTTTTAAATTCATCTAATGAAGTACTGTGTGCTGCTTCATAGACATCAAGAGATGAAGGTCAGGATTTTAACAACATCCTTATGTTATGTTTTTTTTTTGCTCCACAACAACTATTTAGCATATTAATTTTCATGATTGCAGAACTTTCAGAACTGTGTCAATGAAGGTAACAATGAGCACCTGAATTTAATTGAGAACCAAAGTTAAGGACAAATGTTGATTGAATCCCGGAATAATTGTGTTACATTGAATCCAGTCCACAATTGCTAATGGCTCAGAATCCATATGGGTGCATTCGAGAATTTTTCTTCTAGAGGCAAAATGATTCCCCTGACAGGCAACATGGTGCTCTGAGTTCAGTCCAAGGCTTTATCTATCAAGTAAGATGAGACTATAGTGGAGGACCATCCTCACTGTCATCATTTAATGACTGAAACCTGGACAAGTTACGCTCCAGTGCTCACGCTTAGCATAACTGTTCCTGCCATTTCCTTAAAACGCACATACGATGATGTCATTTTATGTCAATGCAAGAAAGATTACTGACCGTGGAATAACTCTGCAGTGCTGTCCCTCAACCATCAACCCATGCTGTCAGTTATTTAAAAAGATGGACACTAAATTAAGTTTAAAGTTCACAATAAAGTTATTAAAAGTGCCTTTGATGAACAAACACATTGGTGTGCCACAATCCAATGTCAATAGAAAAATTCATTTTAAATGTATGTGTTTTATTGTTATTTTGACTTGTATTTTCTCTCTGGCCATTCATATAAAGAAAAGAAAATATATATCCATAACTGAATTTGTCGTGTCCTTGGGTTTTTTTTCTTTTGTTTTTTAGTTTTTTTTTTTTTTGTTTTTTGCTCATGATTATTACTTGCAGGATCCATTGTTTGAAAACAAAAAGAAACAGAAGCAAAAAAAAAATGTTTTTAAAAATTGTGTTTCTAAAGTTTGGGACAAAGGCATTGCAGCCGGACGGAATCTGCCCTTGGGCAGAAGGCTACAGTAGAGTCCTGACAGGCAGATAGTTTGAGCTGAAGCCCAGTTTGGGGCAGCGAGCGCGCTCAGACTCCCGGGACGGCGTGGGGAGGGGGGCGTCTCGTTTGTTGTGGAGAGAGCGAAGTTCAGCGATGTGCCCGGCTTTGATGTGTTTGTGCACTCTTGCTCCGGGGCAGAAATTCGGCCGCGCCGGCAGGGTGGTTATGGCAGTTTCTCCTCCAGCCAAAGTTCAACGGAGGCGAAGGTTTCGCCCTCAGTTTGGTTGGTGGTATAGCGGGATGTGTGGAAGGTTACATAACTTTAATACAGAAAGGGTACCAACAAAAAAGCCGTTAGTACACAAGAACGCTGCACTGGAACAGGGCACAGACCCACAATCTGCCAGCACAAAAACAGATACTTTCTTTTATTAGTTTCTGAAGCCGGGACAAAACCAATTGAAAACTCACAATGACCAGTGTTTACAATTTCCACTGCTGTGACTTTTCTCTTATAATGGCTCAGATACCAGTCCCTGTTTATTTCCAAGGACATTTACCTGAGGTTTCCCTCAGGGTAAGACCCCTTATGATTGGCTGGATATTAGATGTCCATTCCACTCACAATGCAGGTTTTTCCTGATGATTTTTTTAGCTAGGTTTTGCATCCTCAAGTTTGAAGATTAGAACAATGATCCAATACATGGAAAAGTCAGATACTTCACATGTCATTGTTAAATTAAGGGACCTCAGAGTGTAAGTAAGGAAGTAACCAAATAACTGGGCGTAAACGCACGTTTTTGATTCCCGTACTCTAATTATTTCCCACAACATATGTATTTGCATAATTATTATCATGTCTGAAAAGCTACTGCACAAATGCAGTGGTGGTACTTTTCCTACTTAGTCATGCATCACTACTATTGAACTCTGTTTTTTTGGGTAAAATCATAAACACTCCAGTAAGCTCAGATGGAATATGACTGGTTGGAAATTAAAGGAATGAGAAGGGGGGGGGGGGGGGGGGGGGTATTTAGTCTTTCCAACACAAGCATGCTCACTTTTCCATTTGCAGAAAAATGAACTCCTACCAACGTTTTGCCTCTAATGCCTTCATCAAAGTGTCAACAAAATTGTACGTTGAATTTGAGTTGAAGACGCCCATGAAACAAGCTGTTCTTTTCCTGGTACAAGGTGAAAACAAATTACTGGACACCAGACGAATAATCTACCACTTGCAAGTGACAGAGATTGCAAAGTTAATAACATGAAAGTAAGAGTGGCAGCTGTTTTAAACGGCATGTGTTTTCATTTTTCAACTGTTTTAATGAGTTAAGAATTACAAGCGGAGTGTAGATTTCAATCCTTAAGCTACGGAACACAAAAGGCATCAATAAATAGCCACCAACTTTCAATAAGATTTTATTGATTACTTTAGCGCTAAACACACTGAGTCCTAGAGTACATTTCTGAGCTTATGGCCAAAACAGTCTTGTACATCTACTGAAAGGAGCCTCTACTGCATCTCTGCGCACATAAAAAGGACCACTCACCTCTCTGTGTGCCGGACCCCAGGTGACAGAGGGCCTTATCAGAACCATCAGGAGCTCACAGTCCTTGAAATCCAATTTAAACACTTATCTTTTTAAACTCGCTTATTATTCCCCTTAATTGTTTTTACTGTTTTTTGGTGTTTTTAGTGCAGGACTTGTTTTACCTGTTTTTAGTAGCATTTCTCTCTCCTCCCTATGTCTGCCTTGCTGGATCTTTTTTTTATTTCAGCATATACAAAATAAAAAGGATCTGAACGTGTGAATAAGAGCTACTGTATTATTATTATTATTATTATTATTATTATTATTATTATTATTACCAATTAGTAATACGCCCCGCCAGGTGAGGCATACCCGCAGTGTGAAGGGAAGAGCTGGCGGACATATGTTTCCGTGGTGACAGAACAGAACAGAACAGAACAGAACAGCAAAGGATGCCTCGCTGAGAGCAGCTTTGTGAATATGACTGGGCTTTTCCAAAGTGTGAGGGAATGCATAGCATGTGAAGTTACCAGGCAACACCGTGCCATGCTAATGGTGTGGATGCCAAGACTCACTCAGGTCTGCAGGCAGGTGGCTGAAGGTCCCTCTTGTGAAAAAGAACTGATAGAAAAAGTTAAATGTCGTCAGCAGTGTCCATTTTTAACAAGAATTTACCCACCCTGAATTTTTATATTACATTTTTTGTTTGCTTGTTCACTGTTGTGTTCATTTAATTGATGCTTTAACTACAGTGCCATTGATAATTGTCCATTATGGGCATAATTGACAGTAAAGTTTCTAAATTTTATTTAAGTTTTATTTCTTGAGTTGGCCTTTTCAACCTTCAGATATTGCCATTGGTTCTTGACATAGAGTCTGTTTCAAGTTTCCTATTGCAGCCTATATTTTAACATATCTATGTTTTTCTGAAGCCAAGACATCTATGAATATGACCATTGTTCAATAACTGTCTTATAATAATTGTTACAACAGCCATTCATCGCAACATTGACCATATCTTCTCCGGCAAACCCATGTGTGATTTGTATGAAATGTATATGTGACATTAACAGTCAGAGTCATTGTGTTTAATGTACACTGTAGATTTACAGAAATTTATATGTGACATTAACAGTCAGAGTCATTGTGTTTAATGTACACTATAGATTTACAGTGCAGTACTGACATTAACAGTCAGAGTCATTGTGTTTAATGTACACTACAGATTTACAGTGCAGTACTGACATTAACAGTCAGAGTCATTGTGTTTAATGTACACTATAGATTTACAGTGCAGTACTGACATTAACAGTCAGAGTCATTGTGTTTAATGTACACTATAGATTTACAGTGCAGTACTGACATTAACAGTCAGAGTCATTGTGTTTAATGTACACTATACATTTACAGTGCAGTACTGATTCCATGATGAAGTCAACTCAGGGTACCTCAAACAACCAATCACAGTAGGCCCCTGTCTCAGAAAAGCTCTGCTCAGGGTCATGTGATCAGGAAGTGCTGGGGACTCTGGGTGGATCCTGCAGTAAAAGCACATGTCTAGGGTGCAGCTGTGTGTCCTGGGTACCTGGGAACTGGGCATATGCTGACATCACGGCTCTATGACATCACAGGCAACATGTGACTACTGGCCACATGTCAGCAGTGCATAAAGTAGCAAGCTTATCGCCATGGGAACTCGTGATTGACAGCTCCCTCCTTAGGGAAAAGTTTGAGTACGGACGAGGGGGAAATGAAAAAAAATCCAAAACAAGAGTTGTGCCTGCATTTCATCACTTAGTGACCACTGACTTTTTATCGGCTCTGTTCAGTAGAAAGGCAGGCTTATCAGTTGCTGAGGGTTTAGAGAATGCAGAACACGAAACATTATTACTTCAGTCTGTATCTGACCTCCTCCAGCTTCTGTCTGTCCTTCCGCTCTCTCCAGTCTCTATTGGACTGGGACTCCTGCAGCAATAACACTTCGCAGCTCTTTGTACTGTAGGTCACCTGTGCTAATGGCATTCACCACATAAACACATGAAAACAAAAAGGAGAAGAGGAGGAAATTGAATGTATGTTTCGCCAGGGAATACAGGCAAATTGTATCCTTTGATCTGCTGCAAATTAATTTAATTCTCTGACTCATCACCTCGCCTGCCGGAGATACAGGGCAGGAATACACAATTAATGTAGGACAATTATACATTTATCTAAGGAGCGTTAAAGTGATTTTCATATGGTTATTTTTAAATGTGCAACTTTAAGATAATAAGTTAAATGGTAAGACAAATAAGCTAAAAGGTGAGCTTGCTTTCCTATACTATATGTCCAAGTTGGGGATAAGTTATATTCCAATGGTGAAAATACAGGTGGGGATTCAATCAAATGAACTTTCTTTAAGAAAAGTAAGGAGAAGTGTTAATGTAAATATATCAGAAAATACTCAGATAAATGTATGTCGTAATGCGCTTTAACAGCACCGCAATCACTCCTTAAAAGGAGTGATTGATTCCCAGCCCAACCCGTTTTGATTGGCTGCTTTAGATGGCGATGCAGACCGTCAGCCAATCAATTTATCAATTGCTCTGTTTTGTTTGGGTGGTGAATTGACTGCGTGGCAGGAATGATAAACCCCAGCGCTGGTTTGTTTACTCACAGATCTTCGCCATGCCAGTAACTCCTCAAGAGGCCTTGCTTTATTCATTGTTATTCTGCATTTTGATCATTTTCCCTGCTTCACAAACGGTGCAAAGACTTCTTTTTTTTTTCATTGTATAACACTGAAGCCTTTATTGAGCCTTACACCGGTCACACACATTTCTGTTTTCCTTCTAGAAGGAATTTTAGACCAATCTCCCTTTCATGCTTTTTCACATCTCTTTCTCCCACAGGCATTTTAAGCAACAAGCAGTTTAGTTCTTGCTTAAGCCAGTCAGCTGGTTTTAATCCGTATAAGAAGAATTGCTTCAACCCATGCCTGCGGAGGAGCTTAGGTATGTGTTCTCATTGTTCAACTTTTCTTTAGTTCTTGTTGGTTAATGGAGAAGGGCAGTCTATAGTTTGATATTTTTTGTTCTTTTATTTTGTATTTTCCAATAGTTTTTTTTTTAATCAATTTAAATGATGTCATGTGAACTGTAAACTTCAACAGAACTCTTAACCCAGAAGAAAGAAAATTCATTTATGGAAGGTAAAGACAAAACTAAAACAGTGCATTGTTTGGAGTTCTAAAGCCCTTTCTGAAAAACTAGTCTTGTTCATTCACATGCGCAAATCTGTGAACGGATGTGAAATAATTCCTGTTATACCTCTGGTAGCATAACAAAAATGCCTTCCCTGCAAGTCTGAATTTGTGAACTTTGAAGCACAACAGCCCTGCTTTGGTATATTGCTATGTATTCAAGCGCAACAAAAAACCAATAACTTATTTCATCATTGACTTTAAGGAACACATAAAAGCAAGTTAATAGCAAGTCTCAGTTGTAATGTTGTGGAGGAGGCCAGGGAATGGCTAAAATTTTAGGTCATCAAAATGCATTGCAAAGTATTGAAAACAGAGGCACTTTGAGCGGAATTCAATCGAATATACCTGGGCTAAGGCCCAGTCAGTATTAGACAACTGCAGGAGGTCCTTCTGCTGATAAAACTGTGCAACTTCCATGGCAGGTTCAGTGTCCAGAGTCAGACTAGAGGAATGCTGAAAAATTTCCACCTTGTGTGAATAGTGAATATTGTTTATTGTACCAATGTTCTGTGGTAACCTATCCAAATCAGTATCTATCCAAACAAATCAAACAGACTTAGTGTCTTAAAGGGCGTATGCAGTTCAGTCAAAACAGATTTTACACTATGACATAATTTTCCTCATGAATAAATTAATATGACATATTATTCTTTATGATAAATAAATATTATATATTTTATTGGAGACCTGCAAACTTGTCCTTTGGAATGTGTTATTTTTATTTGCAAATGAAGTAGCATATGCCCTGAAAGAGACTACTGCATTTGAATGAATTTAGCCCGTTGTTTTTTTTGCCAAATTATTGAGAGACAGGGATGTTTCCAGAGTTTTAGCACTACTGGGGCACAGGCCTCCAGTGCCCACATCCTTACACTTGCAATTTATGATACATTTTTAAAAGCTAGTTATTTTTCATGATCATTTACTGGGGCACAACAAATTAATACTGGGGCACGTGCCCCAGAACACAGGGTCTAGTGACAGCGCTGTTGAGAGAGGTCAGAGTTTAGGTGTTTACAGCACAGGCGTTAAATCCCATTTTTGGGGGGGTGTGTTAGAGGTCCTTCTCCATTCTCAGTACGGTGATTCTAGCCAGCTTTGTGATCCAGCGATGGGCGTGCGTGTTGGCGTGGGTGAATGTGTGCACAAAGCCCAGCTTGTTGTACAGGGCGATGGCAGCCACCTGGGCGGAGCTTGTCTCCAGGACGACGCGGGAGAAGCCACGCTCCTTGCAGAAATCCAAGGCGGTCTGGGCCAGCTGAGAGCCCACGCCTCTACGCCGGCACGGGAAGGACACGATCATACGGATGACCTCGGCGTAGCTGCCGTCCGCGTCGATGTCACCGTTCACGCCGTCGCCTCTCTCCTTCTCCTCCTCATCCCTCTTCCCTACCACCGCCACCATCCCCACCACCTTCACCCTGCCCCTGACCTCCGCCTCCGCCACCCAGAAGCAGCTGTCCGGCTTCTCCAGGAAGTGCGCCTGGATGTCGCTCATGTCCGTGCGCAGCCTCTCTTTGATGTAGTTATTGTAGATCTCGTGGCAGCAGTAGTACACTAGCCCCGCCCACGCTCCTCCAGCAAGCAGGGCCATGAAGTAGGAGCTCCCGCCCAGCACGTACCCGGCCATGGAGATGCTCAACGCCACCCCCACGTGGTCCGGATGACTCATTGCCTTGAAGAACGCTGGGTATATGTGCTCCATAATCCCAAAGCGAAACAGTGAAAGTACTGCAGCTTTATCCTCAGGCCTGTAATGCCTGATTTCACACTGAACTGGAAGAGGTGGGGGGGGGGGGGGGGTTAGAATAACTAAACACATCTGACCTGTCTTTGCTCATAAGAACAAAATCTGCCCACATTTCACGATGTACAAGTTAACAAATGAAAGCAAAAAATTGCTCATTAACATCTTGAAAAAATCTTGAATGGCATAAACAATTCAAAATCAATAATATCTCACATAGGTGAATATAAGTGGCCAATGATAGCGTTCAGAGCCATGAAATGTGTTAAGAATCTGAAACATATTCAAAAGTCCAATCCAAAGTATTACTTCAGGGGTAAAATCAGATAACACTCAGATTTTGTTTTATTGTGCACACAGATGTTTTACCAGTCCTTGAAATTAAAACCAAACACAAACTGTGTACAGCTGAAGACACAAACTGACTTTGAAATGGATATAAACACTTGATATTCATCAGATATTTCACCAGAAGCCTACATTAATGCAAAGCTCACAGACACTGTGCTAACTCTTCCGTTGAGCTGGGGGAAGCCCGCAGTAGGAGAGACATAGCAGATACACATTACAGAACATTAAAAAGTTAAGCCTGTGGGGCATCTGGGAAGAAAGGCATTCAGATAACACACTTACTGTTGCTTTTTGGTGCCATTGTTTTTTGTTCCTTCTGCCTCTTGTCTTTCTGCTACCAGTCAGTTCCCCTCTTCACACTCTCTCAATCCTTCTGTGAACGTTAGCCACAGTAAGTGCTAAGTAACAGGTCCCAAAGTGGAGAACAAGCAGCACGCACACACACACACACACACACACACACACACACACACAGTTTGATCAAAGTCATAATCCCCCAGTGCTCATGTCTTTAGCTAAAATCCTTAAATCGCCACCGTTACGTAGGCAGCTTGGTTTCCCAAACCTTACTCAGTGCGACTCAGTCTTACTTAGTTACAAAATCCAGTGTAAGTACTGCATAGGCTGCACTGTGTATTACAAAGGGCAATGTCTATATGCTGTAAGACAATGCTACAGCAACAACCAAAAGGCTCTTAATTACACAACCTCTGATGCCCTCTTTGGTTAATTATACTTTGGACTGATTGATTGCAGTGCAGCGCCATTCCTACGTTTAAACTTAAATTCAGCTCTGAACTATATTCAACATATTTTCAGTAGCTATATACCACATATTTTCTTTATTGTCACATGTAGTATGTTTTCATTTGGGTCTCTGTGCTGTATTGGTCACCTAACCAAACAGATGAAAAAAGCTGGTTCACATACATGTGACTTAACAATACTGCTGTGTTACTGAATGACTAAAAATGTATTTCTGAGAATTTCATCCTCCAACATACTGGGTTTTCTGCAGCAACATGGATTTACAGCATAAACAATTCCATATGTCTGGAAAAAAAACACTTTGTATTTCTACAGGTGATAACTTAATCCAGACCATTACATACCCGCTCGCCCCGTCAAAAACATCATCTTCAAACTCATTTTTTCACATTGTACCTTCTGGACAGACAAACATCGATGGGAGTTATACCAAGATTTCTTTTGTGTGCTTATTTTGAAAGGTCTTAAGGCAAATTATTGGTGAAATTCCTATGTAAGACAGAGACAGAGAGGGAGACATGCTTTAATATTCTTCCAAGAAAAGAATTCATGAACATACCTTTAACAACAGAGTCTGACATTGAACGTGATCTATAAAATAGGATGCACTATATTATCTGAAAAGAATTATTATTCTGCCCTTGAGGAAATACAAAAACAGCAGAGACAGTGTACATACTATGCATTTGCTGAGATATGTGGAGTTCTGCACACATACAAGTCACATTATATCTATTACTATTATTAACTGATAATGTATTACAGTTTATTATTAAAGTAAACCATCTACCGTTTCCCTGTGTTGCATTGTAAAGAAAAAAAAAAACATATTTATTTAGCCAGTGTTCAGTGTTCAATCAGTGAACTGTGATTACGTTCAACAGTAGAAACCCATAGACACCAACTAGCACTCTAAACATAGAACATTGATCAGAGATATGTAGGATGTATGTAGAACATTACTCCAGACATTCGTGCAAAAAGGGGTGGAGTCATTAAAGACATGGCAAATGGCCCATAAATAAACTCAGCTGTGTCTTCAGTGATGTCCTCTTTGATTGAACGGTTCGGTTGATTGCCTCCACAGCGCTTGTTGCAGCATGAGTCCTTTGTGTTGGGAGGGGAGCTAATTGACCTTGCCGTAGCGTTTAAAACACCCTTCCAGGGCCTGTTGGGCCGGCGCAGCGGAGCTCAAACAGACACTTTTCTCAGCCTTAATACTCTAAATGAATGAGGGCACTGTTCCATGGCATACAGCTTGAGCGGGCGAGCCAGAGACGCTTCTATTCCGGAGGCGGACGCCTTGTGAAAAGAGCTTTACCCCTCCCTGTAGAGACGGGCATCACAGGGGCTGGGGCTGCGCTTTCAGGCGCAGTGTCCTTGCTGATAACAGCCTGGGCGTGTGGTGCTGTGAGTTTTGGGGGGCCCCCTCCCTGTACCCCAGGACTCCAGCGGGAAGAGGGCGGGAAGGGGGTGGGGGGGTGGACTCATGTTACCCTGTCAGTATCTTCACACTCGGGCTGCTGCAAAGCACCCCCCCCCCCCCCCCCCCCCCCCGAAGCTCAGGGAGTAGACGGCATGCACAGACAGGTCTTTGGTTCTTCTCTTCTCTTAACGATCTAGCCGGTGCTGAAAAAGTTGCGCCTGACCTTGGGGCACGTTTGCTCCTGGTTGCCTGTGGGCAGACAGACTTTGTTGGGGAGGGGAGCCATGAGACTGAGAAAGACAGCGGGAATCTGACTCTGTCTGTGCGGCGAGTCGGCCTTCCCAAACCATATGACTGACAACAGAGTCAAAGCGAGATGCCATCCTACATCCTGCTGGGGCTTGACGGGTCAGGCAGGATGACTTTACGGGTTTTCTGAAGGGCTTAAAACAGCACTGACACTGGATTCTAACTCGCTTGCAGCCGGTGTTGTGAGAGCATGTAGCATGATGGCAGAACCTCCAAAATGGCCGCATTCCACAGGGACAAAGGCATAGGGAAATGGGAGTATCAGGAAGCAGTGCTACACCCCTGCAGTTTCATCAGTCCATCACAAATTTATTGCAAATGTTGGCTCAGTGATTAATATAGCCTTCTCAGTGTTCCTGGAGGCTGGAAGCAGTCTGACAGGTTATTTAAATGTTATATAAAGGTTATCATAATGTCTCTGATCCACAAACACAGCGGTGATTTCAGCTTGCTTGGGCACAGGAACGTTTTAAAGGCTGACTTCACTCATGCCTGATATTCTTCAGTTAATATATCAGCAACTTGAAATTTGCAAATAGTTTTGCACAATGATCCAAGACCCGAAAACTGACACGAAAGTGTATCGAGATCATAAAATTATGATTTTCTACATGACATAATGTACGTTCTTTGCCAAATCACAGATGTGATGTCGTATATCACAGATATGAGCTATCTTGTTCATAAAGTTACTGAGCAAATGGGGTGGGGGGGGGGGTGAACTCCTAACTTGCTGCTCTGCCCCTGTTTAATGAGTATTTCTTATGAGTTTGGCTGGTGTGGGTCTTTCAGTCAATAGTATATTGGATTTCTAGAGGAAAATAGAGCTTAGAGGACACCTAGGCTGTTACAAATTATGTTACAAAAAACCCAAACTCTTCTACCCACAGAAAACTTTTGTCACCTATGCATATCAATGATGTGTTACTTAGTATGAAATGCAGAAATGCAAGTCGTTCAGGCTGCTGTAAAATAAAAAAAAAAAACACGATTTTTCCTTTTCTTAGATGGATCAGGAGACCATAACTCTCAATTTCACAAAATAGGATTCATTTTTAAAAATGTATTATCAAACTGTAAACATGCAACAAAATAAAATATCGTACATAGTAAAATTTTCAATTTTAATTCAACTGTAACAGAGTTCATATGAGCCACTGTCATAAGAGTAAAACCAAATGTACTCCATCAGAGTTGAATTAACACTGAAATATTTTACTGTGTATTTTTTACACATGTATTATTTCTGTTGACCCTTCTGCATTTAAAGTCATTTTTCTTATAATGAAAAGGACAAAGACACGCCCACTTTCCTTGCCTGGCCACCACTGGACGGGACACCACCACCTGTAGCCTACCATTGGACAGCTGATGCCATTACCTTCCATTGTTTTCTGGGGGTCTCAATGTTTCTTACTGTCATGTATACTTAGAGCACCTTATTATCCATTAGGCAGTTATTTGGTACCTTACAAGCATAAGATTATAAGCTATGCTATATTTTATCATGACTGTTTTGCGGTTTTTTCTCATTTGGGTTTCCATTCACTTTTCCTGTTTTCAAGGGGCCCCACTGAGCCCAGGTCGGAGATAAAATCTTTCCTTATACAAACACTTGTTTTGTGACTCTTTTTCAGGGTGAAACGCCTTGAAGATGATACCGTTGTGTGAAATTGAATTGACATGCTTGTCATGGCATGCTCTCACTGTCCAAAACTGTTCGGGATAGAAAGAGGAAGAATCTGAATCAAAACCGCGGAAGAGTCTTATATCTGCAAGATAAAACTGACAAACCATTGAAATATGACAGCAAAGAATTTACATTAGTTTCACCCAGGCTAACACCTCCCCCATTTGTGTGTTTTCAATAAACATCAAAATGGGTATTATAGAGGTGGTGTGGCAGAGGATATTTCTTCTAACTGGGACAAAACATTCATGACAGATTCAATTCGAACCCAGACCACTATCTCGGTGCAAACATTAGATCCCAATGGACAGTAAATCACACACTAGGAACAAGTAAAATGTGCCACAGCCTTCTGCTAGGCCTGCAGCATTATCTCTGTCTGATTTTAAGATTACGGTTTATAAAAGTACACAAGATTGCAATGCCACACAGCCCCTAGTGCATGGTGTAGCTCGAGCTTGAGAAATGCTCTCAAACTAAATCGTTTTAGGGAAAAAAAAAAAGATGGAGAATGTTTCTTTCCCACAGCATATGGAGTTTACCTGAAGTAATTTCCCATTTCCTTTTTGGTTGTTCTGCCACAGAAAACCTCATTAGTAAAATTAATTGCACTCTATTGTCACCTCGCCAGCTTAGGTATTTTTCCTTAAACAATGCCTTTGTATAGAATATTAGATACAGTAGATGACTGGGTATTTCAATGTCATTTCAAACACATCTAATCGCTCTGCTTTCCTCGGTTGCTGTCAGTCAGACGGTATTCATTTCATTCAGGTTACAGATAAAGGCAGCCCTTCTTAAGGAAACATGCATTCTTGAAACATAAGCCAGCTTAAATGTCACAACGAGATAAGTTCAGGGTCGAAAACAAAGCACTTGAACTAAACTGAAGTAGGGCTATATATGCACTCCTATATCATGACTGTGTTCACACAGCGGTGTTTAGATATGTCTGTGTATGCAGTATATGTATATGAATTGCACATTTAAACCATTAAACAGAAATCCCTTTCAGTCACTTGTTTTGTCCAACCAGTTATTGAGGCCTGAGTACAGGAATTTACAGAGAAGAGCAAAAGCAGACTGCTCAACAGACATGAAGTTGGCGTGATAAAGTCGGCCACAGTTCCGTGGAATGTCGTACAGAGAGGAGCCAATGAAAAGGTTTGAGGGAGATCATTTCATGAAATGAAAGCACCTGCTCATAGAGTCTGGAATGCCCCTGACCCCAGGGCTAAGCGCCATCTAACAGCTCCCGAGAGTCACACTTCTATTACTTCACCTTAATTTGCACTGCATAAGACTTCATAGATACAATTGACTCTGGACTGTCGACCTGCTGGCCACTAGTTCAACTTCTAGATGAGTCAGCTGCTTTTTTACCTTACAGCCAGGTCAGTCACTTCCATCACTCTGATAAACTGTAAAGGGTCAAAAGATGCGAGATCCTTAGTAACGACACAGTTGCTAAGTGATTATAGAAAAGCTAAGAACAGAAATGAAGTGGTCTTTAATATGTTAATTTTCAGTACTTTTTTCATTTACTGATTAATCTCCAAAAATTAAACCTGCAGTCTGTGTTTACCATGCCCCAAAGTCCCAAGTGAAGAGTACACACAACAAGAAATAATCTTTTCGGAAAGCCGCCTGTTCTAACCTCGATGACATTTGTCAACAACTTTTGGGTGGTCAGTCTAGAAATATTTACCCTTCTCTGAAAGAGTTTAAACACTAATAGAGGTATAAGCGAATCTCAGAGGGTAAGAAAGGCACAGCCTGAGTCATTGTGCTAGATGTCTGCCACAGCTTAAAGGGGGTATGCGTCAGTGCAGTGTATCAGCAAGGTGCAAATGCATGTGAGGGCATAATTATCTTCTGCTACAGACACAGGGTCAAGATGGCCGAAAGCAGGCAGCTAAACCCAGCACATCCCCATCCAGAAATGCTTCTAAATATCACACATAAATCCATATTAAACCACCTCGTACCTTGCCCTAAAAATCATTGCTTGGAGGTGATTATTATGAATTCTTTCAGCGATAAGATATATGCAGACTGAAAAACATTCGGAACTCATGTCAACAAGCTTTTCTTTGTACAGCTCTGTTGTGTTTGTGAGTGTGTGTCTGTAGACAGATCGGAGTGTTCTGGCGGAAACAGGGTTTTCTGGTTTCTGGTATTGGTGGTGCCCCTACCCTCAATGACCACACTAGTTTCCGTATTCTGGGCCGTATTCAGTAAAATGAGAAAAAGCAGAATGAATAATGCCGCG
The DNA here is from genome assembly GCA_019788955.1 of Albula glossodonta. Classification (NCBI taxonomy): domain Eukaryota; kingdom Metazoa; phylum Chordata; class Actinopteri; order Albuliformes; family Albulidae; genus Albula; species Albula glossodonta. The sequence goes on along the minus strand of JAFBMS010000056.1, from coordinate 1,197,458 downwards.
TCCCAGGGCGGGTGAGCTCCTGTGGCCTCTCTGAGAGTGTCTTCTGCAATAACCTGGGAGCCCGGTGACAAGATTAGATTTCCGCTGCCAGCGCAGACCCTGTACACCTGCTTAAATCAATAGAAACAGCTCATGAATCCTACAGTGACGGAAGGTCAACGAACTCTGGAACTTTTTGGGAATGACGGTAAGCGGCGGGTTTGAATTTCAATTCCTGATCAGTGACCCCCCCCCCCCCCCCCCCACACACACACACCGCTACCGTTTAATCAAATTTGAAAAGGGGGAAAAAATGTTTGACAAAGATGTACAGCACCAGGGTTTAAGTGTGCTTTGGCACTCCCATCTCCTGCATTTTGCACCAAAATAAAGCCAAACATTATTCTGAGGGCAACGGTTTATATTTTAATGTTCACATTTAAAAATTTAAGAGTCAGATTTTGACTGGGGATGAAATAATGCATAGTTCTGAATAAAACATTTTGTCAAGAGAGAGGAAATTTCTTTTGAGACAACTCCAAGGGTTTGTGAAGACAGTGCATTTCATTTTTTTGTCAAAGCCGAGATAATTGTGACAGTTAATAATTTGATAAAACCCACTTTATGTAATGGTGGGATCTTCTGTGTTTGTTCCCAATAATTTTTACCAGTTAAAAACTGGTAAAAGATGTATGGCACATCTTTGCTTGTATGATGAAGACTGATTGTTTAAGAATGTGAACAAACCTTTTATTATTATTTTCAATAATAGGGGCAGCCTATAGCCTAGTGGCTAAGGTACATGACTGGGACCCCTGAGGTTGGTGGTTCAAGTCCCAGTCCAGCCACAGCAAGAACACCACTGCTGTTGGGCCCTTGAGCAAGGCCCTTAACCCCACATTGCTCCCAGGGGAGATTGGCCCTTGGTTAGTCTAATCAACTGTAAGTCGCTTTGGATAAAAGCGTCAGCTAAATGACAGTAATGTAATGTAATGTCAATAACTTCAGTATAGCTACACTACAGCTTCCTGTTAAAACCAGCACCCAATGCATTATACACCTATAAACTGGACATTGTAATGCATTAATATCATGTTATAAACATGTAATAACATGTAGTAAAGTTTGCAATTCACCCTTAACACTGTATGACCTTGTAGTAACCATTGTATTAAACACTATGCCGAAGGCTGTGTTGTTAAAGAAACAAATAGCGACATTGCCTGTAGTAATTAAAATACATCTTTCCTACTGGAGTTGGCCTAAGATATTACCTCTTAAAATGAAACCTGCCACATGGGATGTCATGTTTTCAAATCACTAGTCGTAATAATAGAATCAGCTCACATAAATACAACACTTCTACTTATTACACACTATTATTTTTGGAGACTGTGAGCAATTATTCTTTAAGCATTGCTTACACCACACGGCTTGTGGGTGCATCATTATGTGCTGTCGACAAACATTGTATGAGGCATTTGAATTTCAGTGTTTCAGTTCCTCAGAATGATGTGCGCTATGCTGTCAATCAGCTGCTCAGACACCTCTGGGAAGGGAAGTACCCTCGAAAGTACGACGAAGCACAAAAACCTGATGCCTTCATCTCTTAATCTCATAAAACACGGCCGGTTTGTCTGCAAGAAACTGTCATGTGGATAAGCTGCCTGATCTTCCCTTAGCCAACAGAAACTTTCATCTTTCCACTGGTAGTTATTTCTACCTGTGAATATCACGCAGGGAACCTTTAGTAGTTTGAATAATTTAACACACTGCGAAAAATGAAAAAAAAAAAAGAAAAACCCAATAAGATTTCAATTACACGGCCAAAAGCATGCAAGAGATTTAAACTGGATAAACACGTTCTGACGAGTCCATGAAAAATGGCAGTAAGATGTGATGCGTATCAGGGTGGGTGAAGCATTTCCGTCTGATTTCCATCTGCTACTCATCGCTGCTTGTGTTTCCCTGTAGGCGGTAGCCAGTCTAATTGCAGGCCAGGAACTGAGAGTGGAGAAATGCGCAGGGACTGTGCAGAGCAGCAGGAGCTGCGCAGAGTCCACGCGGTCATACCTTAGCATTCAGAAACACTGGATTTGCTTTCAGGAGAATGATATGCTGAATCAGCAGATTCGTTGGGCTGCTTGGGTACAGCCTTCATTTAGAAGCACAGATGGGAAATAAATAAATACATAATAGTTATCATTATTATTATTATTATTATTATTAGTAGTAGTAGTAATATTAGGTTTGTAGTACATATGGTCCCCGACTTGTGATGGGGGTTATGTTCTGATAAAGTCATCGTAAGTGGAAAATATCATAAGACCAAAATGAATTTAATACACCTAATACCTAACCTTCCAAAGATTATAGCCTCGCCTAGCCTACCTTAAATGCGCTTAGAACACGTACACATGTTAGTCTTCAGTTGGGCTAAATCATCAACAAAAAGCCTATCTCATGTAAGTCGGACCATCACAACTTGGGGACCATCTGTAGTTTATTTAGCAGACACTCCAAAAAAGGCATACAAGACTGTCATGGTGGGGTACGTGACACACAGTGCGACGGCAGCGGTGGTGATGGAAGATGAAGTGGCCGGATGCCCATTTTGCACCACTTTTGAATGGTAAGGTCACAGTGAGGAACGTAAATCCAATTAGGGGCCTCAGAAAAAACAGGGCCTGAGTCATACAGACAGCACAAGGACATTCAATGACCACAATGTGCTGGATATCCAGGCTGTCCCCAAAAGACCGTAAACTGTACCTGTGTGACAGCTGGTACAGTCACATAAGAGATATGAGCAGGTAAGCACACACCTGAGTCTGAACAACCAAATCCATCTGTGTGTAGTGTCTGAAATTCACTTAAATCTACCAGCAAATGTGACAATAACTAAAAAAAACCAACCAGCCAGCCTATGTTTTCAAGTCAAATATGGTGAATTTGTTTAACTACACAAATGAGGAAATATACCAGACTTTGGCTGCTGGCAGGTGTTCATTTCAGTGCCTGACTTTGACTACCTGTCACAGGATGCTCCTAAAAGTCTTCTAGACTTTGGGTGAAATGGGAAACTGCCAGCAGCTTTCTCTCTTCTCCCTCCCTCCCTCTTTCTCTCTCCCACCTGTCCCAGTGTCACAGATGGCTATTTTTATCTTTTTTCTTCTGTGCAGAATATTTAAGTATGGATCCGGGGCAAAAGTTCCCGCTGAGGGTATGCCCCCAAATACCCTTTGAGAAGTTCACAGACCATTCATCATGCGTCCTCCAGAGCCCTGGTGGTACCCTATCTAAATAAATGTACCTGAATTTCAGCCAGGACATAAAGAGGGGGGTGGTGCAGTCCATTGACCCGCGACAGAGACGGAGGGAGGAATCCAGGCCGGCTGCGCCGAAGGGGATAATCGATTCTTTGAAACTTTCCCTTGATCCTGCAAACGTACAAATATTAAAGTTTAATATCGCTCCTGTGAGTGACCTTGTCGTTGAACAAATCGGCGAATTCATAAATAATTCACCACATTCCTTTAATAACAGCAGTCATTTGCTGTGAAGCTGGCTATGTCTCTCTATCATTTGGACACTATATTGGACCCCGATTCACTTATTTATTTGTTTATTTCTTTAATGCTTTCTTGAGCCCTGTGAATTTCGGGCGCCAGCAAAAAGAATTTGTATCATAATCATGCTTTGAAATGGTGCATTTGTCAACAGTCCTTCAACTTGAGCTCAAAGGAGCTCAGCGTATGGGTCTCTTTGAAACTCAAATTGGTTTAGAACATGGGTCGCCTCACACTTATGCGTGCTTCCCATTTAAAAGTGCCCACGGGTCCAAACATTGAGCCAGGTTGATTGTTTGCTGAGGTGGACTGGAGGTGTGTTCATGATTCTGTGCATTACATGTCCTGTGGAGAGCGTGCCTCCAGTTAATGCAGGTGGAGACGTGGAAATCACCTGTTTCTGTGGAGTCACATGGTCCTCAGATCAAAGAATCAAACACTTCTCAGCTTCGTAAACCTGCCTCATAAATAATATTATTTAATACCAAGTGAAACTGACTCATTTCTCTGAGAGCCCCCCCCCCCCCCACCCCCAATTTGTGTCTGTTGTGTCCTGACAAATTCATTACCGCTATGTAGTCTCAAAGAGCCTTGTTTTTTATCGAGCATAAAACATTCAGATTCATAAAACAATTTTTTTTAGTTCTCAACACTTTTTTTTTTTTACATTTTGTAATTAAACTCATTTAACGAGAAACATTTTTCTTGAGTAGACAGTGCATTTTAACGACTTTCTGCTGGTGTAAAAAAAAACATTCTGAAGAGAGATAAAACAAAAGCCCTGCTATCTAAGATTGAGGGATCAGAGGAGGACTGACCTCCTGCCTTGGATACACATTGCACAGACAGACAGCACACAAGGCATAGACTACACTGGGGACAGACTGTACAGAGCTTACTCAGTACCTTTATGATGTCACAGTACATCAGAACTTTTACCCTGCCAAGACCTACCCACTTTTTGGCTCGGAACGGTAACGTATCAGTTCATGTGCTGATCGGCTTTTTCCCCGGTGATAAGACATTCATTGTGTAATAATCAGACCTCACTAGACCTTCCGGTGGCAGTCTAAATGTTTAAAACCTGGGAGGAGCAGGAAAGAGGACTGTCAGGCTAAATATATGTAGGTTTGGGTGGGAAGCGTGGAGGGGTATATGTACTTCAGGATGTTAGGATATGTGCATGTTTATGTAAATAGTGTATAAAAATGTTAATGATTATATATTTATCTCTGTTTTGTACAGTTTTGTTACTGTACCTTCCTTTATGTCACAATGTAAACTAAACCCAATGGTGAAAGATATAAAAACCAATAAAAAGGATTATTTAAAAATATATATTCAAAATCTGTAATTCTTTTTGGTGTTTTGGCACCTGGAACAATCCGTCCCGCACATTACAGTTTAATTTATCCTATATGCTACCTAGCTAATTAAAATGGAAGATGACAAAATGATGTATCTATCAGCACCTCTCGGTGTGGTGTTGAAAACCTGCACAGACGGCATTTTTCCTCTGACTGCTGCTACTGTACGCATGATGAGAGATGAAGGTGAGGTGTGCCTCGCCCCCCCACCCTCACCCCCCCCCCCAAAAGACTCTGAATAATGCATGGCTTGGGGCTTTAAATTGGATTACGTGACAGCGCTCCTGGAGGCGGAGCCTTCTATCACAGGCCGCCACACGCTCAATCACAGGGACTTACGATCATTCATAATAAAACGAAGGCACGCCGATGGCTTTCCTCGGCAGGCTCGTGGAATCGTGCAGGTACCCCCGGCTGGCTATTGTTGCATGGATAGAAAGTTGCAGCTGAGGGGGGGTGGGGGGGGCGACAGGTTGTGCTGGTTTTAACTGATCAGTTAAAGCTGGTGCTTATGAGTTAGTATAATCACCTTAGCTCTTTGGCTCTGAACTGTTGCAGAATTTGTTGTAAATATAAACAATACCCAGCACACCGTGTTGCTCTCCAGGATTAGACCTGAAGTCTAGCTGGTTTAGACTGGTATAAAGATATATCAGGCAGGGTGTGTACCAGCGTTAGTATTAGCTGGACATTATTAAGAACATATAACATTAATATAGTCAAAAATAGATATGGTTTAGTTAATAGCAGGCTGTAGTGGCTAGTGGCTAAGGGGTTTGAGTGGGACCCAGATGGTTGGTGGTTCAAACCCCAGTGTAGCCATAATGAGATCAGTGCAGCTCTTGAGCAAGGCCCTTAGCCCCACGCTGCTCCCTTAGCCCCACGCTGCTCCCTTAGCCCCACTCAGCTCCCTTAGCCCCACGCTGCTCCCTTAGCCCCACACTGCTCCCTTAGCCCCACTCAGCTCCCTTAGCCCCACACTGCTCCTTTAGCCCCACTCAGCTCCCTTAGCCCCACGCTGCTCCCTTAGCCACACGCTGCTCCCTTAGCCCCACACTGCTCCCTTAGCCCCACTCAGCTCCCTTAGCCCCACACTGCTCCTTTAGCCCAACACTGCTCCCTTAGCCCCACGCTGCTCCTTTAGCCCCACTCAGCTCCCTTAGCCCCACACTGCTCCCTTAGCCCCACGCTGCTCCTTTAGCCCCACGCTGCTCCCTTAGCCCCACTCTGCTCCTTTAGCCCCACTCTGCTCCCTTAGCCCCACGCTGCTCCTTTAGCCCCACTCAGCTCCCTTAGCCCCACACTGCTCCCTTAGCCCCACGCTGCTCCTTTAGCCCCACTCTGCTCCTTTAGCCCCACGCTGCTCCCTTAGCCCCACGCTGCTCCTTTAGCCCCACACTGCTCCCTTAGCCCCACGCTGCTCCTTTAGCCCCACTCAGCTCCCTTAGCCCCACACTGCTCCCTTAGCCCCACGCTGCTCCTTTAGCCCCACTCAGCTCCCTTAGCTGGTGGGTCGCCTCTGGTGAGTCTAACTAACTGTACGCCACTCCGGATGAAAGCGTAAACTAAATAATAGTAATATGCTAGCATACATTTCCTTTTTCAAGTTATTGTACAATGTTAACAACCCACTACCGCATTAACATAGCATTAGCTCACCTACTGGTCCTCGGATTTACTCAAGTACTGAAATCCAGCACTGTGATGTGTGGCTGAAGTCAATACCTGCAAACACCTTGGCCCTCCAGGCCCGGAGGTAAATAGCCCTGATCCAGAGCTTCCATTGGTGGTATCTAAGGCAGTCAAAATGAGTTGGTACTGGGCATGCCCAGACCTGTGGGCTGTGTTTTTTTGGGGACAAAATATAGGGCTATTAGATGACATAAAAGTACGCTTGAGTGAATCACTCGCAGTGGCTTCCTGCTGTAAACCCGAATTCAAAATGGCGGTATGAAGGACTTAACTCCGGTAATAAAACTCTCAGATTAAACTTCCACCTCACAAACAGTGCAGCCGTACTTCTGTAAATATTGAATATCGCTATAAAAATGCCCCAAGACCCCTATACGCTGCAGTCAGGCAACTGTGCAAATAACGCTAGCAGCCGAGCCAGACATGAGAGACAAATAAATGAGCAAAGTGCAGGCGTAGATTGAGAGGCTGCAATAGTTTTAGGTTTTATTTATTAATTTTTTGGGGGGAGAAATACTGTGAACAATATTGCAATTTAGAGCTATCCTCTCGTCCTTGGGGAGGTTTGGGACTGAAAATGGGGCGGCAGCAGCACAGAACTAAACTCCATCTATCTCACTTACGAGATGCCCACCTCCACCTCTCTGCCGCCGATATTGCCCAGCCAGAGATTGAGCTGAAGAGCTGTGTGAGTTTCCGCGACTTAAACTTCGGGCTCTGCTGTCCGTCGCCGTGGTGGCAAAGACAGGCTCTGAAACCTTAACGACGCTCACCCCCCGAAAGCCTTTTGCTTCATTAGTACGGGCTGCCATTATTTAAGGTAATTATCGACTGGTGAACATTGCGGAGAGGTACTTACCCTCCCTTGTTAGTCATCTGTTATGGAGAGACAGGAAGGAGGCAGGAACTATGGAGCGCTGAGTGGGGCCGCTCCGGAACAGAACATATTTCTCTCGCTAATCCGCACAGTCAAAGGCGGACATTATGTGATCACATTTTTTACTGTGAACCCTCAAATGAATGCATAATTGACATTCACACCCTTAAATCAATAAACCGTTCTTCGTGGATTATTTATGCCCTCAGTTTAGTATAATGAGCCCTCACTTTAATCTCTTGGCCCTGGATTCATTGCAGCCATCATTTTCTTCATCACCGTTACAGATGACAAAATCTATAATAGTTTGCGTATTATACAGTAACCATGTCCCTGAATTTGATTCTGATTAGTTTGGCTGACCATTGAGTGCTCATTGATTAGTTACTGTTACTGAATTTGGCACCTGTATCTTAAATTCATGTCTACGTTCGACAGTATGCTTTGTCCTGTAAGTAGGCCTATGTTGGTTTAGCGTTTTACTGATTAAAAAAAGAGAAAGAATGATTTTGTTGCCTCATAGGAGCTTTGGATGAGACAGTACAGGATGTGGTCAGACAGTTTTTTTGCAATGCTCCACAGAGTGGATCGCTCACATCTAAACCCTGCACCTGTCACCTGACAGCAAACCCCTTAAAGGGGCGGTCATGTCAAGCAAACTGTGGGGATTTAGCCGGGGTATTTTTACTTTCATTAAATGCTTAAACAACATTATCAACAAAAGGTTTTTCAGGCTGAGTTGTGTCAACAGGACAGGACATAGATGGAGATTAGTTAAGGGTTGTTCATGCTTGGAACAGCCCTCCAGGTCATGAGGAGGAGGCAGGGACCCTTGGCCTGTTGAAGACCAGCCTTGATACAGTGCTGGATACTCTGTAGATTGTAAATAAGAAGCCTAGTTTGTCTTAATAGCCTCTCTTTGTCATTATACGTTCTTAAGTTCAGGTTTGATGCAATGCCAGATACTCTGTAGATTAACTGTCGACTCAGGCCTAGTTAGGCTAAATTCTGTGGCCTGTCAGTCCTGTTTCCACCACTATTTGTTCTTGTTTTCCTGTCTAAAGCAGGAAAGACCCTGGGACAGAATCAGGTGCTGTAAAAGTGAAACATGTTGAGAGGAAAAGCAGATATCCTCCTCAGAATTCTGTAACTAACCCTCGCTACAGCGAGACTGCACTGAACGGAAGGATAAGGATGGAAGAACCTTCTCGTTTTGAGTTAATTGAGGTAGGAGGCAGTCAAATAACTCAATAATAATCATAATAATAATAATAATAATAATAATAATAATAATAATAATAATAATAATAATAATGAAATAGTGCATGCTACCTGTGCCTCCACAGAATTACAACAAGAGCCTTATCTGTCCAGGCAAATTGATTTTACCCTTTATGAATACAAAATTAATTCATCACTTGAGATTCCTTGCTTATTCTGTGCATGAAACATTTGAATCCGAGATGAGAAAAGGAGAAAGAGTCCTTGCAGATCTCTGTGAGGCAGGTCAATGTTAAAAGAAACGCACCATCTCAGCTCTTATTATTACTTTTTGCCACTAAAAGTTGCAGAAGGTGGGATATTTTGTAGCTGTACTGCTTAATTTTTTTACAGCACACTAAACAATCTTGAGCTTGCTCTTGTTTTTGATAAAGTGGATAGTCAAATCAATATCTGTCTGTTTCATGGCTACGGGAAACAGAAGCTGCTCTTTTTTTTTTCTTCATTTCTCTTCTCACCTTCGTCTCCCATTATTGCATGGATGTACCAAAGTGTGCTGGAGATGAAGCTGGAGGACTTCGCCAAACCGAAATAGACATCACGCTATTTGCCGCTGTCACATTTAGTATTGCTTCGGAGTAGAAGTCTGAAACTGTTTACCTTCCAATGCGAGCGGTTGCTGCTTGAGCAAGTGTCTTTTCCCCCGTGAGTAACCCCCCGCCCCTCACTCACGCGCCCAGGAAAGCCAAAAGCCGCGCCACCTCCATCTACACTACATCGGATTGAAAAATGAAACATGTAACGTGATAAATTAATGCTATGCTAATGCACATCCCAGCTGCTACAGTTCAGCCTGTCACTGATGGCACAGTGTAAACAGGGAGGCTACCATACCGTACTGAAATATTTGTGATGGCATATCTTCGGGGTACGAGTTAAATTATTTCCCACTATTCCCTTTCTCTTGTCTGCTGTCATATGTGTAAAACAAATTTAATGAAGTGGGAAAAGAATGTTGCAGTATGCTATGGTATATTTATTAGGCATTGAATTGCAAATTACACTTTGGTTTATGCTTTCTAGGCCATATTAAATATAAACATGTGAACACTCATGTAACCATGGTAAATCAAAGGAGTGACAGAGTGATGATAAGTCCTATTATGAAACATTGGAGGTTTAATATTCATAATTCATAAAAGCACAGCCTGGGAGCCCCCACAGGATGTTATTTTTCTATATCCCGGTGACCATCGGGGATCACTGGACTCAAACTTTTGCGCGGCACAAAGTCTCTTGAGTTTGCTGCTGGTCAAGTTTGTTGTGACCATGGCATTGTGTCTAAAAACACAACCCTGTCAGACTGTGACATGGAAATTCTTGCCTCTCCATTCATCCTGTGCATCGGTTAAAGGGGCCGCAATCTGTTTGTCTACTTTTAATTATCCCTTCTAATGACCCCCATTTCAGATGTGCCAGTCAGTGTTGTTCCCGTATCTTTGTCCAGCTAATCACACTGTAATTATCCGATGTAAGAACTTGTATAGGGACATTGGTGAAAGGCGTCCTCCAGAGTTAATATCAGTCGTACTCAGAGCGATGATGAAGAATAGGATTGAGACAGGGAGCGAAAGAAGCCAGACTACGTAGGCCGAAAAGGACATTGTGAGCAGAACAGGCGAGAACGCTGAGAAACACAGCTCCTTGTATTTTTCACCTCTGGTAATCCTCATCTTAACTTTGAAAACGCATTTTGGAGTCTTTGTGATGTCTAGTCTTTCCAAGACTGGCACCATATGCGTGAAAGTTTTACATCACTGTGCCCATATCGTAACTTGTTTGTGAAGATTAATGTTCCTTGTTTTATATTAATCTGCTGTAATGGTCAAGCAATTTCCTGCGCCGCTTGATTTTTTTAAAGAGTTATTCATTATGGATTCCGTTCAGCGCACTTTGCCCATGTGTAATAAATTCTCATTTTGAAAGATTTCTCCGCTCCTGTGCTCAGCATTCCCTCCTCTTGCATTTTAAGCGATTGGCAATCCGCGATCAAGGTGAAGTACATCTGGGTTTTTCAAAGAGGACTGTGACCTCAAAAAAACTGGTCCTCTCCAGTTTGTCGGCTGGTGGTGCTGTGTTTTTGTGACTGGGCCTCATCTTGCCTCTGTGCTTCTGGAAACGGGTACAGCTCGACTGTTGGGAAATTTGATTCTGCATGCAGGCCGGGCTGACAATAGTTTCACTGAGAAGTTCACAAGATTTAGCCCCCTAAAACTCTCCTGCTGCTGTATTCTGGTCCAAGGAAACCCGAGTGTGTATGGTACAGTCACTTTGAGGCTTTGAGACCAACTGTCTCTCACCCGTTAAGTAAAGTCCCGACTTCGTCCTAAACTGCATTTTAATCTTGTGTCCACTGGGCGCCGATTGCTGCCAGGAAGCTTTGCCACACGTGGCAATTAAAGACGGCTGGCACCGATACCCCGGCATGCTTTTGCTGGATATTTTTCAGGTTCTTTTAGCACGGTGCCAGCTGTCAGAGCGCCATCTGAGCTCAGCCCCCAGTCAGGTGTGTGATAAACACACAAATGAGAGAAACCGGGGGAAAAAAAGGAAAAATTCCTCGAGAAAACAAGGAAAAATTCCAATTTAGGGGTGACACAAGACACAAACACTCACACAAGAACGTAAGAATAAGGATAGCATGAATGACCATTGCCAATGCCAATACAGAGCATCCAGCACTGCATCAAGCCTGGACTTTTACACTTCAAGGGTCTCTGCCCTAAAACACACCTGGCAAGCTGTTCCAAGCATTGACAATTCAGTATGGAATGACAAAACCTAATTTCCTGCTTTATTAATATGCAAAGGTGGTCCTAAAGCATGAGGTAAATTGTTGTTTTTTGGCCTTCTCAGGCACCTGTAAAGGATTCCCATATGGACTAATTACTTGTTGTATGGCAGATGCTGTGAGTGAATCTATCTGATTTCTATGGTTCTTTTTCAGTTTTCTAATTGACTTTTACCATAGAAGTCCAATAGTTCCAGGCTTTCCTTTCACGTAGGCCCAGGAGCCTGGGTTTTTCCTGGGTTTGCCTTGGGAATTGAAGGGTCTTTCTAGGGTGTGTCTTTGGGGTAAAAGGGCCCTTTTCAGATGATTCAATCCACAAATTTCACCTTCAACTTCCTTAGCAATTTATCAGTTTGTGTTTTGAAGCTGAGCTTCTCATCCGGCCGTAATCCTGTGTATTTGCCCGTTCACACTTTTTCAATACGTTTCGCATCAATTGTGGAGGGTGACCTTGTAAAAAAGCAACCATTTTGTTTATTTTTTTCACCACTTGGTAAAAGTTTAGTCTTTCAGAGGCAAGTCTTAATGGATGTAAATGAAGTTTGTGGGTCTCGGACTGGACAGTCTGGGCCGGCTAGGGCATAGGCATAAACAATACGTGTAAGTGTTTTTGAATGAATGAGAATGAATGAGTCTGAATGAGACCCTGAATAAACAGCAGAAAGTTTTATCTGAAGCAGAATCTGGCAAGGTTCCTAAAATACTCAACTATCACCGACAAGAACATTTTATTTGGATACATTTTTGAAATGTCATTTTAATTTTGTCAGTGGACTTAAGATATGTATTATTATTGTTGCTATTTATGAGGTATTAATGTCAGATAAACTGACACAACATAATTGATAAATGTTCTACCTGGATTTAACCTGCAGCCAGTCACAAGCCCATCTCCCTACCCATTACAGCACATTGCGGCTCAATGCTGCCCACTGCTTTTAATGGGAGACCTGGCTCTGTGTGACACTGTGTACACACCTGTCAGTATTGTTGGTTATGTACCTGCCTGGTCCTGTAGACAGTGCATCTCAAGCGGCAACCCCCTCTCACTCTTTCTCTATTTGCCCTTCTTTTTTTCTCTCCCTCTCCTTTCTTTCTTTCTCTCTCTCCCTCTTCTCTTTCTCCTTCTTCCTCTCTCTCTTTCTCCCTCGCCCTCTCTCTCTCACTCATTCTCTCTCTCTGTCCCCCTGTTTCTCTCTCCCTCTTCTTCTCTCTCCCTCACTTACTCTCTCTTCCCTCCCCCCCACCCCCCACCCCCCCCCACCCCACTGCAGCCGCTGTCTCAGCCCTTCCCTGAAGCGACGGGGTTGCTATGGAAACCCCTCTTCTCCTGGAGGGCATACCTGGGGCCGAGCTGTCGTGGAACTACTCCACTCTTTTCTTACATTTTTTTTTTCCTCCTCACACTTAATGAAAACCGCAGTGATGAGCCCTCGGTAACTGGCCCTGCACGGCCTTTGTTTCGCGCTTTGGAGGACAGATCTGCTGTCTGTGACACAGCGGCTGTGTCGTGGGACCTGTTTTAAACCACGCTCTGTCTTTTTCACAGGTTACCCCCCCCCCCCCCCCCCGACACCTTTGGCAATTATTCAGAGTGACACAGGGGCTCAGCGTGGGTTCCTCACCTGATGTTCCGGCGTCTTTCGCACACCTCCTCCCACTTCGGGACCGGCTTGCTCACTTCTGCGCCGCCAGCGTCTCTCTCTGTCTCTGCGAGCGTGACCGAGGGGAGGAGGAGGTGTGGGGAATAGGGGGATGGATGGAGCGCGCATGCCGCCATGTGCATCGACCTATGTCCCTGAAAAGGCCGACCGTTAGAGTTTATAATATAAAGGCCCACGCTGTTGTCTAATGATGCATCACATGCTGTAGTTTGAATATGGCGTCACGCGATGATTCATGAAAAAAAAAAGTTGCCACGTCTGTTAAAAATATGAATATTTCTATATATATTTCCTATATATTCACAGATGTGACATTGCTGTCCATGTGAAGTTACTCAAGCAAATGAGTATTCATATATATACATATATGTATATATATATAAAGCAAAAGTACTCCTGCAGCCCCGCTGTCTGCTATGACACTTCCGGAAATAAAATGTGGTTGTAAGTTTGTCTGCCGTGGGCCTTCAACCAGCTTGGAATGCATGGGGGTGGGAGGATGGGGGGAGGGGGGGCGTTCATCTCAAGTCGATCTTGCCATAGCTAACAGGACTGCACCTCTTGGGGTTCATTTTAATTGACAAAAAAATCTGCTAAAATGTCTCACCTTTTTCATTCCAAGTGTAAGAGACATCTTGTGAAAAGAGAGATTTTATTAGTAGCGTGAAAAAAAAGGAGGATCTAGTTTCAGGATGAGATATTCTACCTCACCTCGAGAGACAATGTATGAAGGCATCCATATAGAATACCCACTGATTAGATAAGTGTAAACACAATTTGTGACAGATGCTCGTCCAAATCACCCTCCCTGCAGCACCGATCGAGTCAAGCACAATAGTGCAAAATTCTGCTACAGAAAACACAAAAATTATGGATGTCAATCTCGGGAAAGCCTTGCCTTCCACGATCTGACCGAGCCTTGCAGTGGATAACTCCATCTTGCACTCTGTGAAGGCTGAGAGCGCCAAAGTCACATGTGACGGATGTGGCGAAAACATAACCCCAACGGTGCCAAACACTGTTTGTCAGCTTACCGATCACTTATGTCTGATTCTCTGCTGACAGGCCGATGAGCTCTCGGTGGACGTTTTCTGTACCATCTATCAGCCTTGTGACCTTTTTTCAGAGACACTCATTCTTATTTGTCCTTTAAGTCCTGCCATGTTCCCTTTCCATGCCATAGAGCAAGTCTGAGTGCTTTCACTCTGTACTGAGGGTGGGGTTTGCCGGGAGCTCGATTTAGTGTGAAGCCCAGCTTGCTAAAAGACAAAAATATCTTGCTGCCCCATTTGGATTCCCTTTTGGATCTGTCAAGCCTTCTTGGGTAGTTAAAACGTTGGCTAAGTGCACTACCGCACCTCTGCAAGCGATAAATACTGCCAAAATAATGAACACTGGGTTTGCTAGTGAGGTAACAGCTCAGAACGATGACTATCTCACTCCTTTTTACAATGGCGATACATTTACTAAATGTTCGGGTGTATTACTACCTCCATTTTGAGAGTGATACAGCCTGAAGAGAATGCTTCGCAAAATGGTGGACGATTCTGCTAACCTCCAGACCACCACTTGGGGGGGGGGGTGGGGGGGGGTCAGTGCAGACTGACATCACGAATGGGATGAGCAAACATAAAAGGAAGCCTACAGTCTTCTGGTGGACCAGAGAGGGACGTAGAGTTTGAGGATCGATTTAGGGTACTGCAGAGCTGTCCCCTCTGCTGCTCTGGAGGCTAACGCCACGGTTTTAAACTTGATGCGACCTGCAACAGGTAGCTATTCAAGTGAGACAAGGAGCAGTGTGCTTTATTTCACCAGCAATACGATACAGTAAGCAATTGCACAGCCATAACACGGGAGAATAGCAGTAGGCACATGAAAGGGGTAAATGCCACAATTGCAGTTAATCTCCTATCAAAAAGTGTCCATAGATCAGTCAAAACATTTGCGTCCCTGCTTCTCTTTTTGTATTTCCGTTGTTTGGTCTGAGAATCTGCGCTGCATCGTCCCCCGCAGACAGAGCAAAGAATATATCTGCAATCAATAGGTTTATTTACGGCTTTCTTTGATTTTTTTGTTTTTATTTCTCCTGGCTCTGGAACACCCAATGACAGTCTCAGACTCCTCAGTGCACTGTGATATATCTTTACGTTTTTACATTACGTTTCAGGCCTTTAGCAGATACTCTGATTCGGGGAGATTTACACACCATACAGTTTTTACACAATGTTCATTTACACAGCTGGATATTTATGGAAGTGATTTAGAAGAGGTACTTGTTCAGAGCCGTACCTAGAAACCTTTAATTTGCAGTCCGAGTTCTTGCATTACGATGCTACAATGCTACTAAATGTGGGGAAGTGACATATATATGAATCCATGGCAGCATGTTTCACTGCTGCTGGACTGACCCTAGGGGGCGCTCCTGAGCAAAGGCAATTGTGCTTTGCCATGAGGGAGCCCCAGCCATTTGCCCCTTCCCACAGTCTGAACTCAAGGCCTTAGGCACATCTCTGCGCCACACTCAAGCTCATTAATCAGACCTTCCAACTGGAAGCCTGGAAGCGTCCACTGCACACGACCCAGTGCAGGATACTCGCACCCGTTTTTGTTTTCCGTCATTTAGGTTTGCGTTCTTCCTTTACCGTCTCCCTTTGTCTCGTTTCAAATCGCGCTGCATTGTGATGTTCCTGTATTAGGTATTCAAAGCTGCAGTTCGCCTGCTATAGATATTAAAAAGTGAATCCTGCTGGATTTTAAGCATCATGACGGGAGCAGTTGTAATTATGCACAGCAGAAATTGCGTTTTGGCGCGGGGCAGGTGTGCAGAACTGCCACCAAGAACAACAACGACGACGACGACAACAACAACAACAACAAGAAAACAAAGAAAGCTATTACAATTCCAAAATAAATAAGGAGACCAAAGTAAATAGTGTGCCTGCTCTGAATTAGAGGGAGTTTTCATCTGGGGAATGGGTCTCTCTAATCTCCGTCCCCCGCTGTGATTGGCAAATGAAGCGACGGTATAATGATAAATGAATCCCCCTCCTCCTCCCTGGCTTTGTCTCTTAAACATATATCACAGGGGGTCTCAAAACTACAATCCATCTTAATTGACTGAGCCGCGCAGTTTGTTAGCATGCATCTGATGAACAACAAATATACCGTCGCATGAGAAATCGCATTTAAAACGACGTGGAATACAGAAATGCATGCCCTTAATTCTGGATACTCCCAAGTTCTCTCTGGTCATGGTGGAACTCACCAAATCGTGATTATGAAGAAATGCTAAAAAAAATCTGCATTTCACTCAGAGGAGGTGGGGGTGGGGGTCAAAGTTAAAGACAAATAAAGGTTTACCCATCCCATTGTTTTAATCATATGTTGTATCTGAATTATGCAAATTGCTTGTTCACTGAGAATCATTCCTCAGTTTTACCTCTTCCCAAAGAGAATGCGGGCAGCCCCCTCTCCTTCTCTTGTTTTCATAGTCACAGAGAAGGAAAGCTGAGAGTAACTCAGAGGTCACAGTGTGGTATAATGGTTAGGGAGCTGGGCTTGTAGCTCAGAGGTTACAGTGTAGTGTAATGGTTAGGGAGCTGGGCTTGTAGTTCAGAGGTTACAGTGTAGTATAATGGTTAGGGAGCTGGGCTTGTAGCTCAGAGGTTACAGTGTAGAGTAATGGTTAGGGAGCTGGGCTTGTAGCTCAGAGGTTACAGTTTAGTGTAATGGTTAGGGAGCTGAGCTTGTAGCTCAGAGGTTACAGTGTAGTGCAGGGGTGTCAAACTGCAGTCCTGGAGGGCCGCAGTGGTAGCTGGTTTTTGGTGTGTTTTAGCACTTAATTGATTAATTAAAATGACTGGTTGGCTAAAGAGTCCACACACCTGGTTTCCAAGGCCTAAAATGGCTGCCAATCGAAAGGAAAGAACAAAAACCCGCAGACACTGTGGCCCTCCAGGACTGGAGTTTGACACCCCTGGTGTAGTGTAATGGTTAGGGAGCTGGGCTTGTAGCTCAGAGGTTACAGTGTAGTGTAATGGTTAGGGAGCTGGGCTTGTAGCTCAGAGGTTACAGTGTAGTGTAATGGTTAGGGAGCTGGGCTTGTAGCTCAGAGATTGCAGTGTAGTGTAATGGTTAGGGAGCTGGGCTTGTAGCTCAGAGGTTACAGTGTAGTGTAATGGTTAGGGAGCTGGGCTTGTAGCTCAGAGGTTACAGTGTAGTGTAATGGTTAGGGAGCTGGGCTTGTAGCTCAGAGGTTACAGTGTAGTGTAATGGTTAGGGAGCTGGGCTTGTAGCTCAGAGGTTACAGTGTAGTGTAATGGTTAGGGAGCTGGGCTTGTAGCTCAGAGGTTACAGTGTAGTGTAATGGTTAGGGAGCTGGGCTTGTAGCTCAGAGGTTACAGTGTAGTATAATGGTTAGGGAGCTGGGCTTGTAACTCAGAGGTTACAGTGTAGTGTAATGGTTAGGGAGCTGGGCTTCTAGCTCAGAGGTTGCAGTGTAGTATAATGGTTAGGGAGCTGGGCTTGTAGCTCAGAGGTTACAGTGTAGTGTAATGGTTAGGGAGCTGGGCTTGTAGCTGAGCGGTTACAGGGGTCTGCTGTTAAGCATGACATGTTCATGTACTTCACATTCATTTAGAATTAATGAGATATCTTTATGCCTCCGTAAATATCCAAGTATATAAATGAATAGTGCGTAAAATAAACAAATACATATTTTAAAAAAAATACATCATGATGTCCTTCTGGATGGGAGTGTCTGGTTTGACAGCAGTGATATAAGGTATTTGACTGGGCACACAATCACGTAAGCCATATGTTGGCTACAAGGGGATATACTTACCACTAGCCTAGCCTGGCTGTGTCAGACCTAGCACTTTTAGAAGAGACTATTGGTAGGTGTACATTAAACAGTCCATGCGGTGCAAGAGTACCAAATCAATTAATCATCAATTCAAATAAATTACAGAGCTTGAGAATGGAGCTGCTTTGAGTTTGTACTTACATTCGGTATCCTACAGTCTCATAAAATTCAAAAACTGATTTATTAAAATCAGGGACAATTATTGTCGAAAGGGGGTTGATATTTAAGTGACTACATAACCAGAATGACAAGTCTCAGCTTTAATAAGGAATTATTACTGGGAACAATAAATGTCATTAAATCAGGAAATAATCCATTGAAATCAAGATCAATGTTAATCATATGAATAGTTAAATGTAGAGCCTTCATGTTAGCCAAAAACATTGATTTGACACTTACAGAAGGAGCAGTTTTAAAACCACTGAGAGCTTAAAGTGATGTTTTAAAAATTATGTATGGACTGCTGATAAACTACCAGCCCATAAGCAATCATATCCCAGCTGTTTTGTGAAGATATTGCTGAATTTTCGAAAGATATTTCAAATGAATATTACCGTCAACAAATAAAAGTTGTCATCTAAACAAATACATTTTTCTATTATGTTTGACGTGGTAAATGATCATGATGCAGAATGTCTGTCCAGGCCAAATTTGGTTTTCTGGTCAGCGTGTCCAGCTCTTGGCCTTGGTCCATCGCTTATGATACCCAAATCACAAAAACTTCCTGCAGTTTCCCCCCCCCCCCCGTTATCTGATCACAGCTGAAATGAGCAGTACCAGGGATTGTCAAAACTGAAACGAGTTTTGGGGGGGGGGGGGAGTGTGGAAATAATTTCCCTTAACTTTATAGTGGCCCGAGCTAAAGTCGTAAGCATAAGTTATTTATTTTCTAATAATGTCGATGCACAGAGTAAAATGGGTCCGTGACAGAGTGAAAGTGACATTTTAAATAGAGTCGCCTCTCTGTGCCCTGCCATAGGATGCAATGAAAAGAGCCTGCATTAAATGGTGCAGGCCATCACACCATTAATCCCCCTGGATACATGCGACAAAAGTCTGGGCAATATTGGAGATCACTATGAGCAGGCAAATAAAAAGCAATTACTTACCTTTTCCCTCATAAAACTGCATAGTTTTCTATATACAATTGGAATGAAATCATGGTTATTACCGGAATTAGATTTCAAAAAAGGTTTGTACCTTCTCTGGGGAGTACGAGACCGCTATTTCCAAACCCTGCATATATTGTTTTTGCTCGGTCAGAAATAAGTTCTTGATAGCTTCTGCGTTTATTTAATTTCACATGTCACATGTTTTTTAGCAGAGATGAGGTGATGTGTGCTACATCCTACACTCTGCCACCTTAACAGACATCCTGTTACTGTGTGTACGTGTTTGCATTCGTGTGTATGTGTGAGTGGATGTGTGCTTGTACGTTTGTGTGTATGTGCGTGTGCATGCATGTGGCCGTGTGTGTGTTTGCATTTGTGTGTGTGTGATTGTACGTGTGTGTGTGCATGTGTGTGTTTGTGAGAGGTGTGTATGTGCGTGTGCATGCATGTGTCTGTGTGTGTGTGCTTGTACGTGTGTGTGTGTGTGTGCATGTGTGTGTTTGTGAGAGGTGTGTATGTGCGTGTACATGCTTGTGTCTGTGCGTTTGGGTGCATGCATGTGTGTGTGTGTAGGTGCGTGTGTGTGTTTTTCTTTGGGGCTTTGTATGCTTTGTGTGGTCAAGGTTGAACAGCATGGTAGACCCATTGATTTGTGATTTATTTATATTATCTTTATTTTCTGTAAGTACAAAAATACCTTAACATGTCATGATCGTGAGGCCAAAAGTGTCAGTGACTCAAAAGTATTTGTTTTGTATTTCAAGCCTCATTACGAATCAGTTCTCAACTCAGTTCATTGATTGATTACATAATGATTAATGTATTCAGGTGTTTACAAAACAATGTTTTTTTTTATGTCCTCTGTTGGAAAAAAAAATAGAAAACAATTTAAGCCAATTAGAACAGTGTCCCTCTTTCTTATTTAAATAGGAATTTGAGTTAGAATAACAAATGGAGCAGCAGCTGTTGAACAGCCTGTCAGATGTTCAATAATATTGAGGTTACAAGGCTCTTGACATTCTCGCTCGGTCACTTGTGGGTTTAGGATTTGAATATGCATCCGCAATCTGCCCCTGGAACGGGAGAGGGAAAAACAAGACATACCAGCACCAGGCTGCAGTGCTGCTGTCGCCGTCTACATACATTTTCCGACACACTTCCAATTATCCATAAATAGACCATGAAATTAAAGATTTTTTTTCCAGTGTTTCTTTTTCCTGTGTAAAAAAAAAAGCATGTCCATAAACGTTTGCACATTAAGACAGAATATCAACCAGAACACTGCAGACATAACAGATTGCCTCGTCATCGAGGAGAACTTTTTGGAACTACTGGATATAGACATATTTACTTACATCTACCCACACAGTCCCTACACGCCCTCCCACTGAGTTTGCACGAGAAGAGCAAAATTAAGTGTCAAGAACGGAGGGGTTGATTTTTAAAACCTACTTGCAGATTATCCCTTTATTTTCTGATGGCAGATAAAAGACAAATGAAATAACCATTAATTATCAGGAGCCCTGAATTGGACTGGTATTTCGGCTGAAAACCATTTATTCTGTATAATATGGTTTAAAACTAGGATAGATTCAATGAGGTATAGCTCCTTATCCTTATCAGCTGTCTAAATCTCTGTCTTTTAATTAGACAAAAAAAGGAGTTTTAAAAAGCAATGAAGAGCGCAAGAACTGGATCCCTGACTGCAGCACTATTTTTGGTTCATTCACCTGTGTGGACGCTCCCTGGAGAAAGCACCATACGAACCTCTGCTGGTTGAGGTAACCATAACCATCGTACCAATGAAAGGGCTGGAAGGGTCAGCCCTCCTCCTCATTGGACACCGGAGCATATAGAACCCCAGCTCATGCACTGGTGTGTTCACCTGAAGTCTATTGGCAACCAGCTCAGGTGTTGGCCACTGCCTTAATTAGGCCCTTAATGAAGATACAGCTTGCCATCATAGAAGGGGATTGGACTTTTCATGCAGACACATCTGTGTGTGTGTGTGTGTGTGTGTGTGTGTGTGTGTGTGTGTGTGTGTGTGTGCGTTTGTTTGTTTGTGAGAGGTGTTTATGTGTGGGTGTGTATGTGTGTGTGTTTTTCTTTGGGGCTTTGTATGCTTTGTGTGGTCAAGGTTGAACAGCATGGTAGACCCATTGCTTCATGTTCTGATGCACTCACATTATTATAGCTTTTATTCAGTTTCAATTTGTTCGAGTTCTACCTTGATTTCTGTTTTATTGACTAACTCCCAAAAAGGGGAATTAAACTGCCACTAGCCAATCAGACCCTTCCTTTGTTGCTGTTTTCCACCTCCTGGCATGAGTGGCCACACCCCCTTTCTGCCACAGAAGGGAAGCCCAGAGACTAACATATTTAAATGTTTCTGACAAACTCAGACACTGGGTGCCTTTGTCAGATTAATGTACAAGACATTTATGTCTAATTCAATGAAATACACTTTGTCTTTTAAAGGGCATATGCCATTCAATCAAAACAGACCTTACATTATTAACAACATTTTATTTGAAGAGAAGAATAAGTTCTTTTCATTTTAAAATATAAAACACAGCATAAAAAACCACTGAATTGCATATGCCTTATAAACAATGCATTTGACTGAATATAGCCCTTAATGTATAACAATCAGTGTCTTATATGGGGCAGCCTATAGCCTAGTGGCTAAGGTACATGACTGGGACCCCTGCGGTTGGCGGTTCAAGTCCCAGTCCAGCCACAGCAAGAACACCATTGCTGTTGGGCCCTTAACCCCACATAGCTCCCAGGGGGGATTGGCCCTTGGTTAGTCTAAACAACTGTAAGTCGCTTTGGATAAAGGCGTCAGCTAAAATGACAGTAATGTAATGTAATGTTATACTTCACAGGAAGGAAACCTGCGAGCAGAATTATCACAGTCAGGTCTGTTTTTGAAGAGTAAAATTTGTTTCCTCCATGAAGCTGTTATTTTAAGAGGAAAACAGAAACATCTATCAGGCCTTGTACTCTTTCATTCAAAATTCTGTATTTTATTTCTGTTTTTTTTCCCCCTTCTTTCCTCCCACCTGTCCTTCAGAGTAATGGAATTCCTTGTAACTAGGCTGCCTTCATTCCGCATCCTGGGCAGATACTCGCTCTCCATCGATGGCTGCATTTCTTGGCCTATTGTTTCGTTAAGCAGAGTGGTTCCAGAATGAGTCACCGCAACAGCAGCAGCAATGCCTATTCTGAATTCTCTTCTCAAACACAAAAAAGTGAATGGGCAGGAGAATATGCGCACGCGCAGCTAGAGTAGACAAATATATGTAGATTGAGGCCTGGCATCCAATCAGAGCTATCTTCTGTTGTACTTTAGAATGAAAAGAACACATTCAGAAGGACCTTTTTGCTCGACTCCAATAAAAATATAAGACTCTCACAAAAAATGGTGCTGCCATGTAAAGTCCTGTTTTGATTGAATTCCATGTGCCCTAAGAGGGAGACTGGGTACTTTTGGCTGAATCCGGAGAGTCACCCTCTCTAAAAGAGTGATTTTGTTAATAGAGTGTTTTCACATAATCCTGGCGTGCATTTATTTTCCCTACCGGTTCATCCATCTGGATTTAAATTAGGAGAGGGTGAACAGAACACACTTCTCCCACATGCATCTAAATTTTCCAAACTTGTTTTGAAGGCAACCTACCATTAAAAGGCAATCTTGACACTGTTTTTAGCAAACATGTCAGATATATACATCTAAAAATCCTCAAATTTTCTCATTTACACAACTCGCAGCCCTGGAGCCAATGCCAGAGACGCATTATCCTGTAAAGCTTTTCTTTTTTTTTTTTTAGACAACTATAGGAGTAATTTGTGACAACAATGGATCTTATTCAATATTCCACTCTTCAGTTTTTGTGTGTGTGTGAGTCAGAATATGGTTTTTGCAGTTTCAAAGGATTTCATTCTCTCCTGAGTATACTTAAATTGCCCACATACATTATCAGTACTTAAGGGACAGTTTCTCATGTGCTCCTAGAATTCAAAGGCAACAGAAATCTCTTCCATCTTCCAATTCTGTGGCATTAAGGTAACTTTAAGCCGCAGCTCAAAGCCGAGGGGCATTGAAAAATCTGCTTCACCACAAGAGTTGGGCTTTCCATTCCAGATCCATTTGCAAAGCAAGCCTAAGAGACTAGCTGCCTTAATTGTATGTGCAAGATGAACAACCCCATAAATAACCTCTCTGAGCAAAAGTTGCTCAGTCTGTACAAAAGGCATTAATTTTTAGCTAGTTCCTTGCCAATTCCACTAATCCTCATGTTATATGGATGTGCTAATTCATTAGCAGCCTGTGCTAATGATTTAAAGATCAGTAGATCTATGTGATGTCTCCTCTAACACAACTCTCTCATGCATGATTTTAATCAGTGAGAACAACGGTGTTGGAAGCCAGATGGGTATTCAGAAATGAACTGGGTGACACCATGGTACAGAAGAGAAACCCGGTATATTTGAGTAGAAGAAAACAAAATGTGTTAATTCCTCTAATTCACAAATTATGGAGAAATGTTGTGAAACATAAAATGGGAGGTTAGAAATCTGAAGCCTCTCTTTGTCAAAACAAAGTGGAATTTAATGTGTGAGTTGGTTAATATAGTTCACTGAATCATCAAGAAACGCTTCAGACCACAGATTACATTAGCATAATAAACAGCCTAACAGGATAGCTGACAGACACCTTTTACACACACAGACACACACACACACACACACACGCAAAATAGGTTTCCATATAAAACAAGGTGACAGGAATGAGGTGAAATTCTTCATCTTAAAATGTCCTCCTCATCCTTAACAGCTGCAGTCAAATAAGCGAGCTTAGTCTTTACTAATGACGCATTAGCAGCCAATGTTAGCACCTACACCTGTCAGGACCCCACTGTGCTAGGTGCAAAGAACTAGCAGCGAATGAAACTTGGAATTCTAGAACATTTGACAGGGCCTCCAATGGCCAGTGGCTGGTAGTAACTTCTAATCCCGCCCCATTGCGAAAAAAGACCACAGTGATTGGCTTAAAGTAGTTATGTAAGGGAAGGGAGGTGGAGATAATTTGATAATTGTGATTGCAGTTCCTCTTGTCGCCACAGGGGGAAACTGCTGCATAATCCTCATGTAAGAATCCAAGGCTGACTGAAATTACACATGATCCTGAACCCTTATCATGCAACAGCGTTGTGAAGCATTGTGACTCAGTCATACTTGTTTCTTTTGGGATGCACAAAAAAGATGTCTGACAGCCAATACAAGATCATCAACTCTTTGAACTATCCATGATTCACCATCAAGAGCGCCATGTATTTAGAGTAATCTTTTTCAGCTTGGACAAAGATACAGGTAAAGGAAACTACAGCTGATTTTAAAATCATAAAAGGGATAAACAAAGGGAAGTACTATTTTGTTTTTTTCTGTTCGGGTGCTGTTAACAGCAGAAATGGCATCGATGGACGATAGATACACGTCAAATTCCACACACAGAGATGTAAATGCATGAAACATTGTGCTAATTCATATAGCAGAAGCACTGTGGGGTGTTGAAGACCAGGCTTGAGACAGTGTTGGGTGCTCTCTACACCTTATGGAAGTGGAAGACCCTCTTAGGGCTGAATAATTATACAAAGACCTCAACACCCCATACATCCACAAAGGAGCACTAAGCATTAAGGTGTATTGTTTTGTACCATAAGTAATGAGATGTGGGGCTAAATCTATGCTACCTGGAAGCAGGGGTATTCTTTTAACAAGCCACATAGGGGCTAGTAGGAATGTTACTTCACAATCCTGGTGCTCAAGGACTTAGGTCAAATAATAGCAGAAGCAAAAATAACACCGAGCAGCATCAAACATCAGCTGGCTCACAAGAGGGTCATCCGTGGGCAAACCAATAAATGTGACATCCTTCGGTACTGCCTGAATGCAATTGCATAGGAGATGAAGCAAGGTGTTTCAAACCATTTCATATTACACAGAGAAGAAGTAGAAGAATAAAAAAAACTTCAAATAACTAGAACCAAGAGTTTGCACCCTGTTTGAATCCTGTAGCTCAGGAAAACTTTATGATTGCTCTGATTCAGGAAAAAAAAAACATAAGCTGCTTCAAATTGCATTTCAAAAACTTCATTGTATCCGTATTGCTATGGTCTCGGTGTGTAATTGTCTTCTATTCTTAGGTAATGTTATTCATGAAAACAATTGACAGAATTGAAATATATTTTATTCAGGGGAAGAATGTGTACAGTATGCAGAGAGTGGGGATAGACATTTTTGATGCAAGACATTGCCCTGAGTATATTGAAGATTTCTGACTTGAATGAATTGCCTATTTGTGTAATGTGGTTCTGTGCCCTTCTCATGGTCTATTAAACTCAGCCATGCTCCTTCATGAAAACTTGTGACTGACAGACAAACCCATATGTATGAATTTCACATTTGAAAAATGTTCCCAAAAGTCTTAATGGTGAAACAGTCTAAGAAAAATTCCTTGAATGAGGTAATGCATAAATTCTTTTTATTAGAGTCCGCTGTTCCAAGCTCATGGGTTTTAATTACTATCACCAACCTCTTCCTTCAATTGCCTGTCAGATTGTTTTCATTTATATTTAAATTTATGCCATACTCTATTAATTCTAATTCAATATGAGATCTCTAATTGACTTCAACTGTTTTTTATTGGCAATTCCATTAAAAAGAATCTTTTATGATTCAATTTTAAGTCTACTTGTTAATTTTTTTTTTCTTGAAATCATATATTTTGCAATAATAACTACTGCGGCTCCTTGTGTGGAGTGCAGGCTGTGCAAAAGTAACCTAGGAAGATTTTTATGGGTGTCAGGGTGGGGAAAACACAGCTATATTCATAAGTCACTGGCCATGGTTATAGCTAACTACAGCTTCTACAAGCAATGTACTATATACTATGCTATACTTTACTTCACTACATCATACTGCGCTACGCTATACTATACCATAATATACAAAGCAACTACTGTTTAATTACAAGTCTCTGTAACTAGTGAGTGTACAGATCAGACTCAGTGAGTCTCAGTTGTAATTGGTGGTTCATACTGTGTAGGTTTGTTAATTAAAGTACTTACACCACAGCAGTGTCCAGGCCCCTTGTCATTCCTGATGAGATTAGCTGTCGGTGCACACTTTGGAAGGGCATACATTCTCCGTAGCAGCTGATGAGAAAAAAACTCCCTGTGAGCAATAATGGCTTTCATCAGAACAACACAGTGATGCGAGGGACCCTATTTCAGGCCCCTGGCCCAATCTAACCACAGAGTGTCCCTCACCTCGGGTGATGAGAAGGACCCTATTTCAGGCCCCTGGCCCAATCTAACCACAGAGTGTCCCTCACCTCGGGTGATGAGAAGGACCCTATTTCAGGCCCCTGGCCCAATCTAACCACAGAGTGTCCCTCACCTCGGGTGATGAGAAGGACCCTATTTCAGGCCCCTGGCCCAATCTAACCACAGAGTGTCCCTCACCTCGGGTGATGAGAAGGACCCTATTTCAGGCCCCTGGCCCAATCTAACCACAGAGTGTCCCTCACCTCGGGTGATGAGAAGGACCCTATTTCAGGCCCCTGGCCCAATCTAACCACAGAGTGTCCCTCACCTCGGGTGATGAGAAGGACCCTATTTCAGGCCCCTGGCCCAATCTAACCACAGAGTGTCCCTCACCTCGGGTGATGAGAAGGACCCTATTTCAGGCCCCTGGCCCAATCTAACCACAGAGTGTCCCTCACCTCGGGTGATGAGAAGGACCCTATTTCAGGCCCCTGGCCCAATCTAACCACAGAGTGTCCCTCACCTCGGGTGATGAGAAGGACCCTATTTCAGGCCCCTGGCCCAATCTAACCACAGAGTGTCCCTCACCTCGGGTGATGAGAAGGACCCTATTTTAGGCCCCTGGCCCAATCTAACCACAGAGTGTCCCTCACCTCGGGTGATGAGAAGGACCCTATTTCAGGCCCCTGGCCCAATCTAACCACAGAGTGTCCCTCACCTCGGGTGATGAGAAGGACCCTATTTTAGGCCCCTGGCCCAATCTAACCACAGAGTGTCCCTCACCTCGGGTGATGAGAAGGACCCTATTTTAGGCCCCTGGCCCAATCTAACCACAGAGTGTCCCTCACCTCGGGTGATGAGAAGGACCCTATTTCAGGCCCCTGGCCCAATCTAACCACAGAGTGTCCCTCACCTCGGGTGATGAGAAGGACCCTATTTTAGGCCCCTGGCCCAATCTAACCACAGAGTGTCCCTCACCTCGGGTGATGAGAAGGACCCTATTTCAGGCCCCTGGCCCAATCTAACCACAGAGTGTCCCTCACCTCGGGTGATGAGAAGGACCCTATTTCAGGCCCCTGGCCCAATCTAACCACAGAGTGTCCCTCACCTCGGGTGATGAGAAGGACCCTATTTTAGGCCCCTGGCCCAATCTAACCACAGAGTGTCCCTCACCTCGGGTGATGAGAAGGACCCTATTTTAGCCCCCTGGCCCAATCTAACCACAGAGTGTCCCTCACCTCGGGTGATGAGAAGGACCCTATTTCAGGCCCCTGGCCCAATCTAACCACAGAGTGTCCCTCACCTCGGGTGATGAGAAGGACCCTATTTCAGGCCCCTGGCCCAATCTAACCACAGAGTGTCCCTCACCTCGGGTGATGAGAAGGACCCTATTTTAGGCCCCTGGCCCAATCTAACCACAGAGTGTCCCTCACCTCGGGTGATGAGAAGGACCCTATTTTAGGCCCCTGGTCCAATCTAACCATAGAGTGTCCCTCACCTTGGGTGATGAGAAGGACCCTATTTTAGGCCCCTGGCCCAATCTAACCACAGAGTGTCCCTCACCTCGGGTGATGAGAAGGACCCTATTTTAGGCCCCTGGCCCAATCTAACCACAGAGTGTCCCTCACCTCGGGTGATGAGAAGGACCCTATTTCAGGCCCCTGGCCCAATCTAACCACAGAGTGTCCCTCACCTCGGGTGATGAGAAGGACCCTATTTCAGGCCCCTGGCCCAATCTAACCACAGAGTGTCCCTCACCTCGGGTGATGAGAAGGACCCTATTTCAGGCCCCTGGCCCAATCTAACCACAGAGTGTCCCTCACCTCGGGTGATGAGAAGGACCCTATTTTAGGCCCCTGGCCCAATCTAACCACAGAGTGTCCCTTAACTGGAGTGATGAAGCTCAGCAAGTACTGTTGTTTGTCTCCTCTGACATAACCATAATGACAGAATAAAGTATGCCACCCCCTAGAATGAACATGTGATGAAGTGAAGACCTCCCTCCGGTCTGCTTAGACACGTCAGTCATGAGCGTTATACACTTTTATAAAGACGAGGAGCAGGAGACCTTTGAGCATGGCCATGGATCATGATGAAGGGCAAATGTGAACTTTACTTTGCTTGACCTTCCTTTGACTGCTTTCAGGAGTGACAAGTTGGTTTGTACAGTAGAAAGTAAAAATCATCCATCAGTAATTGACTGTATTTCTAGTGTCTTACTCTCTAATGCTAGCGCTATTACAATGGTCAAAATCAATCTATCTTATTTGGTTTATTTTGTGGATAAAAGTGTCCTAACAAACATTAATATAAACATTCTTTCAGAAACAAACTGACAGAGACTTTCTGAACAGAACAAACAAGATGAAATATATTGCTATAACTCTAGATAAAAAAACTGATGGAAACGAATGAAATCAAAAAGTTTTTTAAACTGTATTATTCAGGCAGTTGTGTTAAATACATTTTCCATACAAACAAAAAGAAATAACCACTTTTAAGTTTAAAAACCAGTCTCTATGTTATAATGAGATTTACTTAATGAAGCACATGCCTGGATTAAATTCAATTAAACATGAGTGTCTTACTTTTTTTTTTCACAATCAAGGTTTGATTTTCATTTGCAGTTAATTTTGGTGGCCGCTGAATTTAAGAAAAAGAAAACACCGCATGCTTTTAATTGGAAGTCAAAGTTACAGAGTGGTGTTGATTGGATTCAGGGCCCAGCCCCCTCGCAGTATTTGAGAGAATTTAAGAGCACAGTGGTAAAAATGAATCTGGTGATGAGAGATGAGTGCGCTGTTGGTGCAATAGTCAATTACAGAAAACAATAAAAAACTGGAGCGTGTCGCATCAGTCATCTGCTTGAAGTTAAGTTGTTGCCCTGCCTCACTTCCTGTTTTTAATGCTGGCCCTTAGGAGAGGATGTCACATCATTAAATCCTTGGAGGAAAGTCATGTGACCTCGATGAACATGGTTAATAAGATCTGGTTAAAGCGACACCCTCCAGCCAGTTCTACCTCCTGGTTTTCTTAAGAAATACTCCAAGTAACTGAGGCAGAGAATTGTGACATTGCAGTTCAAGGAACTTCACTAACTTCGTCGGTAAATGAACTTCACAAAGAGGATAGCTAGGCCATGTGTGAAAAGGCTTAAAAATAACTGCGTGAAATAGGCTTGGTAAAAACAATAATTTATTTTTAAATCACATGAGCAGGGTCACCTTCTCCTTCTCTCACGCGACTGAAATGCAGAGGCACAAACATCAGGTTTCCATGAACACCTAGCCATCGACCATTGTTAATAGATACCAATTATCACGAACCAAGCACTTCAGAGTGGAGGTAGCAGTATAGTATCATGGTAAGGGAAATGGGTATGTAACATGTGGGTTGCGAGTTTCATTCTTGGATGGGATGCTTCCATTGTGGCAAAGCTGGACCACGATACTTTGCACAACCTCGGTAGCTTTAGTGATAATCCCTGTGATGTGTGATACACTAGGGTAGTTTCTAACAATTGTATTGTACTTTAAAATGAGTCACATCACAGTAGGTGGTCCAAAAGTACGCCCCTGAAAGCAAATAACAGAGCTTCTGGGTGATTGTTATACCTGAATGCATTTTTTCAAACAAGATTGGTCGTAGTAGCTGAAATGGGCTAATTCTCTGTGTGTGTGTGTAAGTATCTGATCATGTGGGCGCTAATACTGTATGTGAGAGTTCGTGCACACACGCATATGTATACGTGTTCATGTGTGCATGCATATATGCCTTTTTTAATCAGATAGTGAAGTGTGTGTATGTGTGTGTGTGTGTGTGTGTGTTTGCGCTCACATTGAATCCTACCTGTGGACATGAATTAATGAGTCTTCCCTTCAGGGGTTTTGCTAGCTACATAAATGAAGGCTGGGTCTACTAGAGGCATTGAAATGATATGTAAATATACAGAATTACCAGATTCTGACGGGCCAAAACTCACTTCTGAGGGAATGTACTGTACCTCATCTGTAATTGGGGCTGCACTCAGTGCAGATAGAGACTTTGACAAAGCAGCGCATCTGGGGCAACTTCAGAATCAGCAGAGGAGGCTGTGTTTGAAACCTGCCAGGCAATATGTTAGTGCCTGCTGCCTCTGTCTTTCAGCTTTTTCTTTTTTTTTTTTTTGCCCATGTTCCATTTCAAAGGACCACGGCCTTGATTCACAAAACTGTGCTACATTACCATGCTGTCTGTACCGCCGCGTTCACTGCAGCCCTCTTTCACACACAGTGTTCGGTGGAAAATCCCAAGCAGAAACAATGCGAGGGAATGCATTTTAAATAGGTAACACATAATGTTTCTGCAACTGAAGGCAAGTGAAAGACTGCTAAGCCATTCATTAGTCCAATCTTCTTACGCTGTGGAGACACTGGCTCCGGTTATAGATTATATTAAAATGCATTAGCAATTAAAGGACTGAGAAAATTCTGCAGCACACAGGTAGAGGTGATTTGATTTAAAATGACATGAAAAAGAGAGAGTGAGGAACTGGGCACTGACAAACATGGTACAATCCTCTCAGTGAGTGCATACTGCATATATATATATATACATATGTATTTTTACAAGAATCTCTACATTTAATTTTTGGCTCATTACAACAGTGGTGATAACTGTGAATTCACATGAGTTTGACGAGCATAAAATGGGACTTACCTGTTTATACCGCAGACCAGATGGGCCTGAGCTAATGCACGCCTGTAAGTGATGGGTTATTATGAAGACAAATTGTTTCGCAAATCGTTAATTTATACTGAGTAATGCAGACCTAGAGCCGTGCCGTAGTTGTACCCAGAAAACAACTTCTCGCAGAGTCAGGTGACGCAAGCTAAGCAATTGTCAGTCCCAGGCCAGTGGAAGAGATAGAAATGTAATTATCGGTGCATTAATTAATCTTGACGAATCTCTGTCGGTTAAATGGAACTTCAAACTCGTGGTCCTCTAGGACTTCAAATGGCGGTTTTTTCCTTCGCATCGTCACACAGATGACAGCATATTTATGAAGTTGATGTTTCGCATTTATATTGGTTAAGCAGTGTGATTTCTGACTTCCTTCATCTGCGGTTTTTGTAGACTCTGTTTTCCCTGTTTTTAGGTATGAGTTTTACCTTATTAAAAAATCTACCGGCTGCCAAATGGGCTTGTTGTTGTTATGTCACCATTAATACGTGAGAGCTCGTTTGAGGAGCTCTTGGAGCCTTCTAGAAGCAATTCCTT
Organism: Albula glossodonta; assembly: GCA_019788955.1. Taxonomy (NCBI): domain Eukaryota; kingdom Metazoa; phylum Chordata; class Actinopteri; order Albuliformes; family Albulidae; genus Albula; species Albula glossodonta. Next base: position 1,165,672 of record JAFBMS010000056.1, on the reverse strand, counting down.
CATTTTAACCCTCACAATAAGAATCAGCACAATGTAAAAACAGCAAACCACGCAATTAAATGTGCGCGCTGTCAAAACAGGCCCTTGCCCTCCGGTTTTACCCCATTCGTTCCAATTAGTCGAGGATTTCTAGATGTAGCTTTGGGCTAAAATGCAAACTCCAAAATGGTGCTCATTACAGGTAGAGGGTTGTATTGAAATATGACAGAATTGTCATCGGCCCTCCATCTCTCTCCAGCAGCTGTATGTAAAAAAACTGTAAATTGTGCATAGTAGTGTAAACACACTGAGAAGGTGCATGAATACCAAAAGGCAAAGAAAAAAAAAAAAACATAGGATCCAAGAGTGATTTGAGACGCCAGCCTGTCTATGAGTGTATCTGAGCTGCTGTATTTCAAAGCGAGCAGAGAAACTCTCCGAGTTTTACCGCATTCAGCTCAATGACCATTGGCTATGCTCTGCAAGGGGAAGGAATAGTATTCCACAGTTGCTTGTCCTTGGTTCTGATAGAACATCAGGTCCTTATGCGTCTGGTACAGTACTGGGTCAAATGCATCAATGTTTCAGTTTCTAAGCACTACCAACCGACCCAAACTTTATGTACGAAGTATTTGTAATACTCTTTCCGAGGAACCAAATATTAGGATTTTAAGCAATTTTCAATAATTTTCAAATACATTTAAAAATCACTGATCAAATACAATGCTTGATAGTGTAGGGAAATGGGAATAATTTAAAACTTACGTAAAATCAACTGATAAATGAAAGAAAATAAGCAATGTACAGTCTATTTCAGTTAATGAGTCTCCAGGATGTGACCTGTTTCTCTTTAAAAGCCTGCGGGTTGTTTGAAGAGGGTCTGATATTGGCTGCATTTTGACGGTGTGGATGAAAACACTATTCGTTCGGGAGCAATCAAACACTGAGCAGGTACATTAGTACTCCTGTACTTGCATTTGAAAGGCAACATGGCCTATTATCCCCTGAATGAATGGGACGAATGTGGATGAAGGTCAGGTTGTGTACACCACAATGAGCGCTAGGTGCAATTAAAACATGGCATTAGTGCAATCAATTAGGTTGCATCTACATGGAGATGCAGTGTTTATGACAGTATCGGTAATTCCATTTATGAAATTAACTTCTTTGTATTTTCAAGTCCAATTACAGTAATTAGCTGAATATATTTTACAGTTCAATTACCGTCACATTGGCTTGTAACGCCTATAGGAATAGGCTTTCAAAAAAAGCATCAATAAACTCCCTTACATTTGAAAAAAAAAAAGCAGAAATTGAGCTCTTTGTATCTGAATGGTGCTTCGTGTCCCATGAAAAGGGGTGAAGTTTGTAGCAGAAGATAGTGGCACATAGAAGCTTTTCACGCGCATGAGTCACCAGCCAATCACGGATAAGCCCTGATAGGTGCCAGGTCTCGTGCAACAGAGAGGAGAAATGCCCTGCAAATGAACAGTCACTAAAAACAATGCGCCGAGATCGAGTCTTCATGATCAGACCTTACGCATCTGGTCTTAATGGATATTGGAAGGGTCAAGCAGCAGCTACGGAAAAGGCGTCCTGCTTTCATGACGATATCAATGATTTCTTCAGGCAAGCAGCGCGTTGCAAAAAAACTCGTTGTCTACTTTAATCTCCCCCCCCCCCCCCCCCCCCCCTTTATACAAAATGAAAATTCTCATCAGGTTCTATGTTGAGTGAATGACTCATATCTTAACTGCAATTCAAGAGTTCAAACCTCACATGACTAATGCTGTGAAGGGGATTGAAAAAACCGCTTTGTTTTCCCCGAGAGTTCCTTTCTTCCGTGGTAGGGACGACACCCACATTGTGTAATGCATAATTAGTTACCATGATTTCTTTACATTATATACGTTTAAAGGTGAATATGCCGAATATGTATATTCTTGTAAAGTTAAAATGCCACTGGAAAGCGATCTTGGAAATTGTTAGAGAGACAGAGACACCTTCTGGAGTTTAAGTATTACTACAGTTCCAAACGTGATAAAACATGTAAAAATGAATGTTGATATTGCATGAGATGGTACCTGAGAAAAGCCCGCTTGAGTCTAAGCTAATATTCTAACACATGCAGTCAGTATGAGGGTATGCTGCCCTGATGTCATATTTACCAATATTTACATTGGTTAACTTGCGTAGATTGTACTAGAATCAGCTCAATGAAGTTGTAAAAACAAGGAACATGACTATACATGAATAGTGTGATTTATCAGGACCCCCCAATGTCAGTCCTCAAATGTCCAGCACAGAAAGCACATCTGTAAGAGACGCACGAAAACCGTTCCAACAGTGAAAGAACCCTTTTCCGAGGTGATCTATGCAAATTTCGCAGTCTGAACAAATGCAGGGTGGGGGCTTTTCCTTGATGCTCAGCCTGACGCGTCCCCTTCGAAAAAATGCCTCTCCAAGCAGTGCTTCCACGGCGCCACACAAGTAGGTCTATCGGAAGTTTGCGCTTCACAGCTAATAATTAAAAGCGGAGCAGAGATATACAAGGCGGTCTTGTGGGAAATAACTCCAGCCATTTCCCCGCCGCTCCTCGGGAGTCTGGCTTTAACAAGCTGTGCATAAACCCCACTGTGTGTGTGTGTGTGTGTGTGTGTGTGTGTGTGTGTGTGTGTGTGTTGGGGGGTGGGGGTCTCCCTCCCCCCTAATCTTCCCGGTGAATCTCAGCGGCGGGCCCTGGGGGCAGTGGAACTTGTTAATTGAGATCTGGATTCTCCAGAGGTGTGTGTGAGAACTTCAAACCCTCCATTTATTTATCTAATACTTTATTAGCTCAAGCAGACCACACTTGGAAGCTCGGTTTAATTAGGCCCGTGTATTTTTCTTTTTCTTGTTTTATTATTATTTATTTATTTTTTTGTCACGCTTAAATTCCAAGAGAAGCTCCACCGCACCAGCAACACAAGAGATGAAATTAATATATTAGAAGATATGCTTTTCATTCCCGTTTGATGTTCAGTGAATCACACATTATAAACTATGTTTGTGTGTGTGTGTGTGGGGGGGGGGGGGGGGGGGGGGGGGACGACGACGACGACAAATATATGGTATAGGACACAAACACACACTGAGGTGTGGCCTGAATTAAAATACAAATTCAGTAAAATACAAAGGCAATAAAAATGTAATATTGAACTAAATCAACTAAATCTAGAGTGAAAACCCATTTACACACAAACATGCATAAAATAAAATAAAATTTCCTTGTAAATTAGCTTTCCTCCAGATTTAGTTCACAATTATATTTTTATTATCCTATGAATTTCTGATATTTTAATTCAAGTTGCATAACGATAGCAGCCAAATGACAATCGCTATAAAAACAAAACGCAAGAAAAACCCTCCTCAAATGAAGGTCTCAGTACATTCACTTGTGACAATGTGGTATCATTTCTATACCGAGTGAAGCACATTATTTTTTATTAGAATTATCTGTCGAACTCAAACGCTGGTCTGAAACCCAGTAATAACTTTTCAGCTCTGTGGTCTCTTAGCAACCACGGTGCAGTCTGGGATGATTTTTTTGAAGTTGTGTCAGATATCGCACCGGCTCGGCTCAAATCACAAACTTGGTTTGTATCATCGCATCCCAGGTAATAGCCTCGCGAGTGAAACAATACTTCTCAGCAATTCTTTTCTAATTAGGACGTCTCAGGCTTTCACTGTGTTCCAGGGAAAGCCATCTTTCTTTTGACTAATACTTTTCTGCAGACTCAAATGGCACATCTCATTTTTATTTGCATCTGTTTTCCCCCCATTTGCTTCCCTAACGCCTCTTCCAGCTACAAAGCAACCTCTGCCGCTACATAGCACGTGCCAGATCTGGGGGAGGAGCCAATTATATAATTGGCCAGGATTCAATTATACCTACTTAGTGTCCTCAAAGGCATCTGCAATTCAATCTAAACAGACTTTACATTCTCTGTGTTTCTTTCCATTTTAAAATAGAATAACCTAGCCTGTTCCCTTACAGACACTAAAATCCATTTCGCGAGAAGTATATATGCCCTAAAAGAAACTAAGTGCATCAACTTGAATCTAGCCCCTCATGTTTTATTTATAAATTTTCGTATTTATTTGAGATAATTGCAAATAGGCCCATAGCTCTGGGTATGTTCATTTTCTTTCATCATTTGAAAATTGGGTGTTCTCAGTAGAGTCTGAAGATTTTCACATCCCCATGGAAAGTTTACAGTAGGCTTTTGAGCACCTTGTTCATACTCTTATATGCCTTTTATTGTGACTGGATGCTCGCTGAAGTGTAATATGTGGCCAGTTTGGTATACACAATATTTGGTTCTGAAGTGTCAATCAATCTCTCTGTCTGCTTCTGTCTGTCTATCTATCTATCTATCTATCTATCTATCTATCTATCTATCTATCTATCTATCTATCTATATGTCTGTCTGTCTGTCTGTCTGCATGTCTGTCTGTCTGGCTGCTGTCTGTCTGTCTGTCTTCCTGCCTTTCTGTCTGTCTGTCTGCTTGCTTGCCTGCCTGCCTGCCTGCCTGTCTGTCTGTCTGTTTGCCTGTCTGTCTGTCTGCCTGCCTGTCTTCCTGCCTGTCTGTCTGCCTGCCTTTCTTCCATTCTTTCTGTTTGCCTGTCTGTCTATCTGTCTGTCTGCCTGTCTGCTTGCATGCCTGCCTGCCTGCCTGTCTGTCTGTCTGTCTGTCTGTCTGCCTGTCTGTTTGCTTGCCTGCCTGTCTGTCTGTCTGTCTGCCTGTCTGTCTGTTTGCCTGCCTGTCTGTCTGTCTTTCACAGCACTGACAGACACACATGTGTAAAACAGTCTATGTTCCTCCATTCAGAGTGTTGTCACACAGTCTGCGTGTGTCTTCCTTGGCAAGGCTGCCTGTTTAGCAGTGCCGTTCCATCCTCCGCTGAGAATATTAACACAGCAGGAACTCCGGTTTACATGCGTATTTTCACATCACAGTCATTTGTTTTGAGGATGTTATTTTTGACAGTCATTTGTTTTGAGGATGTTGTTTTATATGTATCAAAGTCTGAATAAAAAGACTTTTTTTAAATACAATTATTTCTTGCGTTCCGGCTCACGAGCGTCACAACTCCTGTCTCCCAGTAAAGAATTGAGCATTGTGTCGTGCCGTATGTTGAGGTGAACGTGGTGAATTATGCTCACTCTTTAACACAATGGGACTGTTTGTGAGAGGCTGACTGGATTACTGCCGCACACGTCACCCAAATCCCCATGTTCTCTCTTTAATCCTGGCACATGGGGTCCAGATCCTACACCCTGTGAGTGAGTGCCACATTCAATAAGAAATTCTGTGAATTCATGACGTCACAAACCAAAAACCCATCGGGCACTAGGTCAAGATAGCAGAGCAAAGTTATGGAGATCCAGAAACTGAAATACATATCATTTTAACACATACTAATGATAAAATTAACAGAAAATTAGTACTGAGCAAAGAATTAATAAAATATGCAAAACTATGTATTCTTAACTGGAGTATGATATTTTATGGAGTATGACATTTTATTTGTTATTTCTTAACTTCTGTATTGGATTTGGATTTGCACTGTCCATTCTGGCTGTTATTTACTTGCTTTGTCTGTCACCTCATAGATATTAAGATTAATATTACATCAAATTACATTGACCTTGCTTTGATGTCTGCTATGTTTGCAAATTATTTCAGTGTCTGCAATTATCCACAATGTCTCAAGGTTTCTGAGATTCTAACCACATCAGTCAGAGTCACGTTGGCCATTGATAGGAGAGTGTCTTCGCGATGATGTAAGAAAACTAACCTGAGACTCGCTCACTTTTTTCAAAGACTCCTCTGGAGAAAACCACCTTCAAGTGCTGGATTCCATTAAGGTTGTTTTAAGGAGAGACAACTATTTTAATGGGTGGGAATCAATCAATTACCAAATTGAACAAGACCTAAAGTAGTGAATTATACATTAAGGGAAGAGACTTTACCAGATTTATAGAACCTAATGGTAATGAGCGAGATTACAGACTTAGGCCAGGACCCATTCAAACCAACAATATACCTTGAAGGGTATACGCAATCAATTCAATCAGAACCGAATTTAATCTCATCAATGGCATATGCTGCCCAATCAAAACAGACTTTAGTGTCTATGTAGAAGGTTTAAGTGGGTTTAATGGGAAAATTATGTTAAAACATTAACATGTGATCAACAACCTTCATTCATGAAGAGATTTTCTGTAATGAAAGCTAGAATGTACAGGGGTCCCCCAAGGACCAATTTTGAAACGTCTTTTTCAAAAGTATACTGCATTTTCAGACATCACTTTCCTTAGTCAGTTCACTCTGCTGTTTGACTATGGACAACTGGGCAGAAAGATACCAGGATAAATGACATTTACACTGACAGCTGAAAAATCTCTTGAAAGCTTTCCAACATTTGTCCCATTGAAGATTGAAAGATTGTGGGCACTCTATTTGCATTTAGACAGCAGCTCTTAATGTTGAGATCAGATTTGTGGCCACTCTATTTTCCTGCATTCAGACATGCAACTGGCATGTGATCCTTTACTGAAATTGCTACAGTGATTGTTGTTATGTTTGGCATGGAGTGATGATGGAAGTCAATGATATTGTGATGTAAAGAATGATGAAAATAACAGGAGGGCAAATAAATTCTGATTGGTCATACTAAAGCCACATTGGATATGAACTAGATTTGAAACAATCGGGAGACCATGTGACTATATGCTGTTAAGACCACAAGGAAAAGATCAGATACAAATCTGATATGGGACAAAATCAAATTTAAATCATTTTAAGCTGACTGTCTTAAAAACAGGCTTCTTACGCAAGTCAGGAGTTTCAGCTGCAGTCCTGAAGGGCCACAGTGTCTGCAGGTTTAACTCCAGTCCTGGAGGGCCATAGTGTCTGCAGGTTTAACTCCTCTCCTGGAGGGCTGCAGTGTCTGCTGGTTTATCTCCAGTCTTGGAGGGCCACAGTGTGTGCAGGTTTAACTCCAGTCTTGGAGGGCCACAGTGTCTGCAGGTTTAACTCCAGTCCTGTAGGGGGTAGTGTCTGCAGGTTTAACTCCAGTACTGGAGGGCCACAGTGTCTGCAGGTTTAACTCCAGTCCTGGAGGGCCGCAGTGTCTGCAGGTTTAACTCCAGTCCTGGAGGGCCGCAGTGTCTGCAGGTTTAACTCCAGTCCTGGAGGGCCGCAGTGTCTGCAGGTTTAACTCCAGTACTGGAGGGCCACAGTGTGTGCAGAGTTTTGTGTTCTCCTTTCACCTTGCAACCATATTAGGCCTTGGAAACCAGGTGCATGGACTCTTCAGCCAATTAGTGACTTGAATCAATTAAGTGCTGAAACACACCTGAAACCCCACTGAGAATTAAACCCCATTATTGAGACAACAGTGATAGAGAGAGAGAGAGAGTGGATCAGTATGCAGAACTGAAACATATTTCATCAGTCATTCAACAAGCAATAGAAGCCTTTTTTCACAGGAAAATAGATCAGATTGAGTTATTAAAGTGTTGCTGAGGGGATGATATTGGACAGGTGCAATTCAGATGAAAACAACAGCTTAGAGTTAATCATGGGCATATTCATTACTGAAATACACTGTGATTACGTTTTAAAATGAACAATTTACATCCCCATCTGTCTGATTGCTAAGTAACAATCTACTGTAAATACAGCCAATTCAATTGATGTTTTTTTTCCCCTCAAAGCAAATAATCTCTTTTCATTTCCAAGGTCCTTTTATTCTGTACACAGTCCATCAATATGTTTATGTAGGAGAAGGCCAATTTGCTTTTCCCGCTTTCAGAGAGACCGTTTAATATTAGTGACTGAGAAACTTTCTCAGGGACATGTAGAGAAGCAGCCAGACAAACTTCTGGCATTTACAGACAAACTTCATTTACAAACAAATAATGGGTATATCATCTAAATTACCTCAGTATGGGTGCTATTAAATATTCAAAAAGTTTACAATAAAACAAGCACTAAAAAAAGAGACTATAAACAGTAATTGAGACAACACATCTCAGCTTGTAGTGTGTAAAGCACAAAAGTAATTTTTAAGTAATTTGGTTTTATTTTTAGCCGACGGTAGTTAACATATCAGACTTTTGTTTTTGTGTACTGGATGAGCTGTTTTGTGCATGGCCGGATCAGTTGAGATATTTTGTGGTCTTTCCTGCCTCATAATTTTTTATTGTGGCAGAAGAGCGAGGCACTTAGGAAGCTGTTGAGTCATATTTAATGTTCTCACATTCAGTTTAAACTCCTTTTAAATATCCTTGAAAGAAAATGGCAGGAGCAGGCCTTACAGTTCACCCATCCCTGAGCTCTCGCCCTGTAGAGCAACGTGGCATTGATGACAAGAATTAATGATTAAATTAACACTGCAATCATTCTCACTGTGCAGTCATTCAGTACTACACACACAGACATCCAGTGGGAACTATAATCATTCCTGAAAGTGTAAAGAACAGAGAAAAATGTGCTTTTCAATACAGGCATGTCCATAAATCCAACAAAAGTACAAAGAATTTCTCATATATATATAGACAGAGACATTGCTAAAAAGACAAAGGACAGGGTTCAGACAGCACTTGCTCTTTAAATCTGACAGTTGATTAAATACAAATGCAACTTTTTCCTTTACAGTTTAGTGGGTGACCAATGACCAAAAATATAGGATCGATCAACATTCATCCTTAACTCTGACGTACAGATAAATGCCAGCAAGTTTAAAATAAAGTTTTACAAATGCTGGCATTTATCTGTATGCCAGTGTTAAGGATGAATGCTGATCGATTCCAGAAAACAATCTAATAAAACGTTAGCATGAAGCTGGAGATCATTAAACATTCAGGATTTGCTCCTGAACGTGTCATAAGTACAACCTCTAAACTTTGAAAACTTTTTTTTTTTTTTTTTTGTTTCTTCAGAGGATTTCAGTCATGAATTTGCAGTGTCATAACCTGGTGATAAGCCAGGCTGCCTGTGAAAGCTGGCTGTAATGTCTGACGGTGCATATGTACCGCTTGGTCATAAGCCAGGCTGCCTATGAAAGCTAGCTGTAATGTCTGACGGTGCATATGTAGCGCTTGGTCATAAGCCAGGCTGCCTGTGAAAGCTAGCTGTAATGTGTGACAGTGCATATGTAGCGCTTGCTCATAAGCCAGGCTGCCTGTGAAAGCTAGCTGTAATGTCTGACGGTGCATAGGTAGCGCTTGCTCATAAGCCAGGCTGCCTGTGAAAGCTAGCTGTAATGTCTGACGGTGCATATGTACTGCTTTGTCATAAGCCAGGCTGCCTGTGAAAGCTAGCTGTAATGTCTGACGGTGCATATGTAGCGCTTGGTCATAAGCCAGGCTGCCTGTGAAAGCTGGCTGTAATGTCTGACGGTGCATATGTAGCGCTTGGTCATAAGCCAGGCTGCCTGTGAAAGCTAGCTGTAATGTCTGCCGGTGCATATGTACCGCTTGGTCATAAGCCAGGCTGCCTGTGAAAGCTAGCTGTAATGTCTGACGGTGCATATGTACAGCACACGTGCAGAATGCAAGGCCAATTTCCTGCACTTTCTGAGAGAAATATTTTAAAAATGTTTTCAAGATTTCATGAGGGACCTGACAGCAGTAATTCAAGCCACTGTGTGGTTTTAAATACAACATGGCATGACAAAGCCATATTTCAGATGTAAATATTCCTCCATTTTTGTAAAGATTCATTTGAAAATTAACCCAAAAAAGGTTTTGCTCTTTACCATTTATGCAGACCATTTATGTAGACTTGGTACACACTACAAAAACCTTTGTAATCTTATGCAGCCTTCTAAAATGTCACTGCTGCATGAATCCTAATGAGATTTATTCATGTTTAACAACATTTGACGGCTTCTTTTTGGTACACTGTGGCTTTCTTATAGGGCTGCTACAGCGCACATTCATTTATATTGATTTGCTTGTTACTTAATTGTTTAAATTCCTTCACAGGTCAGTCAACAGGTTCTTTTCACATAACCTCTCTGCACTTGTGTTTATGTTGCAAGTTGCTCTGGTTAAGAGCGGCCAAAAAATGCAGGTAATATAATAGAATGTAATGGAATGCCTGACAAAAACAAAGATTACAAAAGTATGTCTTAATTGCACTTTCTGATTTCACTTAAACCTTTGGTAGTGCACTTTCACTTTACTTTCAAGAAGTAAACTTTTTGAAATACTTACTTCAAGTATCCTTTGATTATTACAACTGAAAGTAAACAGTAAAAGTATACTTTTTTAAAAACTGAAAACATAAAAGATATTTTCTGTGCTGGGTTTTTTTTTTGTAAAGAATGTAACCTAATGAGACGGCTTAGCGGTGGATAGTCGCCTGTTCTGGTTCATGGTGTGCTGTACATGGCGGATGGCTGCTGTCATTTAGCTTCAGGTGGTCTGCAGGCGGGATGTGGCCTCTCTGCTGGCGATGACACCTATTACATTCTGAGGGCACAGGGGCTACCCAGCGTGCTGCCATGATGCTCCACGTCCTGCTGGGAAACCAAACCCCGATCCCTTCAATCAAGCTGAATACAGTAGGAGAACCAGAGGCCAATGCAGAGGACATGGTTACAAACCAGGGGTGGGCAGCGCTGGTCCTGAAGGGTCACAGTGAATGCACATTTTTGTTTTTTTTTTTACCCATTTCCCAGGCTCAGCTGGCTAATTAGCCGCGTATGCCAATGCCTGTCACCCCATAGATTAGAAACGTCTGATATGCATGAGCAGCTTTGAGATGCCACTCACAAACTTATCTAAAAATGTAGCTAAGCTGTCAAATCGTATGAATGACGGGTCATATTGAACAGCAGAAGCTGATATGATCAATGGCGCCACCAAGGGGGGGCCGGGGGGGGGGGGGGGGGCATGGCCACTCTGATACAATCGCTAGGGGATGTGATACCCAGACAACGATATGGTACTCTTTGCCTTCTCCTTTTCTAGATGCTTGAATGTGGCTTGTGTCGGCACTTAACATTGTTCTCAAAAATTTTTCGCCAAGAATTAAATGAATCCTTCACAGAAGTGTATTCAAGAAAATGACCTCCATTCACAGCTGTGATACAGTGCTTGTTTCTCAGACACTCTTATGGAGAATGAATCACACAACTTACATTTCAAATGCATTTCTTATCAATTTTTTTCTTTTACAGATGGACATCTATTAACAAAATAACAAGGTTAAATACTTTGTTCAAGGGTACACCCACAGTCTTCCTCTAGGGATATGGAAACTGTGCATAAGAATTTTGCTGTACTGGGTATTTTCCCATGTATTTTGACGCTTGACATATTTGAGCAAAGCTGGGTTTCATTCTAAGCATTTTTGATGCAAGAAACACATGGACAACCATTTGTAAGGCCTATTAGAGGGGGGATGTTGCACACATTGTTGCCGTGACACCCAAATGACAAACTAAGTGTATGTTTCACAGTTACTAGCCACTGATCAATGTCTGATTGCTGTCTTGATACGCTACTTCTGTCTGTCAGCCAGTGTTCCGGGAGAGAATTCATCCCAGACTACAATGGGGAAGTGCCTTCGGTTCTAAAAACGGCATGCGCATAGCAGAGAGACCTGTCAATGCACTTTTCATCACTGCGCCGTACTTCCTGTTCTCCCTCTCTATCGGAGCGGTAAACAATATGATTATTTCACCCTCTCGATGCTGCAGGAGTTCCGCATTTCACACGATCTCAAACGGTTGCAGCAGTCAAGGCTTATTTACTTTCTATCGACACAGCTCCTCTATCCGAGACAATAATCCAGACGACTAATCTATATTTTAAACTCAAATGGGATGGCAGAGTTTCCCCTCTTGTCTCCTTTTGAATTCCATCTCATTCGGAAGTCTTGTGGGTTATACATATTTACAAAAACAATAAATTATTGACCAGCACATTATTCCTCTTCCTCAAATTATTCAAGGATGCACTTTGTTCTTTGACAGTCCTGATATACTTTCAGATCTTTAAACTGCATCTTTGGCTGAACTATCACAGTTTTGCAAATAAAAAAAAGACCAGCCATCATCCTGCCAGCAGCACCTGTGGTGTGGCTTTAAAATAAAATCAAATAGATAAAGACAATAAACTGTGGATAAAGAGCCAAGGAGAAACTGGCTTGTGTGAATATTGCAGTGTTTGAGATACAATGGGACACGCTGAATAATATCCACAGAAAAGAACATTTAAAAAATTTATGGGCAAAATTTAATCACACTAACTCTCTAAAGGCAACGTAATAAAAACAGACCTTAGCTGTTTTAAGGGGCCATGTCTATTTGACTTAACCACATGTGATTTAACGTACCCCATGTCTATTCCACGCTTATTAACTACACCTCTTGTCACAGATTTTCACTCGATGCAAAAGCCTTTTCAATTTAGCTTCAACAACCGAAGAAAAGCTGCATAGCTGAATCACTAACATAAACAGTGAGAGTGTTTGATCCAATATTTCTAAACATTTTTAATTAAGACTATAATTAAGTCCATAGAGATTCAAAGTGCTGTCTTAGCCACATCAGAGGATGTAATTTGGTTTACACATGTGCATGCTGAAACGTTCACCCTGTGTGCATTGTTTTTTCTTCTGTCATGCTGTGATCTGTTAGGTGCTGTTATTGCCTATTTGCTTTTATATGATTTCATCTTTCACATGGTTTATCATGTAATATTTATACTTTTACATTGCTCTCTGTTAATGTGCTTGGTTGCAGTTCCTTTGGTAAGGGTTTTGTACGAGGTAAATATGATTTGAAAGAATCTGTCTTCTTTATTAGGTATCTGCAAAGTGTGGCCAGCAAACCACATTTAATTACAATAAATTACACTGATAAAGTGCAGCTATTTAGAGAGGACCTGCCCACCCATTGGGCCACAGTCCTCCCACTGGGTGAGGCTATAGCCTATCACAGCCAGCAGAATGGGGCCTCCGGCCAATCCACACTGGCATGGTCAGGATTCAGTTCTGGGCCTGGGTCCATATTACAGAGCCAAAGAGCACTACCTTCACTGTATACCCTACCCAGCGGGCTGAGAACGGACATTTTCTGCAGGGTGTTACCATAATCCTGATCATTTTCAGCCAGATCAATACTGATGATTGGCTGTATATTTCTGCATACTGATGGAATATGAACCATTCTGTGCCATGCACAACTAGAGAGGCACAGAGGACTTTGTTCATTGCTTTTGTTCGGTTACCGAGACCCGGGTCAATGGAACAGTGGGTTTCCCTTTACCTTCAAATATATCCATGTTTAAAAACTGCACGCAAGAAATTTCTATTCATGCTGATAACTTGGACCTCCATTTGCATGTAAATGAGGGATCCACAGACAGGTGAATTCTGAAAGTGCCGCTGATTTCTGCTCGCCAAATAAAAGCTTGGATTTTCCGCTCACTGATCTGATTTGGCAGCGGAGGGACAATCGGGCTGAGATCCATCCGATCCTTCCAGCTGACTGAACGCACAAACATTAGGATGTGGGACGCATGTAGCCCGCCACTGCTAACTGCTGTCTCTCCGGGCTGCAATTTAAATAAACGTTCTTGGAGATCAAACTCCTGTTTGAGCCCTCTTCTTCCAAGCTAACATGGCACTAAGCATCACTGATTCTGTTTGTAATTACACTTTTTAGCATATTGTGCTGAATTAAAGACAGAAGTAGAGGACATCTTGAATATAAGGAAGCACATACTTCACTGAGTGCTATGGCAGCCTCTGTCTGAGTACCCTTTAGCCTTTGAGAACTGTATTACTTATTTGATCATGTGCCTCCATGTACACCTGCCCCAAGGGAACAGCATATGAAAGGACTTCTAATGTCCTCCAGTCACCATAGTGTTCAAACTTTTTGATCATGATTTAAAAAAACAAGAGTGCTTCAAATAGATAATGAAATGTGAAAAAAAAAATATTCGGGCAAAGTGTCTAAAAATCCACTATGTGCTCAATTGTTTCTTCAAACTGAAGAAGAGAAACAGGAGCCTTTATTTCCCTGATTGAACTAAGAGAGCTGCCCCACACCCGCCAGGCCGCTCTGTTTACGGCTCAATTCTACACCTTTATGAAAGCAACCCATAATACCGGCCTGTAATTTGTTTTCAGATTCCATCCCATTTATTTCTCAACCCAGGTCATCTCACGCCTCTCAGCCTGTTACCACGGTAATACCAATTTAAAAAAAGATTGGGCTCCTCACTTTTTATTTTGACTGTGCATTAAACCTGAGACTAAAGGTGACATGCACACTAAAAAGCACCCTGCCATTCATCTTGTATGTGATGCACACGCTTTTTCTTTTCATGCAAAAATAAAGTAGTGACTGGGAAGCAGGATCGGGATGTGACATGAGTTTTTCTGGGAGCGTGGAGGGCATCATGAAGATGTGGCAACCACCTCTTCATCACTGCGAAGGCTTCATGTTGCCATTTGAATGAATAGTTTGTTGAGAGGCATTCTGTCAATACTGAGGGAATCAGCTTTCTTCTGCCTCCAGGTTTATGTTACCCCCTGAACTTGGCACACAGCTGAACCTTGAGATCGGCCAGGACTTCCTGTGTGGAAGACACAAGGGACTCCGGATTCTGGATCTCATCCTTCACTCCATTCTGGGAAGACTGGCGCACACAGGTCAGTGTGGAAACAGAACACCACTAATGTACTCAATACTGCAGTCTCATTAATGGCACAGATCACCTCCATTCACTTCACATGCACCTCCAACATGCACTGCAAGTTCTGTAGACCTATACAGGTATGAAAATGATTCTTTAAAAATACACTATAAAAGAGAACAACATCAGGAACATGCTCAGTGCATAGTCTTCAGGTTTTTGAGGAGCATCACCAGTATCTATACTAAATATCTAAAGTCAATATCACTTTACAGATAACCCTTAACTTGATGTAGTGTATTTTAAGTTCATTCTTACTTGGTGTAATGAATTTTTAAATAAAAGTTTTAGTAGCAGTTGGTGAATCTTAACAATTAAATGAAGTCTTTTCACTCTGACAATTTCTTTGTCTTTTGCAGAATTATTTTCAAAAGGGTGGAACAGGCAACAGGGAACAGAATTTACAATGACAGAGCTATTCTATATTCATAGAATTAAGAATAAAAACCACAGTCAAAAGCTATGCGAATGGCAGGGAATAACACTTTTTAAATATTGTTTGGCATGGCTAAGGTGTTTTGGCATGAAGCCTGCGTCAAGCCTTAGATATAGCCAAAAAATAAAAAATTCAAAAAGCCGTCAGTGAACTGACAGCTCAGCTTTTTTAATTAAAGTTTGGTGCGTTGCGATTAACATTGCTTTTGGCTGTGTTTTTCCCCACAATGATGAGTTGGTTTTTTTCCTGGCAGAGCGAGCAGCCATTACAAGGAAAGTTATCGATACCCATATTTAGTGTTCATAGATTGGACTAGCTCTTTAGCGCGCTCACACGCACAAATGTCAAATTCTGCGCACCCAAATGGATCTCAGGCACTAGGATAAATACCACAGCGACTGTGTGCAGCATTAAATAGTGACATTGTCATGCCTATATTTTGTTCTTCACTGGGTACACACTGAACTCATCGAAGAGCTTTTTTTTTTTAACCAAGTCCCTATGTCATATCAGGAAATGCAACTAGAAACTACTGCTTCTCATGAAACCTTATATCTTATACGTTTGAATGCAATCACTGCAGCAGTGATTTAAGTGAGTCCAAAGCGTATTGTCTTATATCCTGGCATCTCCTGCGTTTCGTCTTGAGAGAGACCCCGCCAACATTATAAGGGAATAGCATAGTATGGTAAGACGGTATCATGATGTCATCACTCACATCTTCCAAATTCTGCAGAGATTTCCAGAAAAACAATGTTATCATTAAAGAAGAGGGATTTATTTTTTTTCGCTTTGATGTTTGCCATTTCGTTGCTTTCACATGCTTAGATGTAATTATATGTTCACTCTCCTGGCCTGAATTTCATCATTCTGTTCAGTCATTCGGCTCGTGTTTCTTGTTAAAAATGTGAATCCTTTGTTGGTCTTCAAACGGAACTTTTATATCTCCAAGAGCCTGAAAGAAACATACATAAACTAGCTAAGGTGACCGAAGTAATTAAGTAAGCCAACGTAGATTGTGTTAGATTGTGCTACTAGCAGTAACTTTCAGTAGCCCACACAAGTGACTTTGAAAGGACAGCACATGTAATTACCAAGCTTTTACATGTTACTACAGTTACCGTTTGTGTAGCAAACATGAAATCGACTTCATTTCCCAAATGTCAAGTGTAGATTAGTGACACTAGTTTTATATATCGCCATACTGTCAGTTCCAATCGCCTTGGACCATCAACTCGCAAAGCGACTACTTAATTAAATGTTTAGCTGCCAGCTAAAGAGCAAACTCTTTAGCTAGAAAATGTTAACCGGATCGCGTGAAACCTATAAAATGGTTGCATTCTAAAACTATCCATGTCTATCTGTTAAATCTAAGTTTGCAAGAATAAAACGTTCAGGAGTTTGTCTGAGTTTGCCAGGTTGGTAGCTGAGCTTACAACCGGGTTCTGTCTGGTGGCTGCCATTTCTGTGAGACAAACCAAACTGATGAATGGTGGGCGATTACATGAACAAGTTTCTTCGAATTTTTGTCGTTGGATTTGACAATGAAAGGGGAAGGTTTTTTAATTTAGTTTAACTATATTAGATCACTATATGATATAATTACAAAAGGCTAACGTATCAATAAAACAAAGAAAAATAATAAAACAAAGAAACGTCTTGAGCTGCATGGTAGGTTCCGTTAAAGGGCTTTAAAACCACAGCGTGTGGCAGCAAATATTGTGTCGACGAAAATTGAGTAGCGACCCTTACAGTCCAGCAGGTGGCGCATAGGTCGTTTTGCATACAGTCATAGTGACCAGTTTTGGAAATGCCAGAATACAACATGGACAGGTTTTTTGGCCTTTGGTCCAGGAACTTGGCCAAGAATAAAGAGTCTTCTAATTGATCACTATGACCTAAACTGACAAAATTATATAGACTCAGCAGCTTGTATGATACCAAAAATATATTTCACTGGTAATTTAATTTGTTCCAATTAAAATTTAATTATTTAGTTGAGCTATAACTCCTGCTGGACCCCTGTGGTTTGGCAACCTATAATATGAAACAAATACAGCTTTTTATGATATACTGCATATCCAATGACTCATTTGCATTTAAGTTGTTAAACAACATTTAAAACATTGTGGGGAAATATCTTAATATTGTGATTTTACTTCAAGGCTTTCTTTTACATGAAAGTGCACATGTTTGTCTGTAGTCCCCAAACGTTCCTCTTTCATGTACTATTATGTAACACTTCATTGTGTTCAGCAACTCACTGGAGATGATAGTAAAGAGCTTAGCACAGAATTCTCAAGAGGAACGGGGGAAAAAAGAGAAAAGAACAAAGTACCATTGATATGTGTGACCTGTCACTCTGCCATTTTGAGATTCACAAGCACCCAGTTCCTTGATGGGAGGAGTTCAGACATGACAGCTGAAGAGCAGCCATCTTGGCTCTGTGGCTCTGCAGTGTAGCACAGTTTCCCAGTGGCATTCAATCAGATAATATTCTCTGTGATGTTGATGGAAACACAGTAGCCTGACAGAAATCACAGGCTGAACGATATCTAAAGGAACAGAAGATTTTCTCCTTTGACACACACTCTCTCATGGAAATACATATTTCCTTTTGCTCAACAGCTGATAAAACATGCTTTCTGTTTGACATCCCCCCCACCCCCCATTTTTTTTTCTACAGGATGCTGTGATTCCATTTTACTCACTTATCTGACGAGCTCTCATGTTTGAGTTCATTGCTTTCATAATGGAATATTTTGACCAGACTGTTCAGTGTTACTGTTTCATACGGCGAAGAAACAACATACTAGAAGCACTACGCAGTAGGCTATACGGATATGAACAAGCTAATAATTATCGACTTTGAGAAGCTCACAGTGTGCAGGGTCTTGGTGGCGTATCTTCGGTTCTATGAACATTTTTGAACTGTCCAGTTAAATGCATGTCTATCCCTGTTGGCGAGCTTTGGATCACTGCTCCCCCTTTGCTGGTGCATTTGTTCCTTTTTTGGTATATGCCATCCTGATTTTTGAACACTGTTTCTCTGACACTTTAAATAACCTTGCTGTCTCCATGACCGATGCCTCTGCAGTTTCGGCACCTTCTATCTGACCCCTTGCGGGAGGTTTTACAGCCTGTATGTTGCCTAGGAACCAACACGTTAAAGCAATGATTTTAAAATATCCTTCATCAAAGAAACTTGTTCCTAATTAGTATTAGTAATTAATGGTATTCATATGAATACCATTAATGTTTAGATTAATCTGTAATTGCCAGTTAGTTACTTCCAAACAGGTTCTTTATCCAGTTGGTGTTCCCATTATTTCGTGTACCCACTGTGTTCTGAGAAGTAGGATGTTTTTGGTGAGAGACGTAGAGATAGACTGTGGGCATAAACAGTTAAAGGTGAGGACCCTGTGTATCTCATCTGTTCTCATCCCGGCCCGGTTAGCTTGGGTCCGGTATCAGGGTCAACTGGTGGTGACGGTACTGCGAATTATCAGTGCTTTAGCATGTTGTGTTTTATGGATTATCAGCAGTCCACAGGCCGTGTCTGCTCACTCCAGGTCTGGGCCTGCCATGTAGCCCTAGTGCGTATATGATCAGGGCTGGAGGTGCCAGGCTAAGCATGCCAAGCACTGGCCCACTGCAGCTTCAGCTATCCAGGGCTGCGGCCTGTGTGTCGCCCCCTGCTGGTGCCAAACAGCAACGCGTGCCAAGGTGCACCTCCTCTCCCGGGATTCTGTGCTCAATAGGGTTTCGTTTCCATGGTGAGGGTGCGGTATCTAACCCCAGATTGAGTCATCAGACTTCTGTATAATAATTATTAACATATTAAACATTAGTTAAAGTAATAACAAAGATCTGCATTTATATGTTTCATATTGCATAGTAACAGGGGGCAGCCTGTAGTCCAGTGGCCAAGGTACATGACTGGGACCCCTGAGGTTAGTGGTTCAAGCCCCAGTGCAGCCACAGCAAGAACACCACTGCTGTTGGGCCCTTGAGCAAGGCCCTTAACCCCACATTGCTCCCAGGGGGGAATGGCCCTTGGTTAGGCTAATCAACTGTAAGCCACCTTGGATCAAAGCATCAGCTAAATGACTATAATGTATGTATAATGTAATAAAGGGTGTACCCTTACCACCACAAATGTGTTGTATATGTGTATGCATGTATGTTTACTTTTATCTGAATGAGTTAGTTTGTGTGTGTGTGTGTATTTGAGTTTCTGTACAAACACATGATTGTCTAAGAGTTAATGTGTGCACTTGTGTTTCTTAGGTGGTGGGAGGTTATTTCATAGGCAGACACCGGCTTCAGAAAGTAAAACTCCTACCGTGTATTTGTTCTGCCCTTTCACTAAAACCAGGTGAGTTCACTAATTAGCTCATCTACCTGGTTGAAGAGCTGAGCAGATTAGAATCAGCTGGTTTAGTGCGTGGGTGGAACAAATACATGGTAGCACTTATAGTATAGCCGGAGTTTTACACTTCTGATCGTAGGAGGAAAGGAATGATCGAACACTATGTGTCTGATCTTTTATTGCACTAAGAAAACAAACCAATGTTTCAGCAACATGAGCCTTTGTCAGGGAGGTTATATTGAAGAAACGAGCAGGGGGGCGAGCCCAATAGGGGAGCGCTGTTCAGACATGCAGGTGGAAATTACAAAACTTAATGAAATGCTAGCGTAATAAAGCGCCATAGCACTAGGGCAGAATTCATTTTCCGAAAGCCTCGTTGTTTTTCCAAAACTACGAGGCTTTCACTTTCGAACAGTTCAGCGCAGGCGAGACGTGGACGAAACGCCGCGCATTAGGATTCCCGTGTTCACTCTGCCCATGCTGACCTGCGCGGGTTCTGCAGATAATCAAAAGACTGGCGCTGGAAAGAGAGAGGGGTGAGCCCCATAAGGCCTCCTCCATTTAATCTCAGGGGTGCCCTTACCGCGGTCACACTTACTTCCTGCACGCATTTCAAAGAATACAAATCTGTTTGTTATAAAGTGCTGCAATATGGATAAAGCAACAAAATCTTTTCACTGCGAGAGCATAATTCATAAGACATTTTTTTTTTTTGACTGAAGTCCATCTCATGAATGGAGCAGCAGAATAACGCTTCAAAGAATACAAAAATAAGCCCCTTATCAAAACAACAAACCTCAGGAAAACAAGACTGATGCAAACAGACATATCCATCCCATCCTTTCACGGACTTTATTTTGTACTGTGTGAGAAAGTTTGAAGGAAACGGGTTGGTTTCTAAATAAACTAATCCTTTCAATAGTTCAGATGTTCAGAACCACAAAAAAAGCGTTAAGTGATAAACTGTCCCTGACAGAGGATGAGGCATGTGACATAGGCATAAAGTGCTAGCTGAGTTCACATGTGGGAAATAACATTGCATAACCTTTCTTAAACTGTGCAGAATCCCAGTATAGCAAAACAATATATATGAGGCAATGATCTACTTTTATCAGAAAATTTGTGAGATGCCGTGTTGCATAGCAGGCCAGGTGTAAAAGCGATCCATTAGTCTAGCACAGAACAAGACCTCCAATACACAGCATGGATTAGTGTGCCACCCACAGCTAACCCTAAACCTAACCCTAATTACAAAAAACACAATTAGTGTCTATGAGGGCATCTCTTTAAGCGTAATTCAGTCAAAACCATGTTTTTTTTCTACTCAAAAACTTGTCCTTTGAAATGTGTTCTTTCGAATTTACGATAGAATAGCACATACCCATAAAGGATGTAGGTTCATTACGATTAAATTGCAAACTTACCCTCAAAGAGACTAAGGGGTCAGTTTACTAAAGCATTTAGTATATGCAAAACTGTTGGTGCAAAAAGACTATGAAAGCATGCGATTGGTTGAGTTGGTGCATTTTCTCCAATCACGAGACTGAAATTCCATGTGTTGAAAATATTGTCATGTGCGTAGGGCTTTGATAAAGCTGACCCTCTGTACGTTTGGTTGAATACATGCCTCGGATTACTATTTTCCAGCAGCAAGCAGAATTTATTTCACAACCTCATGCCTCTGACCTCAGATGAGTGGATTTCCCAGCATGCACTGCATGCATGCTCCTTCTCCCTCTTGTGCCCAGTCATGATTATGTTTGAGGTTGGAGCGGTGTGGGGGATATTACGTAGGTGTGTGTGTGGGGGGGGGGGTGGTCAGATGATGGAGATGTGGTCTGGATCAGGCTGTGCGCCGCACGGCCTCGCTTAGACGATGCATGAGCTTGGCTCCCACTGCCGGAGTGACAGGCTCCTGGGCTCTGATTTCCTGTAGCGGACTCCCCTGGGCGTGGAGATTTTGGGGAAGATTGAAAACAGCCCCCGGCAAGCCTCTGGCAATCTGCTGAAAACACTCTCCGTCATTCCTGGGTTATGCCTTTCAGTCAAAATCTGGGTATCTTCGGCTTCTGAGGCTACTGCGGCTCGGTGGTTATTATTACTGTGATTGAAATGGAAACAATGCCCTCTTTTAATTTTCACCCAATAATTAAACAGCAGAAGATACACAGAGTGCAGATTTATTTTATCAAACCAATATAATTGTGTCTTTTTTGTTTACATCTTGTAAAATGTGCTGTGTTTTTAAATGTGCCTTGGACCTCTGCTGTACAGATACATCTATCTCAGTAGCCCTGGGCAAAAGCCACTTTGTGACCTGGTTGTGTTTGGTTTGGTCTCTTTGGGATTAAGCTCTTTGGGATTAAGTCTGTTTGCTTTGGAACCTGGTTGTGTTCTCTTTGGTCTCTCAGTGACCTGGTTGTGTTTGGTCAGGTCCCATGGTGACCTGGTTGTATTTGTTCAGGTCCCGTGGTGACCTTGTTGTGTTTGTTCAGGTCCCTTGTTTCAGGGTTTTGAGGCACTGAAAGTACTCCTCATACACGGTGAGTCACAGCCTGGTAGACGCCCTGTCCTCACATCCGCACTGATCCTACCGCCCAGGGCGGTCACATGACCCACCATGCCCAGGATTGAACTGCAGAGTTTCCCCAGAGGTCACCTTCAGCCCTGCCCCACTGCCCCTGTGCCCCTCTCCGTAAAAAAACAGAGAGAGATAAACTCAAACAGAATGTGGTGAAGCAAGAATTTCAGAAGCAACACAGAGTATCTTATCTGTCTTTTTTTCCCATCAGATACTGTTTGTTGTCATTGCATTTCAGAAAGTAACATGTCTAATGATTAACAAGAAATGTTTATAAATTTACTACACTGGACAACCTAATGAAGGGAGCTGTCAATTTATCTTAAGCCTCTATACTCTTTCTGAATTCTGTTTTTATGTAGTTCTCCAATTTTCTGCCTGTCAATTGCATTCTTCTTATTATTATTATTATCCTTCTTGTTATTATTATTATTAGTAGTAGTAGAAGTAGAAATTTAATAGTAGCAGTAGACATGGTAGAAATAGTAATAGTATTCTATCACTGTCATAT
Organism: Albula glossodonta; assembly: GCA_019788955.1. Classification (NCBI taxonomy): domain Eukaryota; kingdom Metazoa; phylum Chordata; class Actinopteri; order Albuliformes; family Albulidae; genus Albula; species Albula glossodonta. The sequence goes on along the minus strand of JAFBMS010000056.1, from coordinate 1,143,022 downwards.
TTAATCCTATGACTAATAAAATAGAAGGAGAGACTCAAGATGCTCATCATAGTAAAGTAAAGCTGTTGAATGTGCAAGTATTACTTTCCCCTCTGTTTGTTTTAAGAAATCAAAAAACTGGAATTGCCATCTTAGTTTTGTTTCAGGTCTTGAAAGTAGTGCCATCCAGTATTACTCACAAATTCCTGAAACTGCTCTCTGCTGTCTCACTCACATGTCTTCTCCCACTGGCGTGTCAAAATGTTCTGTAATTGTACCGTTACGTCCGCTCCAATTCAAAAAAAAATCAGCAGTTTGAGCAGCAGCTATGGCTCATAGAGGGGGCAGGGAATGGCTGACAGGCTGTGCAGGCATCTATGCGGCCCCCCCATCCCTCCAGCAGGAAGTTATGGGGCCTTCCTGTCAGTCTCCCATGGCTCAAACAAGAAGCCACTGGGGCCTTCCTGTCAGTCTCCTATAGCTGAAACAGGAAGTTATGGGGCCTACCTGTCAGTCTGCTATAGCTGAAACAGGAAGTTATGGGGCCTTCCTGTCAGTCTCCTATGGCTCAAACAGGAAGTTATGGGCCCATCCTGAGAGTATTCCGTGTCTCTTGCAGGAAGCCACTGGGGCCTTCCTGTCAGTCTCCTATGGCCCAAACAGGAAGTTATGGGGCCTTCCTGTCAGTCTCCTATGGCTCAAACAGGAAGTTATGGGGCCACCCTGAGAGTTTTCTATGTCTGTTACAGGAGTTTATTCTTATCACATGACTGCCAGCATGTAGAAGAGCTGACAGATGAATAGCACCTTGCAGATTAATGATGCACTCTACTTCATTAACGCTATTGTCTCTGCTGATACCACATTTTCTCTTTATTAATAGTGATAATGTATCTTTTTAATGAGTGTCTCATGAAATTAGCACACCTGGCACATAAATTTACCCTTTGGGATCAGCTGAAGTCTAGAGCATGAAAATAACACCTGAAATGGGAAAAAAAGAGTGTACGGTATTTTGATTTGAAATGTTGAATGATTCATTTTCATTTTCTGACAGTTCTCACGCTCTGCTCACAGTTCATTATGTATTCATTTTTACTCTGAGTGACTTCGCATACAATGTTCTGTTTCAGTATCCCTGCTACGACTTAAAAAAAGGCCAGCTCAGGACCCTTACCAATCTCTCATACATCACATATCATTCTGTCATTTGAAATTTAGCAGCAGAGTGCAGGCGGAATGACTGAAAGCCAGCCATTTCACCTTCGCCCGGTGCTACAAAAAGACCAAGCACAAAGCTGTATGTGTATATGGACTTGCTGACATAGTTTATTATTATCATATCATATGATTACAGTGCAGCACCATCATAGTTCCTACAAGCTAACAAGTCATAAACCCAAAGAAAAACACAAGATCCTGTGCTTGTACTTAAAAGCACACTTGTGCATATTATCATACACTATGTACCATTTCTGGCAGCTTTCCGTGTTTTGTAAACCACAGGAAAAACCGCACCTTAAGAAAACAGAAGAACTCCCATTTATTCGTCCCTCCCATGCACTAAACCAGCTGATTCCAGCCACTGCAAACGTTCAGCCAGGTGGGTTGCGTAATTATTGAAATCAGCTGTTTAGCGCATGGATGACACAAAAACGTGGTACGGCTGTCTACTCCCTGAAGCTGGGGGTTTTCACATCATTCGCAAACTCGTTAAACCCAGAGTTTCGTATAACATGTACTCCAGTTACACAATACTCAAGTTTCTTGTGTGTAATGATTGTGGCCACCAGAGGGTGCTACAATAACAAATCAAATACAAAGACCAATCAGTTTTCTATAAATTCATCTTTTAACTGTAAGCATCGTATCTTGTGATTAACAGTATAAAAATCCATATCTTTATTGTATAATCGTTCGCGGCAAAAGGGTTGTGTGAGGTCTCCTCTGTGACTGACACGAGCGTTCACTCCGAAGTGTCAACAATAGAGTTCACAAGGCAGGCACTCTGCGATCCTGTCTCCACCCCCAGAGTGTGCGTGGACAATGTGGCACTGTTTCGGCCGACACACCGAAATTCCAGCTTCCTCGTCTTACCCCAGTGTTTTCCATCCGTCAGACACAGCTGCATCATTTTACTCCGAGACGCATTCCTTTGCAGTGGGTGCTCTGGAGTTTCCATCTTCCCCAGAGTAGTGTCCTCCACAGCCTGATTCAGTTACCGCCATTATGACCTCATAAGGGGAGGTGCTAAAGCACCTGTGAATGTTAGCAAGGCTTCATGTTAGCCTTTGTAGCATGTTATTGTCCTCTGTTCAATGGTCATGTCTGTCATTTAATTAGATCTTTATTGTTCTGAATTATACGGGTTACAGTTTAGATCCTTAATGTAATCAGTGTTACGGAACAGTTCTTTACAAACTGAAGATAAACCGCGCTCCTTGACCCATTTTTGTGAAAGTAGCAAAACATGAAGGTGTACATTAGATATTTTTGTTCATTGATTGGCAGTCAAATGAATGAAAATGTATTATAATGCTTTTAAAGCAAAAACAAGATGAAAACCTTGCCACTAAACAGGTACAAACCCATGAATTCAGCAGCAGGTAGACATGAGTCTTTTTCTGTAAAATTTGCCACTATATCCAAAAATACAATCTATGATATTGGACAGTTCATTCAAACTAAAGATTTTCTGCTCACTCCCTCATTGTGTTAGTAGGCATGACAAAACATAAATTCGGGGCATGTTTTAATTGTTCTGCACTCAGTGTATATTTAATGCTGACGTGCTATGCCCTGGTTGTACTATGCCCTGTCTCATGAATGCTACGGCTCTTCTGTATGTAGGCAGACAGGACTCCATCCCTTCCATGGAATTCTGTCAGAGAAATAGTTAGTGCATTGTGGTCATTTTTCACAGCCAGAAGAAAGAGACGGGGGGCAGCCCCCCCCCCATCATCTGCACGGAATTCACAACACCCCCTGCCACTCGCCGAGCAAAGTGTTGGTGTGATTCAGCCTTCACTACGTTAGCTTGTTTTTAATTTTCCATAATGGCAGAAAATACTACTAGACCCACTTTTATGCTTGTATTAGTCCATGGATGTAAAAACAGCTGTAATCACTAATGACTGTTTTGAAAAATAATCCTTGCACGTCACAACCCCCCTTAAAGTGTGTATGTTCACAAATCATGACTCAACTTTCCTCACCTTTTTGAATTATGATCTACTATAACTTCACTTGTTCCAAGCAAAAGTTTCAATCATTTGAAAGTTTCAATCGTTTAAGTTTCAATCATGTTTATTCAAATAATTATCAAACTAAGTCTAAAAAATGTCAAACTTTCAAAAAAGTTTGCAGCCTCATCTTTGATATTTCAAATGTCCACTCCAGTGAAACTTGCTAGCTGATTTTTCTTGACCAAGTGCTCATTAAAAGCAGAGTATGGAGACTTAAGAGTTCATGCAAGTAATGTCACCCTCATTTTCTCAGTGCTCCTTGTATTTCCCTAACAAGCAGGAAATGTTTGGGGTTGGATCATTGTGCAGCCAACAGCAGCCATTTTCACACGACAGGAAGTGATGTAAGAGCTGAGAGACCACAGGATGCGTTGGCCGGGCCTTTCAGCTTGGAGCTAAATGTTCAATGATTACAGTGTGGTCAACATTTATACAGTTTAAGGGAAAGACATTAGCACGTGATGGCCAGGTAACCCCAGGAAGTGAGGCCCACACATGATAGTGGGGAACCCAGACGGCACATAGCGGGTCACTGACAGGAGGCGCCATTTGGCTCTGGTCGGATGCAGTGACATCCCTTTGTTATTCCAATACACATTCTCACACACTGTGCCGCTCTTCAGAACTGTCTCCCAACAGCAGCTACAAATCAAACCAAACAGAAATGTTACAAATGTGTGACATGGCCCCTGTACCAGGTTTTGGGGTCCCCTTGATGTGCAATGTCCAGTCTGTTCGTCCAGAAAATACAGCTGGGTTGTACTGCTATTAAAATTATTTTAAGCAAATGTCTATTGTGAAACAGTTGTGTGTCACATTACTTTATGGGTTATATGTCACTCCCACCCCCAGAGAGTGAAATATTCAGTTATTGAATTACACATCAGCACGATGTTATTACATTATTACCTCGTCTTTTCTTTATCCTCTCTGGTTAGGCGTTATCTCCTTAGCAACCAGCATACCTAAGTCTTACGGTGGGTGTATGGAAATCAGGGACTGAGACACCAAAGCATTTTGGCTTCATTAAATCTGATATCAATAGTCAACAAAAGTTGCATGAACTTACAATGGAGTCTGATTGAGAGAGAATGTTTTTCAATGGTTTTGGAATAGCCTTTGTTATTTCAGCCACTGAAATGATGGATTTAGTATCTCAGATCTCAGCTGATATATTTCTGTAGTTAACCAGCTTAACCCAAGGTATTTCACCTGAACTGCTCTGGTAAAAAAAGAATAGAAAAAAAAATCATTAAACTCCATCTGTGGTTGAGGATAAGCAGACAGAAAGACAGAGGCCATTGTAAGCGATCTTGGATAAGGAAAACACTAAACAAACAAATAGTGTTTTTTGAATGATTTACCTGGCTGAGAGTATCCTACACTAACATCCTGCTCGCTGGCAGGCACACCCAAATCATGCGCCACCTCACGGACTGTCTCACCCACAGACGCGTTCCTCAGTACTCTGATAATAATTTAATCATGACATAAAAACGCACTTTTGCCTGGAAACAGATCAGATTAGCACACGCAGATCAAAGACAAGGACTTCATTTACTAGCTGCCCAGTACCAAAGTTTAGGTGCAATTTAGGATTAAAATGATAACTCCTTGAGTAACCGAGCTCCACCCCTGTTCCCCACACCGGGACACATGCATATATTTATTCACCGGTGATCAGGAAGCTCATTCTGTTAGTTAGCCAGTGAAGCTACCGACGCTTTCAGGGCTACCTGCTGGAGTACTGCACACAGATACAACGCTCAGAGAACAACATCTCCCATATCCCCCTGTGTCTCTGTCAGGACGGCATTCACAGAGTTAATATAAGGTAAGGCAATGGTATCTTTGTACATGATATATTAATCTCTCAAAATACATTTGTTCTTTTATTAACATCATAACTATGAATACAAAGTCATGTTGCTGCTGTATATCATTATGAATATTACAGCTGTCATTATTTGGTTCTTTGTTTTTTTTGTGTCTTATACAAATTGCTCAAGAAGGCCGTATCAAATTGACATCCGCGGTCTTTAAGTTTCAAACTGATAGTCAAATGTTTGTACACTGATGGAGACATTTGTTCTTCATATTTGTTCTTCACATTTACACATGTACATTAAATCTAACATTAAACAGTGCAGAGTAAGTAACGTAAGGCAACAATGCAACTTATACTAGACACGTATGTTTTATACAGCAATACACAAATAATTAATTTAATTGATAGACATTCCATGCATGTATGTGTTGATGTTTTTGAGAAGGGGAGGGATGAAAGAGTGATTGACAAGTCAGAAATTCATCTTTAAATGATCTTTTCAGTCTACTCTTCAAAGGCGTCTAACAAGATGGGCAATCAACAGTCTCATGTGATTCAGGTAGGGGTCCTGCTCTCCCGACTGCCCTTTCATTTTCCACGGTGAAAAAATGGAAACGTCAGACCCGAGTAGCTGTCACTGACAGGCACAGCGACCTGAAACAAAAGCACTTAGCTCTTCCATTAGGCACCTGTTTATTCTGGGACTGTGCAAACACTTCAAAGTATTCTGTGTTTACTTACTCCAGTGTATGTATTGGACATATGTGAATAGATTATATTTTGACTAAAATTCATGGATCATGAGTTAAATGTAATTAAAATGTCAGGTTTTTTCTTGGTATTTATGCTGAGCGTTTATAGTTCAGTAACGGCTAATTCACTGATGAGTGTGCAATGCTAAAAGCTAACTCACTGATGAGTGTGCAATACTAACAGCTAACTCACTGATGAGTGTGCAATGCTAACAGCTAACTCACTGATGAGTGTGCAATACTAACAGCTAACTCACTGATGAGTGTGCAATGCTAACAGCTAACTCACTGATGACTGTGCAATGCTAACAGCTAACTCACTGATGAGTCTGCAATGCTAACAGCTAACTCACTGATGAGTCTGCAATGCTAACAGCTAACTCACTGATGAGTCTGCAATGCTAACAGCTAACTCACTGATGGCAGCAGAGATTCTGATTCTGTCCACATTTGAAACACCACAATGTTTTTTCATGAATACGAAGCATGGTGTCCTTATTAGCTTTCCTCCACTTATATTGTTATTTTTTATATAACATGAGACAGCTGAGGTATAATGTGATGGTTAGAAATCAGGGCTTTGATGGCTAAGGGTTTTGGCAGGCTAACCCTGAGCACATCACCTGAAATTCTTCAGTAAATATCACACTGTAGATAAAGCTGTCTAGTTCATTCTGGACTGTCTGTTAACTGTCTGTTAACTGTCTGTTAACTGTCTGTTAAATGCTTAAATCTCAGTAATAGAAAGTTAAAGTTTCTCGCCAGTTTCTTTGTTTTCTGACCCTGCTGAATCATGAGAAATCTCACCTTAACCTGAATTCAAACATTTGTCAATAAAACCGATCCATTAGTAAACACTAGTATCTTGGGAGTTCAGTGATCACGAACATAATTTCATCACAGGGAAGTCAATATCATTTTAAGAAGCATGACAAAATGGGAGAGAACAATGAGATTCATGATTGCATTTGTAATGGTAAACTCTCTATTGTCCCTTCTGAGGAATAGAATCAGTTGTTATCTCATAATCACAATGCTAATGGACTCGTTTGTTTTAGGGCGACCCCGTGAATGTGAAGCAACAAAATGGAGGACCAAATGGCCATGTTGTAACCATCTCCGCAACGGATGCAGTTGGTATGCACCTGCAAACCACACCCTTTGGTGCCAATGGGATTTGAGACACGAATACCTAGCATAGTTTATGTACCAAGAAAATGAACTGAACTTGGCAGCTCATTTACAAACAAATGTTAAAAAATACATGCATCTTAAAAAGAAAAGTTGTTCTTAATGGTTCTAAATTCTTAATAACCAGATCAGTGAGTATTTACATTACACAAACTTTTCAAACATTGCAAGACATAATGGTCTCTTAAAAGAGAAAGGGAAAAAATCCCTGAACATCGTAAAGAAAAAGATTTGCCAGATTTAAATTTTGGGGTAAACTGAACAGTCACCATCTGCCACCATTTATGCACCGAATAATGCTAAAAATGTATTTTTTTAGACAGTCAACTAAGTTAATGTATTGTCTGTTCCCTTTAAGCAATACTTGAATCACATGATTGAAATGAGCAGTGTATTTGACTCCAGCAGAGAGTTGATAGTGGCATGGAGGTGAATTCTGCATGGGTATTTGGCTGAACACTGTGTAAACTCTGGGTGTAGCTTTGGTCATGGATGAATTGCTGTTTGATTGGTCCTTATGCAAATATTGTTACTCTAGCGATAAATGGGTACCGTGGAATGTTGTCTTGTACTGAGTGGTGAGTTATTTTTGCAGTCGGCTCATATTGATTCTAGCGGGTTTTTAAAGCTCCCATAGGCAAACACAGCTCCAGCTGTCATACGGTCTGTCATTTACCCATGGAGGTGCTGTGTTTATGCAGGGCTGAGACTTACTGTCGGCCCTTGGCATTTTGCAAACCTGTGCTAGCACCGAGCTGAGGTTTGCAGGAATCGCTGCGGAGCTGGCAGTACCTGCTGGGAACACCTTTAGCAAAGCTATGCCCCCCCCCCCCCCCCCCCCCGCTGGACTTTGTGGTACTCCTCTTAGGGTGTGGCATCTCGGTTCTCATACCGACTGGAACTCTTGCTTTTTAAAATGAGGCAAGAGAGGTGGCATACGATGACATTTGAGACTGACAGTTTAATTTGGGATTTGTGTAAAAAAAAACTGACACAATGGATATTTTCAAATATGACAGGAATTATTCTACAGTGGCAGTCAGTTTAATGTGTGCATTCCCTTTTCATTAATGATGAGAATAATCTCTTTTCACACAGGGATTTGTCTCGCTATACTATTAACATTTACAGGCGTTATGAGTCCAGTTTTATCCCTGGTCTATTTCAATCCCTTAATATGTGTGAGGAGTAGAGCAGGCCAGGTATAAAGATTTTCATTAATTTTAGGATTTTATTGATTGTATGATATGCCATTTTTGTATTTTTACACAATACTGAGGACTTTCCCAAAAGGAAAACTTCCACAGTTTGTAATTATTTTTTGAAAATTTCCATTTATTATGATAATTATCATTGTAACTGCATTGTAATGTGGGATAGGTTTTCTTGTACGGGTGGAAGTGCAGCTAGTGGTGGGAATTCAAGCTAGCACTGACCTATCACATAACACAGGAGAAAGGTCACAAAAAAACTGCAATCAGTGGTATTTTCTCAGTTCACTGGGTGACCTTAAAGCAAAGATGTTTCATTAGGTATACAAACATCTTTTTAAATTAATAGTGGACAGCATGGGTTGAATCAGTATGGTTATATTGTGTCTACGGTATTATTATTATATGTCATTAGGGATTGACTCGCCTTGCAAAAATCATTGCACCATGACAATTAAGGACTTTTTTTCTTTTAAGTTTTAATAAAATAGAAAAATGTACATTTGTATAAAAATAAAATAAATGCATGCTCTGAATAAAATATTCATATACACCAGAATTACTTATTCTTAGTAATTCTTAGCACTTAATTTATTTATTCATACCAAGGACGTTTTTCTAAATTTACATTTGTAACCGCGTGTATTTTCATGTTGTTTAAGTTCATTATTTCTCCTGAAGATTTTGAGGTCGTTGGAGTAGCAGGTGTGTTGTTGTCTGCATAATAACATTATCTTAATTAGCCACATTAGAGTCTAGGGATGCATATTTGTGATTAATTTAAACTCACTCTAAAGTTTCAGCTCTTTAGAATTAGTTAATGCTAATTCCCCCTGTCTTTTCTTGAAACTGTACTGAATATTAAGCTGGAAGAACTGTTTAGGCTGGTTTAAATGAATATTTTTTAAATAGTTTCATGTCTTTTGCACAGACGGCATGTATCTAAGATCTGAGACTCATTCAGTGAATAGTATATTAACTCAGAGGTGTTAGGGACTGCTCTTTTGCTCAGACGGCATGTATCTAATCTGAGACTCATTCAGTGAATAGTATAGTAACTCAGTGATGTTAGGGACTGCTCTTTTGCACAGACGGCATGTATCTAATCTTAGACTCATTCAGTGAATAGTATAGTAACTCAGAGGTGTTGGGGACTGCTCTTTTGCACAGACGGCATGTATCTAAGATCTGAGACTCATTCAGTGAATAGTATAGTAACTCAGAGGTGTTAGGGACTGCTCTTTTGCACAGACGGCATGTATATGAGATCTGAGACTCATTCAGTGAATAGTATAGTAACTCAGAGGTGTTGGGGACTGCTCTTTTGCACAGACAGCATGTATCTAATCTGAGACTCATTCAGTGAATAGTATAGTAACTCAGAGGTGTTGGGGACTGCTCTTTTGCTCAGACGGCATGTATCTAATCTGAGACTCATTCAGTGAATAGTATAGTAACTCAGTGATGTTAGGGACTGCTCTTTTGCACAGACAGCATGTATCTAATCTGAGACTCATTCAATGAATAGTATAGTAACTCAGTGGTGTTGGGGACTGCTCTTTTGCACAGACGGCATGTATCTAAGATCTGAGACTCATTCAGTGAATAGTATAGTAACTCAGTGGTGTTAGGGACTGCTCTTTTGCACAGACGGCATGTATCTAAGATCTGAGACTCATTCAGTGAATAGTATAGTAACTCAGTGGTGTTGGGGACTGCTCTTTTGCACAGACGGCATGTATCTAATCTGAGACTCATTCAGTGAATAGTATAGTAACTCAGAGGTGTTAGGGACTGCTCTTTTGCTCAGACGGCATGTATCTAATCTGAGACTCATTCAGTGAATAGTATAGTAACTCAGAGGTGTTGGGGACTGCTCTTTTGCACAGACGGCATGTATCTAATCTGAGACTCATTCAGTGAATAGTATGTAACTCAGTGGTGTTGGGGACTGCTCTTTTGCACAGACGGCATGTATCTGAGATCTGCGACTCATTCAGTGAATAGTATAGTAACTCAGAGGTGTTGGGGACTGCTCTTTTGCACAGACGGCATGTATCTAAGATCTGAGACTCATTCAGTGAATAGTATAGTAACTCAGTGGTGTTAGGGACTGCTCTTTTGCACAGACAGCATGTATCTAATCTGAGACTCATTCAGTGAATAGTATAGTAACTCAGTGGTGTTGGGGACTGCTCTTTTGCACAGACGGCATGTATCTAATCTGAGACTCATTCAGTGAATAGTATAGTAACTCAGAGGTGTTGGGGACTGCTCTTTTGCACAGACGGCATGTATCTAAGATCTGAGACTCATTCAGTGAATAGTATAGTAACTCAGTGGTGTTGGGGACTGCTCTTTTGCACAGACGGCATGTATCTAATCTGAGACTCATTCAGTGAATAGTATAGTAACTCAGAGGTGTTAGGGACGGCTCTTTTGCTCAGACGGCATGTATCTAATCTGAGACTCATTCAGTGAATAGTATAGTAACTCAGAGGTGTTGGGGACTGCTCTTTTGCACAGACGGCATGTATCTAATCTGAGACTCATTCAGTGAATAGTATAGTAACTCAGTGGTGTTGGGGACTGCTCTTTTGCACAGACGGCATGTATCTAAGATCTGAGACTCATTCAGTGAATAGTATAGTAACTCAGTGGTGTTGGGGACTGCTCTTTTGCTCAGACGGCATGTATCTAATCTGAGACTCATTCAGTGAATAGTATAGTAACTCAGAGGTGTTGGGGACTGCTCTTTTGCACAGACGGCATGTATCTAATCTGAGACTCATTCAGTGAATAGTATAGTAACTCAGTGGTGTTGGGGACTGCTCTTTTGCACAGACGGCATGGATCTAATCTGAGACTCATTCAGTGAATAGTATAGTAACTCAGAGGTGTTAGGGACTGCTGTCCATGATATGCAGGTGCCTGGAGGCCCTTTGACCCCAAAGTATGTTATTACTTTGATCTTGCTACCACAGGAACCAAACCTAACAAAGGTGTGCATGAATGTGTGTGTGTGTGTGTGTGTGAGTGAGTGTGTGTGCGTGTGTGTGTGTGAGTGTGAGAGTGTGTGTGTGTACAAGAGAAGACATAAGGGCATAGCAACTTCCACAATCCAAAACTGGGAATGAGGTGGACCTACCTCAGCTATAGGAGGCCATGCTCATGTCCATTCCTGACCAGTCTTCAGGTCACTTCCATGGGCCTGCAGCTGCTTCCCTCTTCTCCATTCACAGAGTCATTCATTTATTTTTAAAGAAAAATGAAAATACAAAACAAAACACAAATATGGAGTTATGCGCCTACTTAATGGGTTTTTAAAACTACAGAAATATGTATCATATGTTGCACTTTCCCCTAGTATGAGACTGTATGTGTATGTGTATGCGTGGAAAAACTACATAATTGTACAGTATGTTATCTGAGTAATAGTAATCTCATCGTTGCTAGTGTAGTAACTGTGAATCCACTTTCCTTGCAATTTTGAAAATAAATAAATTTATGCCATCTTACCAAACTTTGAATAACTTGCCACTGACCAACGGACTAAAACTACACCTCCCACGATGCATTTTCCTGTGTCCGGCTTTGTAGGCGTGATTCAGAGCTACAATTCTGTGTGTACTGTTGTGACATCATTTGTAGGAACCTTTCAACCTCAATCCGCATCACAGTTCAGCACTCTAAGCAAACCATGGACAAATATGTCCCAGAATGCTCATGGGATGGCAGGACATGCCAGATATATGCTTTTATGGAGCAGGATCAGTGCATGTCCTGTCCTTGTGGTTTACCATAGCAGTCATGGAGGACTGAGCCACCTCCTCCCTGTCGGCAAACAACACAATGAACTTATTGTTTTGAATAATGCAGTGTTTGTTCAGAGGTAACTCTTGCCATGTTATTTGAGTGTTAAAGAATGGATCTGTGTTTTCTGACTCTCGTTTTGAGTGATCAAACTCCACCTTCCATAATTTTATTTTTGGTCTTGTAATATTCTGCTGTTTCCCCAATTGGTTGTCTTCAACAGTGGCCAATGGTAAATTAGACCCGGTCAGTAGGTCTTACACCCGTGTGAGGCCAAAGAATGACCGTTTGGCCAAACAGAGAAGCACATTGTCTGCCTGCTGCAGGATGGCGCTTGGTAATTATCCCCAATCTGCAGTATGGTAGGCAATGATCACACCCAACATGGGGATTGTCAAGTCACATTATTGACCTCCTCTCTCTCTTTCAGTTGCCTGTGAAACAGCTGTGCAGGCCAACAGTGAGCTACCCTCATCCACGGCCGTAAAAGAGCCAAGCCCCCAAACAGGGGATGCGGTGGACGGTGGCACACTGGCGGGCAAGCCCGTCGTGCTGCTGTCCTTCACCAAGACGACACCCCCCAGCGCGGATGCTCCCAAAGATCCGTCAAAGCAGCCTGATGGCACCAAGGCATCCGCGGAGGAGGACGCCGGAAAGCAGAGTCTCAAACCCGCCCAGGACACGCCCGCTGAGCCTGACCCCGCCCCAAAGGAGGAGGAGCCGAAGCAGAACAAGGAGAAGATTGGCTTCTTTGCCAAAGCCTTTAAGAAGAAGAACAAAGAAAAGATAGAGAAGGAGCCAGCGGTGGTACAGTGTGACGGTCCTCCTGAGGACCAGAAGCCCACTGCTGAGGTCCCTGTAGTTCTGACCAATGGCCTCCACTCTGTAAGTATTCTATATTCTGTAAGTAAGAGTGATAATCTATTCTACATCATTCAGTTTCCTATTTCTAAAATGGAGGATGCATTTCTTTCAGAATTCTGAGTTCATTAACACTGTTGCCCACTACAGAAAAAGAGGACGTTTCTTGCTTAGTTTTTCACTGTTCCCTAATCTATTGGGTAGACATACACCAGCCGAAAGAAAAACAAAATGGAAATGATCAGTTATCTGAAGGAAATTTGTAGGCTATCAGGAACAAGAGGCAACAGTTCCTACGAGTTAATTATCATTTATGCTGTGCTGGACTAAAATACAAATGAATTCGATTAAAATGCAGCTAGATATGGGGTTGTGGCATTATTTATTCTGTCGACGAATGCACTCCTGTATCTCTTTGCACAGCAGCGGTGGAGTGATACTCCCTAGCTAGGCTCTTCCTTCCTTTCAAATTGACATGATGAAATGATCTCAGTTTCTCTAGTTTGTTTCTCTAGTGGCTGTCTTCTGCGAGGATATCATTTGAACTTCCTGCTTCGATTCTCAGATCAACCATGCCTCTGGCAAGCAGTTGTACAAAGTATCACTCCACAGCAGTTGAAGGGACGGATGCAATAATGTGTGCTTCAACAGAAAAAAATAGTTCCACAACAAAGTAATGGATTAAACATTAATTTAACTTCAAAATGTTTGTGTAATAACTCAAATGACTTTCGACAGTCTGCCGTAGCTGTGATTTTTGTTGTTTTGAGTGGTCTGTAGAAATTATTTGGACATGATTTGTAGACGTTTTGAGCATTACACCATATTACCTGAGCTTAAAGTGCTCCAAATGACTGACAGCATCGAAGGACTCAAAAATAATACACATATATTTGAAGTGGAAAAAAATCCAGTTTCCCAAAATCCTGACCCAACAAAACCCAAAGGAATCGATTAGTTTACATTTTTTTCAACTTTTTAAAGTTTACAACATATACGTTCTATATTTCCAGCAACAAAGCAAAGTTAATAGTGTATGAAGTTACTGCATTTCATATTTTGTTTACAATTCTTTAGTGCCATAGTAAGTATACCTTTCATTAACACCATTTCAAACAATAAGTTCAGTCTACTGACAATGGCTTGAGAAAACCCATTGCCTGCAGCCATTTGAGTCAAACTAAGTAATAAATTAATACGCTAATGTTATTAGGCACTGCTGGTTAATTAAACTGTTTAATTTGTCGTACTCAAGTGGTTCAAGGCTATCCATTTCCTCAAACTACTTACGCAAACAGAAGTTGCTGGTTTTGAAGTGTATGCAAATCATTACACACACTGTTTTCCCCTCTTTGCTGCCTAAGGCCTTTGTTCTGACATAAACAACATTGCTTATTCTTCTTACAAAGGAGACAAGCCCATCACTTGAGGACCAGAGAGACTGTGTTAGAGATGACACTGACAATCCACCCGAAGAGGCCATTTCATCAACATCCACGACTAATTTTGAACCAGTGAATTTAGAAGTCCCCGAAGATCCAACATTTCATCTGGTCAGTCTGGATTCGTCCTTGGAAGTGATAGCCTCCCTTAAGTTGGAGACGGATCCTTCATGTGGTGAAGATACCGAAAGTGGCCCTAGCATTGCGCTTGCAAAGGAGGAGGTGTGCACCACCGCTGGAGATGAAAAAGATGGATTTGTCACTGTTGCTGCTGAGTTAGCCTCTGGTGCAGAGTGTAAACCTCACCTGGTCATTGCTGAGGCAGAAACATCAGAAAGCTTGCCACCAATTAGCACAGGAGTTCTTGAAGCTAAAACAGAAGAACAAAATCTGGAAACAGCTATGGAGCTCGCACTGAATACTGATGTGAGATTTGATCCAGAAATGGATACAGGTAAGACTGAGAGCAACTCTGAATTTCCTGAGTCCGATCCCACACCTTCATATTCAGCCATGGAGTTCATTCAGGCTACATCTTGTGACTGTGCTGAGGTGGTTACAGAAGAGAGTTTGTGCTGCCATGTTGAGGAGACAAGCCCGAGCAAAGAGAGTGAAATGGAAGATGGTTGTACTGATACACCTACCATGGTGTCAGAAGAGATAGAATCTGTCCTGTTGATTACCGCTGAAGAACTACCTGATGTTTCAACAGCAGAGCCTCTCAGTGATGAGATGTCATCAATTGAAATAATTCCCAGTGAACTGGCAGAAGAAGGGACCTTGCAGATGACAGATAAGCTGGACCTGGAGTTGTCCAGGACGGAAAGCCTTGTTGTGTCTTCATGGGAGCACGTGGATGGGGAAGTTGAGGGTGAAGAGCCCAAATTTGAGGATAATGCAGACTGCCTGCAGCCTGCACAGAATTCAGCATTGCCTGAAGCAGAGCAGGAGTTTGAAGCTGAGCCAAACCCCAGCACTGAATGTGAAGCTGGAGATGGAAAAACCACTGAAGATGCCCAGTTGCAACAGGACGACTTGGATGTTGAAATAGACACCATCAGTCTGGAACCAGTCACATCTGAGATCTCAGAATCATTATCCCTGGAACCTGATAGTGTGGAGCCCACTCTGGATTCAGACATCGACATCTGTGAGCCCGAAAACAACCAAGAACAGCTGGAGGTAGAATATGATTCCATGACATCGAATTCAATTATTCAATCAGACAGTACTGAAAACACCAAAACCGAATCTTGTAACGTCGCTGAGCTGTCTGCAGAGGACAGCGACAGCACCTTAACAGGGGAGGAAAGTCCTATGCAGAGCGAAAGTGAGCTCACACTGGTAGAAGAGGAGACTGAGGCCTTGCAGATGCTTACTGATATACAGCTAACTGAGAACGAAATTTGTCAATGTTCCTCATCAGAGTGTATCGAGACGACAGTGCTCGACAAGGATAACAAGCCAAAAAGTGAGGACGAACTAGACGATTCAGAGCCTGCGATCAGCTCAACAATTTCAGAGGATGTAACAGCTTCTCAGCTGAAGATGAGCCCCATGACTGAAGGTGAGACCCCCTGTGAGGGTGAGAATGGAAGTACTGATGATGTCACTCAATTGCCAGAGGACGAGGCAGACATCATGCCAGTTTGTGTCAGTTTGGAACCAGCTGTAGCAGAGACCTCTGAGTCTCCAGCCCTGGAATCTGTTGCTAGTGTTGAAGCTGCACCAGAAACAAATCCCCAATTTTCTGAAGACACCAACCAGATAGAAGTAGCGACTGATCCCACACTATCACTTTCATCTGTGGAGTCTGATACTGCTACTCAATTGTCAGCAGACATGTCTGATAGTGTTGAAGCCACCTTAGAGACAAATCATGCCCTTTGTTCTGAAGACACTGAACACCCAGAGACTGATCCAACACCCACAGGTCCAGCTTTGGAGTCAGATATTCTTGAAGACACTCAAGCATCTCATGACTATGCAGACGCAGCTGCAAATGAGAGCATCAGCTTCAAAGCTGAGGAGACAAGTCTGAGTAATGAAGAAGAAATGGTGGAAGGTCATACAGATCAACCAATCACATTGACAGAGGAGCAAGAATCTGTCCTATCTACTGCCAGTGAAGACATGGCCGGTGCTTCAACACCAGAGTACCACAGTGGGGAGGTATCCTCAGAGGAAATAATTCCTCAAGAGCTGGATGTAGAGACTGAAATCCTGCAAGCCACAGAATCAACACTGCAGCTAAACAGCACTGAAGATGTGCAAATTGCACCTTATGTTGATCCTGAGGTGTCTATAGAGGATAACCTCAGCTCTCCCATAGAGGAGACAAAGTTGACCACTGAAGATGAAATGGACACAGGTAGCAATGATACAAACATGGTGCAAGAAGCATGTGACTCCGAATCCATCCTGGCAAGTGCCAGTGAGGAAAGTTGTGAACCCATGTCCTCTGCACCTGCCAGCACTGAAGACTTTGCTAAGGACAGAATTCCTCAGTCTGAAGATGAACTGGTCTGCCTGGAGCCTGAAAACAAATTAGAAGATGCAGAATCTTCTTCCTTACCAGCAGAACCCAGCAATGAATCAAAAGTCACTGAAGAGTCAGAAACCCCAACTCCTCTGGATTCCACTACAGAGATATCTGCTATGTTGGAACCCGAGTTTACTGAAACTGAGCTATGCTCTTCTGCTGGTGCTGAGAGAGAGGATGGAGGTGCCGATGAGGCTCAGACTGATTCTGCTACAGACAGCAAGACTGTTTCCTGTGAAGGTGAGGAGGAGATTACTCAAAGAGAATTCAAATCTGCACTGCCAGAGGCTGAGTCTGCAACAATACCACTAACCGTCCAGTCTGAGACACATGATAATGCAGCTCTCAAACTGTCTCCATCCCAGCCTTGTGAAGTGGTGGTCACAGTTGAGGATCGAGGCTGCAAAATCCAGGATGAGATGCAATGCGTTACAGCCGCAGTGAGAGTGTTCGGGTCCCTTCCATCGGACTCCAGGGTGGATTCAGACAGTGCTGAAGAAGCGGAATCTGCCGCGTCTCAATACACCAATCAGGACCCTGCACAGGGCGAAGCTGGCATTACAAAGAATGAGCTGAGCCCCATGACTGAGGATGACATAGAACACGCGACTCTGCTCCTACTGGATGAGGTCACAGTGCTGGAAGTGGCTCTCCAGCTCTGAAACCCTCTCAGACACTTCCACACTGCACACTTTCAGTCAGCCCCAAAGCTTTCGAACTGAGCCTAGAAACTGAATACTTTTTTTTTTTGGTTGATGACAATCACCAGCCTTTTTTTTTAACAAATGCTGCTGAATAAAAGGTTAACCGCATGAGGCGAGCCAGCTTTGTGTGGCTGGAATGAGTCTCAGAAAAGAAAAGTCAACGGGGTGAATTCAAAGAGCAAATGACTTTGAAAAAGACGCTTTGGAATGACATAATTTAACCAAACTATTACGTAACATATGACAATTTAAACTCAATTGGCTGTTCAGTGCCTGCAACCACCAGTTTTTCTGTTCATGTCCTGTAATATTGATCACTAACTGTAGTTTAAGTTATTGTAAATGTATTGGTTTATGTTAAGTTATACTTAAAAATTTTTTTACCCTGAACTGTTACACGAAACTGAAAACTAGAGAATGTTAGATTACCTCTGCATTATAAGTTAATTCACTATATAATGTGGATCATGTAATGTCACAATCCAAAGTGCAATAAATGATCATTTTTAATAAAACTGCTTCTGGTTTCTTCTGAACATTTGACTCCTCCTTCTCTCCATGATTTTATGTAAATTTAACTGTGTTTGATTTCCAGAGGAAATCTTCTATCCTTATATGAAGACTCAATAGATGGCTAACTATGATATAATACAAGTAACTCTAAACAGGACATAAACCACCCCAAACAGGCAATGAAACAAGGTTCATTTTCCTAAAACAACAGTATTTATTCGACTATATCCTTCTATGATGTAACCTTGTCAGTTTGCATAGACTGTTGTGTTAAAAGGCATCCAAAGTACTGCAGCCAGTCTAACAGTTCCATAAAACGATTATTTGATTAGGGCATATAGTTAGATACAGATCTAAACTGTGGAATATTGAAGATTAAGAAATCATCAAGAATGGCAGTTGTTTGGAACTCATGAATGCATATAAATTGTGGTTTGAAAATGCAACAATTTCAATACCTTTGTTGATTCAAATTGTATACATACATGACTACAGTCTTGTTTTTTAAATATACTACTCTGATTTTGTTACTATAATTCTTAGTTTACATCAAACTTAATAACTTATAAATAATACATTTATTACAGTCATGTAGCACAATGCTGTCTTTCAGCCAGATGCAGGCTTCCCCTTGTTTGCTCCAGTAAGTATAATATATTCACATGAATTTGTATGACCTTGCTACGTAAATCTTGTAAATAATTTTAAAATAAGAAATGAAAGTTTGCCAGGAAAAAGCAAAGGCAGTGATGGGTGTATAGGGAGAGATAGGCTACATCGACGTTGACTTCTCAGAGCTGTACAGTATTCCAGTTTATGGTATGAGTTCAGAGAGGGAACCCTCTGCCAGAAAAGAAATGTATATCTGAATGTGATGCTCTCGAAAGGCTAGGGTGAAGAAAACAAGAGTCGACAGAAGCGCACAGAACCCCGCTTGTGTGTGCGTGAAACGCTACGGAGAGTGTCGGGAGAATGGAGGGCTTATTAAGGGTGGATGGTATGAGCAAACAGTTAAAACTGTTGTTCATGGAGATAAACAGTTATTCTGTGCTAATGCCTTGGAAAACTCCTCAGACTTACAGTGTGTAACAAAGTCTGCCAGCAACAGGCTTAGGTTTTTAACTCCCGATTGGAGCTTGAAACATAATGTTCACATTAGTAAGAAAAACATGCATAATTAATTTCATGAAAACACTGATGACTAAAGAGTAAAAAAATAAGCATAAAGAATTAATGAATAGAGAATGTTTTTTTCTGTTTCCATGAGCAACTGATGTCCCTTAAAATATAACAAATTATCAAAAAATAGTCAATACTGTCATTAATTATTTGTAGCTGTGTTATAGGCTTAGCAGTAATGTTTGTGTGGAAACACTGAGCAGGGAAAATCTTAATTTCCAGAAATTTGTGCAGAACAGTACAGTCATAAAATAATTCACCGTCGATTGCTTGTTCTTCGCATCAAATGATAATTTTCGAATGTCCATCTGAGTATCTGTGAGGCAGTCGCCCCTACTCATCTCTACACCCAACTCTGGTTTGAATGGCCTCAGCTCAAAGACGTCTAAGAACTTTATTTTGGACGGATTGACAAACATTTATGAAAGGAGGTGATGGCATTAAGGCTAAGATCGGGCTGCATTTTGAGGTTCTTGACGCTTGTGAGAGTGCGAGGCCGCAGATAATGACTGAATCACGACGGAGCAGGCGTAGAGCAGCGGGGTGATAATGGGCTGATTGTTGGTGCGGCCGCGGGTGGGCAGTGACATGGCTGGAATATTTGTGCTGCCGTCTCAATGCCATGATTAACGAATGAAGGAGTCGTGCACCAGCTGCCCTGCTCCAGTGTCTCCTCCACAGCCCCCAAATTCTGTGCGTCTGTCCATACCGTACAGGAGCCTGCAGACATAGAGGAGACCCCCGCTCCGGAGAAGGTTCCAGAAGGCCCAGCCCCTAACGGCACTCCTGTCGGAAGCTCAGCCCTCGGCGTCGACGGCGACAGCGCTCACCCGGCGGACACCGAAGAGGGGGAAAGAGCCGAAGAGGAGAGTTCAGTGATGAACTTTTTCAAGACGCTTGTAAGTTCATTTGCGCGGTCTGCTCTTGTCTTGTGCTGTTATGTTGCTAGGTATGTTTGCATTTTGGATGTTGTCCAGCCCACACTTTTGTTTGATTGCCAATGGTCCGGATTTATGTCACTTTATGCTCTCTGAAGGAACAGAAGCACCTGTTTTAGGGTACTGATCAAAAGCTAAGGCTAACCTTCAAAACTCCATATGCCAGACAGGGAAAGTAACTAAAGAACCACAACTTGCGTGAATTCTAAAGGACAATATTTACAACCAGCATGTACTCTTAACATTAATATGCTCAGCAAAAGGTAACTTGTCTCTACAAAAACGGCTAAGCATAGGTAGAATACATTTTTTAAAAATACTGTTTGTCTTATCTACTCCATGTCAACGCTTACCCTCTTTATGTTATCTATAGGGTAATGGAACAAAGGCATATTAAGACGGGTGTTTGACGTGGAGTTGGTGCGCTTTAGTGGTGCACGGTGGCGGTTGTTGTTGTTAGCGGCCAGCTGTGGGTCGGATAGTGAGCAGAGAGGGGACAGAAAACGATGAATGCTGGAGCAGTGATCCAGGGCTGATGTCATTGTGCTCAGACTGTATAGCGCTGTCAGCGATCGCCCTCATTGTGTGTGTGAATACGTGCAGCATGGGGGGGGTTGGGCCGGCTACTGGGTGGGTGGGGGGTTGTGGGAGGGAAAGGGGTGGGGGGGGGGGGGTGGGGGGCAGCAAGGGCGTCCCCTCTGAAATGTATGCAATGGCTAGGACAGACGAGGGCCTTGACTTGCTTATAACTATCTACACTTTGTTTTTGGGCTTTTATATGCAAAACCTTTTTTTTTTTTTGTAACCACTGCGTCTCAGTTCAGAACAGTTCCAGGCCTCCTTTGCTGAGCTTAAATGGTCACAGAGGCCGGAGGCTTTGAAGATGGTAGACTGTAGAACCTGACTTTGTATTGAGGCTGGACTGAGGAATATGGGGTCACAGAGCAGGTCTGTGTGAGTATGGTGTATGAGCTCACGGGCTAGGCCCGGTGGGAGTATGGTGTATGAGCACACAGGGCAGGCCGGTGGGAGTATGGTGTATGAGCTCACAGGGTAGGCCGGAGGGAGTATGGTGTATGAGCTCACGGGCTAGGCCCGGTGGGAGTATGGTGTATGAGCACACAGGGCAGGCCGGTGGGAGTATGGTGTATGAGCTCACAGGGTAGGCCAGAGGGAGTATGGTGTATGAGCTCACAAGACGGGCCAGAGGGAGTATGGTGTACGAGCTCACAGGGTAGGCCGGTGGGAGTATGGTGAATGAGCTCACAGGGTAGGCCGGTGGGAGTATGGTGTATGATCTCACAGGGTAGGCCGGTGGGAGTATGGTGTATGAGCTCACAGGGTAGGCCGGTGGGAGTATGGTGTATGAGCTCTCAGGGTAGGCCGGTGGGAGTATGGTGTATGAGCTCTTAGGGTAGGCCGGTGGGAGTATGGTGTATGAGCTCTTAGGGTAGGCCGGTGGGAGTATGGTGTATGAGCTCTCAGGGTAGGCCGGTGGGAGTATGGTGTATGAGCTCACAGGGTAGGCCGGTGGGAGTATGGTGTATGAGCTCACAGGGTAGGCCGGTGGGAGTATGGTGTATGAGCTCTCAGGGTAGGCCAGTGGGAGTATGGTGTATGAGCTCTCAGGGTAGGCCGGTGGGAGTATGGTGAATGAGCTCACAGGGTAGGCCGGTGGGAGTATGGTGTATGAGCTCTTAGGGTAGGCCGGTGGGAGTATGGTGTATGAGCTCACAGGGTAGGCCGGTGGGAGTATGGTGTATGAGCTCACAGGGTAGGCCGGTGGGAGTATGGTGTATGAGCTCTCAGGGTAGGCCGGTGGGAGTATGGTGTATGAGCTCTTAGGGTAGGCCGGTGGGAGTATGGTGTATGAGCTCTTAGGGTAGGCCGGTGGGAGTATGGTGTATGAGCTCTTAGGGTAGGCCGGTGGGAGTATGGTGTATGAGCTCACAGGGCAGGCCGGTGGGAGTATGGTGTATGAGCTGACAGGGTAGGCCGGTGGGAGTATGGTGTATGAGCACACAGGGTAGGCCGGTGGGAGTATGGTGTATGAGCTCTCAGGGTAGGCCGGTGGGAGTATGGTGTATGAGCTCTTAGGGTAGGCCGGTGGGAGTATGGTGTATGAGCTCTTAGGGTAGGCCGGTGGGAGTATGGTGTATGAGCTCTCAGGGTAGGCCGGTGGGAGTATGGTGTATGAGCTCACAGGGCAGGCCGGTGGGAGTATGGTGTATGAGCTGACAGGGTAGGCCGGTGGGAGTATGGTGTATGAGCACACAGGGTAGGCCGGTGGGAGTATGGTGTATGAGCTCTTAGGGTAGGCCGGTGGGAGTATGGTGAATGAGCTGAGATGTGCTGAGATGTGAGATGAAGGATGGGCAGGCCTACGCTGTCTCCAGAGCACAAAGACACAAACAATGGGGAGCATGTCTGAGATAAGCGAGGAGCTCTGCGCCTGTGTGTATGTGTGTGTGTTAGTGAGTTTGCCTGTGTGTGTAAGCATGTGAGATTGTGTGTGTGTGTGTATGTGTGTGTTTGTGCTGTGGGTGTGCATGTGTATGTGTGTGTGTGTTAGTGAGTTTACCTGTGTGTGTAAGCATGTGAGATTGTGTGGGTGTGTATGTGTGTGTTTGTGCTGTGGGTGTGTATGTGTGTGTGTGTGTGTGTTAGTGAGTTTGCCTGTGTGTAAGCATGTGAGATTGTGTGTGTGTGTGTGTGTGTGTGTGTGTGTGTGGGAGAGAGTGTGCATGTGTGTGTGCGAGCAAGTGAGTGAGTTTGTCTGTGTGTGTGTAAGTGAGTGAGACTGTGTGCCTGTGTATGCATGTGCATATATGTGTTTGTGAGTGTATGTGTGAGTGCATTTGTATGTTGTTGTGCATATGTGCGTGTGTGAGCATGAGTGCATGTGTCTGTGTGTGTGAATGCATGTGCACGTGAGCGTGTGAGTGTCTGTGTGTGTGCACGTGAAACTGCATGCGTGTGTGCGTGTATGTGTGACTGTGTGTATGTGTGTGTGAACGTGCATGTGCGTGTGTGTGAGTGAGTTTGTGTGTTTGTTCTTGTGCGTATGCATGAGCATGAGTGCCTGTATCTATGCATGTGCGCGTGAGTGTGTGCGTGTGTATGTGCAAGAGTGTGTGTTTGTGGTTGTGTGTGTGTTTAGGTGTGTGTAGATAGTTAGAATAATGTATGCACACTCAGAATAATGCCACAGCATATTACTGCCACACAGCACCATATCCCTCCATACCCTTTCCCAGCGCACATCGGTCATTCATTCTGAACCTTCGCTCTGGACCTCCCGGCCAAATGTTGCTTGTCGAAACCCGCCATCACTGTCTCTGCTCCCTCACGGGGAGACTTCGATCGACATGCAAGACCGCAGACGGCAGAGGCCGACGTGTTCTATGTGCTCTAGACTGAAAGCTGTCCTCAGGTTCAAGTGGTTTACCCTGCAGGTATTTCTGTCCCCTCTCCCTGACTTAGGTGACCCCGAGTAAAACTCCCAAACAGGAGGGAGCTCCCCCTGCTGCCCCCGCTGATGAGGTAATTCGCTCCGGCTCTCCATTTTAAAAGGCCGCAGCCAAGGACATCCTGCCCGTTTACTACCATCTGCTTTCCAGCTCTGGGGATCATTTCCGCATTTACATTGTGGGAAAGCAGTTCTTTTTTTTTTATATTCCTCTGTTGTTCTCCATTTTACTCATCGCTGTAAATGTAAAAATGCATGGCTCTTTCCATTGTGTTTCCATTTCATGACCTTCTAGCTTCTGCATGTATGTATGTATGTATGTGTGTGTGTGTGTGTGTGTGTGTGTGCGTGTGTGTGTGCATGGTGTAATAATGTCATCAAACACCCTTCCATTCTCGCATGTCCCTCTTGCTCATCTGTGTTTTCGAAATGTCAGAACATCTGCCAGATTTGTCTCGGTTCAAACGCAGATCACTGGGACACAAAGGGACCACAGTGACACATACCTCGCCAGAAATCATTGCACCACAAAAAAAAAAAAAAAAAGTCAAGCGTCCAGTGCTCTGATATGTTTCACGTCCTGCGGTTTCAGCTGCTTGGGAAATGGTTAACAGGGAGGTTTTGCATATCCGTGTTACTCTTGAGTACGTGCTTCTGTTTGTGCCCCTCCCAAGAACCGCTTGGCATGAATGCCGTTTGGCATGACAGAGGCACCATACGTTTGGCGTGCAGCTCCTTCCTGTTTTCCAAACTAGGCATGTGATCCAAAGTGGAAGAGAGCCAAAAAAAAGAAAACAAAAACAAGGGGCTGGTGGGCTAGTTTCAATCAATACATTTAGTCGAAGGGCATATGCAATTAAATAAAAACAGACTCAAGTCTTTTTAAGGACATGCGCTGTTACATTTTAAAATGGATAATGAAAAGTGCACATTTTGTCTTGTCCCCAAACTATAACATACTAATACAAAATGATTCTGTACAGTTTTTTTTTTACTTTCATTTTTTTCCCCCGATTTTTCCCTAACCCCAACCACGACCACCCTGCTGGACCTGAGAAGCGAGGTGTAGGCATGTGACTCCACCAATTCACGAGACAACAGTCTCACTTCTTTCCACTGCTGACACACCACTAATCGCACACTGCCTATTGTCGTCTGACGATAATAAAGTCAGTGGACACTCAGTTCATGCCATTGCAGTTGACAGACCTGACCAGGAGTTGCCAGTAGAGAGCAGTGACACTAACAAAGTTGATCATCTTAACGTCCTATCTTTCCCAGCAAAGCTGGGCCAATTCCTTCCACATCAAATGCAAACCCCTGGCCATAGCCGGCAATAGTGAAGAATCCATCTGTAGGGCACCCAGGAGAATGTCTGAACCTGTGAGTCACCCAGAGACGTACAGTTTGTTTTGATTGAATTGCGTAATGCCTTTAAAGAGACTGACTGCATTCGAATTGAATCTAGCCCAAGGTATATTTCTATGGTGCATCCGGTGAGGGTTGTTTTCCTGTGATAGGCGAAGGGCAGTGGGGAGCCAGAGGAGGTGGCCAAAGCTGAGACGAGCCCTGTGGCCCAGCCAGCTGGCGCAGCCCCAGCAGAGCCCAAAGCCCCAGATCCTCCAGTGAAAGAGTCCGGAGGCAGTCCGTTCAGCAAGCTGTTCAGGTCCAAGGTGCGTACTGTATGCAGCGTGACAGCACTGAGACCCTCGTATTTTTAAGTAGACGCTAGCTTCATTTTTGCCCCTTTTTCAGCTCGAGCACAAGAGCACAATGTTTGAAGTGCATTTTTTACATTCTTTAGACATTCAGCAGACACTCTTATCCACAGTGACTTGCACACTCTACATTTTTACACCTATCCGTTTATACTGCTGGGTATTACACTAAAGCAATTCAGGTGAAGTACCATTCTCAAGGGAGCTTTAGGAATGGCCTACATGAGAACTAAACCAGCTACACCTGAATCACAAGCCCAGCTAACCATTACACTACACTGCCTCTCAAAATCCAATACCAGACTTGTACATTTGATACCAGCATCTGGACAATAACACTCACTGCTTTCCTTACATGCAGATGTATGGTAAAGTTATTCCTCACCAATGATGATTGCTGTATATCCGAGTCATGTACACATGGTAATATTTCTGTCCTTTGTTTAAAATCCTACTGCAGCCGAAAGATGCCAAACCAGCCTCAACAGCAAAAGTAAGTATGCAGCTTTTCACTAAAGGTGTTGCATTTGGTTCAGCTAAAGCAGCAGCAGCGGCAGACGAGCGCTTTCTCTGTGTTTGCACTGAACCTTGCTTAGCCAGTGGAATCTGCTCAGGGAACGGAGCCATGACTCCTCAAACACAGAGGCATGCTCGCTAGCAAACAGCTGACAGAACTGTTTCTGAGAGGCTTTGATAACTGGTGGGTGATGTCATCGCCTGCGGTGGACTCACTGGGTCTGAGCTCCAATGGGCTTTGACTTTTTTTTTTTCCCCATCGCAGTTATTTTACACAATGTAAGAAAGAATAGGATTCCCAGCCCACTTTTTCAGTGATTTTAGATTCATCGTTGAGCTTGTCAAGCGAATCCAACACCTTTATTTTTGAATCAAAGTGAGAAGGGGAAGCACTAAGGGCTTCATCCAGCTCATTTCCTGCTTTCATTGAGTAAAATGCTAAAAAAAAACAGAAGCGGAGCGGCGATGTCGTAACTCGTGGGACACATTTTAAAATGTACGCCACCTCATTTACTCAGTAACTTTATGAACAGCATAACTACATTACATGTGTAATGTACGCAAGCACATGGAACACAGCATGTGGGAAATTGTTTTCATTTGCTACCCAAAACAGTCATATTTGTACCGAAACGTAATTGTTTCTGACTTGTATCACTGTGAGCCTCCATTGCCAGACTACATAATGTGAGGTAGCAGCTGAAAAATGTCAAAGGGAGAGAAGCAGGACTTAAACTTAAACTGAAACTGGGCTTCGCTTTCTGAGTGGCATCTGAAACGGTTCTGCAACCCCCCCCCCCCCCCCCCCTCAGGTAGCACAGGAAGTGGACGCCACGGCCCCCAAGCCCCCCCCACCCCCTCCGCCGCCAGAGCCCCCGAAACTGGAGGGCAGAGCGGAAGGGGCCGCCAAGATCGCCAACAGCACCCCGAAAGATGCGGCCAAAGAGACCGAGGCGGCCGCCAAGCAGAAGGCGTCCAAAGGGAGCCCCTTCAGCAAGCTGTTCCATGCAAAGGTAAGCGAGCGTGTTTGGCACCTCTTAAAAAGCATTACAGCGATGAGAAGTGTAATATAATGGTTAGACTGTGTGTTTTGTAACTGCTACACCAAGTATGTGTGTTGCCTTATTTTTGATTGTTCATTATAGCAATGGGAGAGTGAGGCTTTCTGAGCCTCAGAATGGGTTTGGCAGTATTATCTTGCTCATTGGCTTAAACCAATCATGATCCTTTTGGAGAAAGACAAACATTCTTCTCATTAGTGGTAGTAATTCTATGATTGACCCAGTTCACAGTAACTCAACGCTACAGTAAACTGATGGTGAGGGTTATGTCAAAGACGAGCTTGTGGGTGTTTGCACATCAAAGTGTGAGACAAATAAATGTCAAATTTCAGTAATGCTTGGATGTGTCAGTGTTACTGCACAGTGTTACCCATCTGATAGTTTGCCAGCATGCTTCATGTACCGAAGCGTCTCATAAACTTCGAAACTTAATTCAAAGATATTTTATGTATGCGACTGCACTGTCCGGTCACACATATTTCTTTGTGTGAGTCCAAAAGTTCATAATTGCTCTTACTTTGTGTATGTCACTGTGTACTGTGCACCAGGAAGAATGTTCCGTAATTCCCAGTGCTGCCCATAGGTGTCAGTGTGTGGCCAATTTCACATACCTTACAAGATGTCATGCTATCACTGCTAGAATATTAGCCGCTATTGCATATCTGTGGTGTGACTCTGTGGGGAGTCAGACTGAACCAGGTTTATGCAGTCCTCTGCTTTCCTCCAGAAAGAGGAGGAGGAGGAGGTGGCAAAAGTGGAAGAGCCGCAGCCAGCTAGCCAAGAGGAGGAGGTAGCTGAGGTAGCCAAGCTTTCAGCGTGACCTCTCTTTCGTTCTCTCTTCCTCATATTTCTCTTTTTCCTTTATGGTGACGGGTATGGGGATCTACTACAACAACAACAGCCCAGAGAGTACCCTCACTGTAAAAGAATGTTCATGATCTCAGATAAATTAGCTTAAAATAAGCAACATTATCTGCCAGTTGATTCATTTAAAAAATTAAAGGTTAAAATGACTTAAAGCAATCAATAAAATTTTGATTTAAGAAACATAATCGTGGTGATTAAAGCTATTTATTAAAGCTTGATTTTATAATGAATCGTTTTTATCTCACAGAACGGCACTTTAAGCTTTTTGTCTTTGATTTATAATTTGATTCACAGAGAGGTGACATTGACTTTGAAGTCTATTCGGTATCCTGCATGTTCCATTTAAGGCAGTGTCAGGCTAATGGGACGGTACTTAGCGATTGCTAATGTGGCTTATTATTTCTGTCTTCTCCTGCAGTTCTGGTCGTGGCTCTCAATTCTGCACTGCACCCAACAAGCTGAGAGTGACACACAATGACAGTCAATCACAAAACGCTTGTTGATTTTTCACATTTTTCTCACTTCGATCTTTAAGGTGGGGTTAAGGGGTACCGACGCACCAGTTGCACCGGGTCAGTCTCCTAAACCGGAGAAGAAATCAGGAAAGGCCAGTCTCGCGTCCCTCTTTAAACCCAAGGTAAGAAGACCCCCGGCTCCCCAGCATTTCCTCCATTCGGGATGGGCGTGGGGTTTTGTAGCTGTTGCTTTATCAGCCTTGATGTTAGCCAGACTGAAGTTCATGTACTGGGTGATAACGTAGTGATATGAATTTGAGGTGCTGCAACGCCTGCAAGCCTCAACGATCCAGGCTGCGGCGGTGTTTGGATACAGCGTGCCGTCCAGCTCTGCTGCAGCGGTAAATTTGAACACCAGACCTTTAACTGCGTTAACATCATCGATCAGCTGTCTAAACACGCAAGGTCATTCGTGGTGGTTAACACCGCGATATGACCGCTTTGCTTCTCTCCACCACTTCATGGATCTGACAGGCTGTTAACACTCATTCATTGTCATCGCTCATTCACAAACGGACAGAAAATGGCCCACTCCAGGGAAACACACTTCCTGATTTTACTGGAAAAGATCAAGTGTGCTTTTAAAAATTGAATCTCTCTTCCATCACATTAAAGCATTAGGCTACTAGATATCACTAATTTAATGCGCAATTTTGGAATGTCCTTTTTTTTCGAAAGCAGAGACAGTAAAGGACGTTCTCATTCACCTGTTCAAGTTTTGTCTGCTTTTCATGAATAACCACTAACTGTTGTGCATTCAGTCTGTTCCGAAGGATGAAAATCAGACAGAGGCAGACGGAGAGACTTCCAGTTCGACAGTAAGTGATGGCGCTGTCGGCGTATCGGTCGGTGGTGGTGTCATTATCGGTATTCTTTGGTTCAATGAAATCGCTCAGCAGAAATACACGCAAAGCTATATCTAACAAAACGACTCAGTCGGGGGCCCCCAGAAGCTTTTGATGTGACAAAATGGGTGTCAGAATTCCGATATGCGACATGGCTGCCTGTGATAACCGTCTCGCCTTAGTCAAATAACCGGGTCTGACAGGCTGCGGTTTGCTGCCGCCAGCTGATGTATCGCTCTTGTCAGGAGCGAAAATTTGCCACTGCAGGTTTCCTCAGAGGGTAATGTGGGAATGTCACAGTGAACGTCGGGTCCTTCCCTGTTCAACACCGCTTACCTACCTTGGGCCGTCGAGTAGGAAATGCACACCAAATACATTTAGCTTAGCAAGAAAAACACACTCAATTTGTTTGTGCGCACTCTTTTTTTGAAGCACTTTTTTTGAAGTCCTAGTCCCAGGGTTAACAATATACACAAGTGTTGCTGAATGTAAGTTTGAATGGTGTGTGAAAACACAAAATTGATCATATAAGAAGTTCCCTCCAAACTAGTTGGCTGGCAAACCTTCAACAGTTACCTTTAAACAGCTGGCTGCTGAAATAAAAAGGTTAGGTAGTTAGGTTAGTTATAGCAACTTCCTTGGAATAGCACCATCATCACAAAATACACTTACACAAGCTATCCAGTAGCAACGTGACTGTATTTATTTAAATATGTAAGCTGAAGGTAAACCTCATGCATTTTGAATTTGTTAGCAACCTTTGAAATGTCTGAGAAGTTCTTTCAGTTACATTCCAGCTACTTGGGTCTACTTCAAAACAGTGAAATGTCACAATGATTCTGTGTAAGTGTTGGGCATAGAAAATACAAGTGTAATATTCTGAGTGATTTTTCTCTAGGCTGTCGTGATTATGATCTAGAACATAATCGATAAAAGTCAGATTTCTGCTTAAATCTATAGAACCATCTGATGCTTATTCTTGTTAACCTCATCTATAACATTGTCATCCCATACTTCCCATAACACGATAGTGTTCTTGTTCGTGTCTCCTCGCCTGAACTGCTTGTGGAATTCAGAGTGTGTCTCTAGGTGTGTCATGGCCTTGTGAGTTAATATTTGCCATGTCTGTTCCTTTAAGACCGCTGACACCAAAGCCAAGGAAGGCCCGTCACCCGCCGTGACTGTGGTGACCGTGGAAACCACCCAGAGCGTGCAGGTGAAGGCGGAGCCCAAGCCCGTCGCCGAGGTGGAGAGGAAGAGACAGGAGGGTCCAGCTGCGGACGGTAAGTCCGTGTCCGAGGCCTCGCAGACGGGAGAGGACAGCGGCCGCAGCTTCACCAAGAGGCTGGAGAAGCGCAACTCCATCCATGCCTTCTTCAAAAACCTGGTAAATGACCGGAATGTTCTCACTTTCAGCTCTTAGGACATGGCCAGTCAGCTCTGGTCCTGTTCAAATTACCCTGTTTCCACATATTCTGAATGGGCATGGTTGTTGGGTTTTTTTCCTACTTTGAAATTGGCAGCCAGTTCCGACCCAAGAATCTATGCGAGGTCAGCTTACTGTTTAGCCCACAGTGTTAATCAAATATGGTAAATGTTAAGAAATAACAAGAACCAGCACACCAATGTTGGCTGGAAAAAGTGTTCATGAACCCCCTGTTAAGGTGGAGCTACAACCAGCTGTCAGTCATTGACTTGTTTGAACCAATCAGAAATGTTTTTCTCTCTCAAGCCAGTGAGATCATTGGTTCAAATCAATGAGAGACTGATGCTGTATGGTAGCTCCTCCCAGTTGTGGTTCAGTGAACTCTCACCCCCCCCCCCTGATCTCTGCAGCCCCCCCCATCTGTCCCATCTGCACAGCACACCACCCCCCCCCACACCCCCATTCTCTACAGCTCACCCTTCAGCTCTTAGCAACAGGGCTGGCTAACCTCTGATTTCCCGCTTTCAGCTGAAGTACTATCAATCAATTAATCAATAAATGCAATGCAAAATGTGACCTCTTTCACAGCAAATCATTCACTGTTCACATTACGTTACAAAAAAATTAAATTATTAGTTGTCTGAAAGCTTGATTTGACTGATTAAAAGTCCTTAAAAGTAAATGAAATATTCATTTTTTTTGTAGCATGAATACGCATTTCTGGCACAGTGCACCACTAAGTGGGCAAATTGTCTCTCATTAGAAATGAAAAGAGTCTAATTAACAATGAACAACTCTTCTGCACTTCAGGAAGTGTAATTACACTGGGATTGAAGGAATTCAGCATGCTGAGGTACTCCAGGACCAGGGCTGAGAGTTAGGGGTGTTGAGGAAGTACAGATGATGGCGTAAACTCTAACTTTAATAAGACATAACCCTCACCTGCTGTGCATCAGTAGCATAGCAGCTCAGTCTCTACATAGCAGAAAGCTGGGAACCCGCTGCTAGAGGTTCACAGAAGCGGCACACCTCAAAATACTGTGTGACAGCGTATATCTACCCACAATCTGTTCAAAGATATCAAATATCATAGATAATAAAAGATAAACATACAATATACCAATGTACCTTTACATTACATTACATTATAAGCATTTTGCGGACGCTCTTATCCGTTATATTAAGCATAACTATTATCTGGGTGCACAGTTTAAAAACTGGGGGACCCTAGCGTACTGATAAAGGGCCGCTGCACCCCCACCCCCTGGTCTCTCCTCATCCTGTGCAGTGAGTTGTAAAGTATTTATATTCAATCAGAGAGCCGTACTGTTCAGTTCATACCCCCATTATTTTATATTATGGTGGAAGACATTTAGTGTTGTAGTGAGTGTATTATTTACTTTGGCAATACAAGAGAATATTCTGCTTTGCGTCCCACCCGCACAAGCTTCTGATCGTATTTTACCTTAGTTTAACCAGAAGGGTAAACTGAGAGCTGAGTTATCTTACGCAGTGATGATAACTAATGACTGAATGGGTCGGCGCTGTGCAGCACACATTACAGATGGCTAAAATGAGGTTTCATGAACTCCAACAGGGGACTCAGCTTTCATTCAGTCACTTGTTTTGAACCAATCAAAAATTACTTTCTTTCCACAGCTCATGCAGTCATTGGTCCAGACCATAGCCCCTCCCCTTTTTGGTTTAAAACTCATGCCCACATCACTAGCCCACATGATCCTAACCCTTCTCTTGATTTACACCTCTGGAAATACGTGGCTTTGTTTTCTGTTCCAAACAATCTCTCAGTTAATGAAGGTTGCCAAAAACATGCTACAGTGTTATATTTTATGTGGAAACGGGTTTTAACACAACGCAGTGTTAGCATATTGTTACAGTTTGTCCACCACTGAACTCCTCGTATCCCACAAATGGTTAAGTTTCAATTTCAACTGCATCCTTTTTCAAAAGCAATCACTCACAAAAGCACATTACAGCTGACCTGGCTGGATAAAACCTGTGAATGCATGTGAAATATTCATTGTTCATAACATGAGTGCTTGTGTCTCGCACATGTACAACTTAAGGGGGTAAATTGTCCCTCATTAGAAATTAAAATCTCTTCATTTATGTATTTATTTATTATTTATTTATTTAATTAAATAATAAATGAAATTATTATTAATTCATGGAAAAGAGCATCAGTTATCAGCTCTTTAATACTTTAGTAACTGTAATTAATGCACAGATGAAAAACAGCCCACACAGGGGTGGGTCAAGGTTGAGAACTGCTGTTGTAGCCAATCAGATATGGGCTTTTAAAGCCTTACCCTTCAGAAAGGCACCATGGGAGATGTAATCACAGTGAGGCAGGCCTCTGGCCAAATGCCTACTCTGAAGGATGCCACCTTTTGCAGCGAAATGCCCCAGTCACCATGCTGGGGGACTGGATTTTTGTTTGGCCTAGAGAGAGGTGTGCCCCCTGCTGGCCATTCGGCACACTTACAGCTGCAGCTTGGATGGCAGCCCACCTTGATTAAATCCAATCTGCTCATGAAAACCATTCCTTTTTGGCTGGTCACACAATACTTATAAGTGACTGGACTGGATTCATGAGTTCACACAACCTGCCGATTGTTTGCTGAAGTAGCTAAACCAGTTATTATTATTATTATCAGGCAGGTACTGCTGGTTGAGTTTGTCAAGCATGTTTGGTTTATTAGCAAAGCACCTCCCCAAAACTGGGTAGTGTGAAAACACATCTGAGCGATAATTCTCTCATGATTCTCTCCTGACAATAGATACTTAAATTCCATTACAAGTTTTTACTGAGATAATTCTCCACAGTTTAAAAAGGTTTACAATTTCCACCTCTAAGTACATAAAATACGAAATCTGAAGTGCCTCCTCAGCTCTTATGGAGGAGTTCTCCTTTTGCCCACTAGATGGCAGTAGCCACTCAGTAGAGAACAAAGAACAGCATTGGGTGGTCATCAGTTTAAAAACACCCATTTCGTGAAAGAATGCACAAAATTGCAGTGCGGATTTCCTGTGTCTGTTTCTTCTTCTTAGAATCTACTAGCTTACCTTGAAACTGATTTCTAAAGCCTAAGTCTATTGTGTGTTAGCAAATGATTTATTTCCCTAAAAGTAAACTGTAACTTCAAGGTTTTTGTTTACTGAAATGTTGTATGATTTCTATGGACACTGCGCTATGTAAAATTATACAATAATATCCCAGAGTTTATTGATACTTGAACTGTAGTAACCCCAAGGACGTTTTCTCTTTCACACAGGGCCCAAAACGGCAGTCTGATGTTGGAGTGCAGACCGATCCAGTGACCATAACTTACCCTGCCAAATAACGACCCTCCTTATCCAGTCATATCAGGAGACTCAAGTGCCAACTTTTTACTTCCAGGGAAAAAAAACAGACAGCAAATGGACATTTTTACTCATTTATAAAACCATTTCCTTTTCTCATCAGATAAAAGCCTGTGTGTGTGTGTGTGTGTGCGCATGTATGAGCGTGTGTGTGTGTGTGTGCGCATGTATGAGCGTGTGTGTGTGTGTGCGCATGTATGAGCGTGTGTGTGTGTGTGTGCGCATGTATGAGCGTGTGTGTGTTTCGGGGTTGTGATACGCAGTTAAAAGCAAGTGGTTGATGAGAGTTAGAGGGAGAACAGTTTTTTTTGTAAGGGGAAGGAGAAAGGGGAGGAGCCACAGAAAAAAGAGGTCACTCATTGGTTGCCTCAAAGTGGAGGTCAAGGTATTTATGATTGAGAGATTCAGGTTGATAACTGATAGAGAGAAATGCAAGTGTCTGAGGTAATGACTGGAAGGGTTATTTATCCGTCTGAAGAGACCTTGGCATTATAATTACTGGCTGTCCTTTTAGATGCAGGTTTCACTTAAGTAATTCTAAACTCAAAGCTTATTTATCTAGATGCTTAATGGTTTAATGTCATCATTTATTATCTGGTTGTTTGGTTATTTTTGTATTTTTTTTTCTTTTTTCTTTTCTCAAAGAAAAGTCTATCTTGGAGCATTAAAACAGCCTTGAAGTTGTGTGCTGCTTGCCGGCTCCCTGAAGCGCTCACAACACACGTTGATGCTGTAAATACAAGAGGAGGCTACATGGGGAAGTCCTGAGCACCCCACCCTGTTGTTATAACAACATTTCTGGAACAGAGATCTTTGTCGCCGCATGGCCTGAATATAATCTTGAAGCGCTGAAATCCAATCTAGGTGTTAAAGAAGTGAGAAGAGCATGGCCAGTCAGGTGTAAAAAAAATACCAAAGGTCTTCATTCAGTTCAGCCATTATGCCACCCCAAATAACAATTTAGGCAAACATTTCATTTTTACGCATCATTAATGTCATTATGCGCGTTATGGCTTTAGCTTTTATTAACCACAACAAATGTGCAGAAAACTAAGAAGTGTAACACGTGCCTGCTTTTTATTTAAAGCCATCTATTCTACTGCTGTCAAGGACCAGGTTCAAAGCACTTACAGGTTCACCAAAGGCCAAAATCATGAGTGGATGCAACATTAGATGCAAAGTATTGGCAGAGATCATTTATAGAGATTGTCCATCTCTTGTGCAAGCTGCTTAGAAACCACAGTGTGGTTTTAAGTATAAACACACAAAAATAAGCTACATTTTCCTGTATGAAAACCAGTGGATGCACACAGAATTCAGTAGAAACGTTCAGGTACATTTCAGGCCCCATACATAGGTATTCAATATGTAATATTTACCTTCCAACATGGCTGAAAAATGGGTAAAATACATTGTTTCCTCCCTCGTAACCAAGGTAATGGTGTAGATACAGATACTCTTAAAGGGCCAGTTCTGTTCTGTTTTAGAATGAAAATAACCATCACCAAAGAACATGCTTTCTTGTCACCAAGAAAATATAACACACTCAAAGAAAAAATTTTTTTTTCATAATGCAAAGTCATTTTTGATTGAATTCCAAATGCCCTTAAAGAGACAAAGTGTGTTTGTTTAAATCCTGGCCAATGTGTAAACGTGTTAAAGTTTATTGCAGGTTGTTCAGGTTGTTAATTGCAGCAAGTTCTTCATAGTTATTCCTAATGCTTTGACAAAATTATTCAAAGCAGAACAATGAAACATAAAATCGCAGAAATAATTTCAACATAGGCACTTGTTTAAAGTATTTAGAGGTACGGTTGATCAGGTCAGCATTGAACTTTTTTTTTTTAATGCTGAAGTCATTTTTGTTAAGCCATTTGTCATTTTTTTTTGCATTTTTTTTTTGTTCTGCAAACTGTCGATTTGAAAAGATGAATTTCATGTTCTGTAGAGATCAAAATCTAAAACTTAACTGGATGAATCTGTCTGATGTAGTCGATGAAGAATGACCAATTAACAAATTGAAGAGAAATGAGGTCAAATATCTGTGCTGGCGATCACTGTACAGACTGTGTGCCTTCACTTTAAAAATATCTGCAAGGAAATCCATCTGTAATTTATCTATGAAAATTAAATAGCAACAAATGGCATAAACTGCAAATCTCTCCTTTTTCATGTAACAAATGCTATAAAAAATGAATGCTGTACATTTAAATGGCTTTTAGTCAGATTGCTCTGTCGTACCAGCTGTATACAGACCAAAACTGCATCGAGTTCAGTGTCCTTGCCTGTATTTATCATATTACAGTCATAATAAATCTTCTGGGATTAATTCATACACATTATGATGGTGTTTGTTCCAAATAAAACCCCTGACAAGTAGATTATTACTTTTGTGTTGCTTTTTGATTTGAGGTCCATTGATGAATTAACATATTATATAAAGGCAAGCTGATATCATTCTGTCACTTGCTAATTGGCTCAGATATCATTACCAGATGGTACAAAAGACCAGTTTAAAACCAAAAACACCTTGGTTTTGTTTTATGCTTTAACCTTTATTCGCCAGGAAATGTTACAATGAAATTCCAAATCTCTTTTACTGGGGAGGCCTGTAAGGGAACAGCTCATATATTCATGGTTAATACAGAAAATAAGCAGAAAAACAGAATGATCGCTTTCTGCCCGATGGAATTTGTGTCCCACTGGTTCAGGCTCTTAGGTCATTGAAATTGTTGTGATAAAAAAAAAAAAAATCAACGTAATTAAATATATAAAAACCACTGTTAAGTCTTGCTTAATTTTGTCACTCAAGATGAAGGACAGATCTGCAGTATTTGACCAAAATTCCACCACAGAAAGCCATCAAACGCACTGCCATTTGTGCTTGGAACATGAACACTGGAGCTAACATGTTAGTGTTTTACCTCTCTCCAGCCCAAGCATACAGACAAACATTATGATGAAAGTTTGATTAAAGGAGTAATGCAATACAAACCCCTCACACTAGGTGGCAAGTTAACATTCAAGATCTCCAAATAAAACCGTCCAATAAAAAAAGACTGCAGCAGAACATGTATTTTAGCTGTTGAGAAATCGCTAGCTTGTGGATAAGCTGCAGGCTAGGTCATATTATCATCTGGCTCCTGGAGCAAAGCCAAGAACCCAGTGTGAGGATGATGATGGACTACTGTACTATACGGTACTACAGCGGCAAGGGAAACAATAAGAGAACAGCAAGATAAAATATACTTTTGGCCATGGAACTTCAACAACTCCTCTGAGTGCAGCTGTGGAAGGGGGTCACAAAAAGATCTTATCAAATACAAGCTGTAAACGGGAGGACCGGCACTTACTCTGAAAAACGTGCTGATGTGCCATTATACACGCATGTCAGATATAATGTCAGCCATTTTGATCGGGGCGCATGTCATCCTGCTGGGTAAGATGTGGATTCCCATAAGCCCCGACTGGGTCAGGCCCATTCCTCAAAATGATCAGGCGAGGTGCCATTGTGCGGCGCGGGGGGGGGGGGGCACGCCCAGGTGAGTCAAAACACATCTGCGTCTGTCGCACAACACTGCAGCAGCTATTCAAATCATCTCCCCCAGCATTCATCCACCACTCTCCAGCCAGCAGATCTGAGCAAAAACCGAGAGAGCTTCCTGTTTAAAAGGCCCCTCTGACTCTTCCAGATGTTTCTCAGATATGTTATCACATCCTGTATTTCCAGAACGGCGTTGCACAATGATTCAAGTTAAATTACTAGGCCGTGAAAGCCCTGTTTCTCACATCCTCCTACAGGATGTTATATGACAAGCATCTTTGCATACAACATAGATGTGATATTACTGTCCTTTTCATTCTCCAACATTCTCCAAAAAGTCCATTTTGTCAGTATTTATTCAGGTGAAATCGGGTGAGTTTAAGGAAGTGTAGCTGGACGGGGAGAGCATTTAATCTGATACTTAAGTAACAAATGCTGTTTATCCATGACAATGCATCTGCAATGTGTGTTTTAAAAGCTTGGCGTGTGAAATATGACGACTGCGCAAGCTTATCAAGTGTCTGGCCTGAAATCCTAGTGCAGTTTAGTAGTTCAGCCGTTTGGTAAAGGGCTGTGAAGTGACCCCTGACCCCTCTCTGCCTTGTGATTGGAGCGATACAAAGCTATCCATCCTGAAGCAGTGTGTGAATTAAACTGCCGTATTTTGAAGTGGTTTCTCACAGTCATCCTAACCCCCACCCGCCACCCTTGCCTGGATGGCCACTGTAAGAACAGGGTTTGTTCAGGCCTAGTGAAACAAGGCAACATCATGTAGCATGTGTATGTGTTTTATTTTTTCCAACGCTTTTACTCCATGCAGGCGGCCTGTCTAACCGTGGAGACAAGCTGAAAAGGAGCCCTTTGAAACAGAGTGGCGCGACCAAATCTGTACATATTTTGGCCTTTCTCCTCCTGCTAATTGATTTGCATTTCAAACAAAATAAATCGACAGTCTCTTGGGTTGGGTTTTGTTATATGCAGGGCAGGGAAAAGTGGTGAAAAGGGGGGTAGCTCGTTCCACATGATGTGAGTGAAAAGCTACATCAAATATACTGTTTGCAAACAAATGGAGGCCTTCCAGCATATGAGAGACTGTAAACGTCGCTGTATCTGTGTGGAGGTCACACGCATGGTCCCCTTTCCATCACACTGCACAGTCCCCTCTCTTTGATTGACAGAATTTTAGTGACCACAGATTTCCCCTCAGCTGAACTCAGACAAACAAGCCTTCAAGATTGCTCTTTCCAGCGAGACAATGTGCCCCTTTTTGACTTGACGCCAGACATTATTTCACAAAAGTCAGCCGCAGTTTGTCTCCATTTGATGGAGCGCTGTCATTCAGCCCCACACATCTGATAGAGTTACAAATACCCACTGACGATCATACAATCGGGGCCAAGACAAATGGCCGACTGTGGAGAGGAAATCACATTAATGGATGACTTAATAACAGCGGTGTGGGGGGGGGGGGGGGGCGCTTAGCGTATGCGCCACCTGAATCACAAACAGAGTCAGATCCTCCTGAACAAAACGTCTCCTGACCGTTGATTTCTGCGATAATCTTTACATTTATTATCTGCAATCCTTAAAGCCCCCACGAACTTCATATGAAAAATCTTTTTTTATAGCAAATTGGATTAACGCTGTTTTGAGAAATTGCATTCCCGCGACTCACAAAGAAGTGCTTTTAATCTTTAAAACCCATAGTGCTAATTTATATGATTCATATCGGGTAGCATCGCGGAGGCTGCCTGTGGAAGAATGCCTTTTGGATGGCTCCCTGTGATCTCATTCACCATTAGCGATGCTCTGCAGATAGGCCTGCGATCTGTATCACTCACTCCAGCTCTTTTGTTATCGACACCCGGTCGTTTCTACCATCGCTTTTCATAATGGGTTTGATTACTCAGAGCAGAGCTTTTAAGTAATTGCCGGGAATGAGGAAAAATTAGTATTAAGCTCTCGCCCTAGGTCTGTTCTGTATCTTAAAGGTTGGTGTCTGTTTCTAATTTGAACTCACCATAGCACTCACTAAAGCAACTAAACGGTAACGTCTTAAGGCAGACACAACCATTTAGGCTAGTCTTTGTCGGCATAGGCACATTGCTGTAGTTAGTGTGCCTCAAGGCTAACATGCTGTCCAACTTTATTCTTTGCATCATAGAAGCTGTTTTACAGGTGAGAGCTCTGCCGTGTTGGTCTTCTGTCTTTCTTGAGAAGCTACGCTACTTTAGCTAGGCTAAAGCATATGTAGAAAGCAATTGAATTGCCCCCATCCACCACTATAACATGCCTATAAATAATAGGCCAATATCCTGTTATCAATATTCTTTGAGCAGTTTGTCATGTGCGTGCATGCTGTTGTAACCTTAGAGAAGATCCAGTTGTTTAAGTAGGCTTTGAATATTTTCCATAATGATCAGTTGGAAGCTACCCAGGATAAAGTGAACAATCGAAGGACGGCAAAATAGGTGACCGAGAGAAGAGCTCCAATCAAACGACAATGATCTGTGCTTCCCAGCGTAACTGGCCAAGGCTTCGTTTCAGCCTCATAAACACACGATGTGTGATGTACATCTGCACTAAAGCAGAGCTTGTGTGTCTTGGAAGGAATGCTTAGCAGTTGCAATATGCAAATCCACTTTCCTACCACCAACCTGCCTTGTTTTTGCATCAGTAATGTCAAAAAAAGGAAAATGTAAAAAATGCAAATGGGCTCATATCTATAATAGCGATGTGGATTCAGGTATTTAGGGGAGGGCGTGGCCATGCCTCAGGACTTCTGGCTTCTGCAGGTGAAGTTCCACTCAGGCTCCGCCCACCTCCATAGGTGTGGCTCCATTCCATGACCTGAACCCCACTGACAGATTACAGAAGGAAACAGTGCAAGAGGACTGCATGGTTACAGTGCTGTTCCTTGATTAGATCATCAAACTATGCCTCAAGAATTGCTATTACTAGCAGCACATTGCCAGGTTAACGTACGCAGCTTGTTTGAGTTTTAGACGACTGGTTTATTGTGAAAACGGCACACACGACAAACTTTTGGTTAAAAAAGTAAGGTTGGGTTTAAACGGCATAATGGTTAAAAGTTGTTTGTTTAACTGTGTTTGTGTGCGCGTGTGTGCGTGTGTGTGCGCGTGTGTGTTTGTGCCTTAGAAATTCACATGTGCTGATGTGCTTCAATACCCTAAGTGACTCATATGATGTGAATTAATGCTATTTGAATACTTTGAGACATAAATATATGTGCACATATATCTTCACACAAATATGTACTTGTGTACTGTTTGTACGGTTTCCTGCCTAGTAACACAGATATGATGAGTGTTCCTGAGGCACTGCTATGTGGCGGCCGCAGCAGAAGGAGGTGTGGGGATGAGTGGCTGTGTGTGGGGTGGTGTGTTTCAGGTGGTGCTACATCACAGAGTGTAGTTATCGTTTCCTCACACTCTTTCAGTGCCGTTCTGCGTGAGCTGTCGCAGCTGGTCATATCAGGCAGCCAGCAGAAAGAGACCCCCCCCCCCCCACCCCACCCCACTGCCCTGCCCCCCCCATCACCTCTTATAACAGGTGTCCAGCAAAGTAAACTGAGTGCGCAAACAGCCTCCACTCACACCCGTACTCCCCCCCCCAACCCACAACACTGGGGGTGGGCCAGACTTCGCTCTGGTCCAAACAGAACAGGTGCCTCAAATTGCATTGACAGCATTTAACATACTATGTATACGTACGTTTTTTTTTTTCTGACTGAGAAATGTGTTCATCCCCCTCCCCCACCCACCAACCCCAAACCTTAAAAAAGGGAAGTGGCTGTCTGAAACAAGTTCAGAAGAGGAACTTTCTTCGCTTCCTCTATGGTGTGAAGCTAGACTTATGTCACACGCAGTACTTACTCTTAAATTTCTCCCCCTGGAGAGAAAAAAATATCATAACACACATGCTTATATTTCAGTGTGTTCATTTCATACAGCATGTTCGCTGAGGAACAGCAGGTTGGGAAAGCCTTACAGAGGAGACCAGCTTCTGTTTTCCATCCAGGATTTGACCA
This sequence comes from Albula glossodonta, assembly GCA_019788955.1. NCBI lineage: Eukaryota > Metazoa > Chordata > Actinopteri > Albuliformes > Albulidae > Albula > Albula glossodonta. Next base: position 1,101,428 of record JAFBMS010000056.1, on the reverse strand, counting down.
CAAAGCCTTCTGGTTTCAGCCTTCTAGTAGTACATCTCCCCCACCACCACAGTGATGGGCTGGGTCCTGACATCACTTCCTGTCCCTTTATCCTTTGCCCCTATTCCATGTCCTGAAGGGTATTGGTGTTATGCTAGTTTTTGTTTTCACCTGAAATTCCATGACCAGTTTACACCCAAGAAACCAGGGTGGTGTACCAGTGAAGCCAGTTTGCTGGTTATCTCACTGACTTTAATAAGTAAACAGAAGAAATGTTTTAAGACTCTTTTTTTTACTAAAGCATGTTTACCAGAGTTAGCCGACTATTTTACGAGGCTTGTCTCATGGTATACCCCTCAGGTGTCCTGTTATCTGTGTGATCAGGTTTCATACTTGGTCATTAAGAACTTAGTAAAACCAAAACCCAGAATACCCCCCAGTCCTTTACAACCAGGAATAAGGACCACAGCCCCATATAGTGAGTCAGCCATTTTGATGTAGTGTCCGAAATGATGTCGGGATTTAGAACACTCAATATTCCCCACAGTGCACTGGAGAAAGCAGAGTACAAACAAACACACACACACATACCAAACATACCAATGGTCCGCTGTGTGTAGGGCTGGGACCCCCTGTAGTGCAATTGTAACTGAGGAGGTGAGCATACTGTCTGAGGAGGTGGGCATACTGTAACTCCAAAGCCCATATGTATTAATGGTAATAAGGCTAATAGGTGGGTATACTGTCTGAGGAGGTGGGCATACTGTAACTCCAAAGCCCATATGTATTAATGGTAATAAGGCTAATAGGTGAGTATACTGTCTGAGGAGGTGGGCATACTGTAACTCCAAAGCCCATATGTATTAATGGTATAAGGCTAATAGGTGGGTATACTGTCTGAGGAGGTGGGCATACTGTAACTCCAAAGCCCATATGTATTAATGGTAATAAAGCTAATAGGTGAGAATGGGAATAAAGGTAATCGGTGGGAATATATTCTATCCCAATATACAATATACTGTACTATAGAAGTTTAGGTGGGCGAACCCCATACACAAAAGTGTTCTCCATTGGAGTCACAAATTAAGGAAGCCCCCGTCCCTCCAGCCCCCTGCCAGCGGAGCTGAAAGAGTTCTGCTCGTGGTTCGCCCCCCCAGGAATACCCCCCCCCCCCCATGAAGTGACCCTAATCTTTGGCTCAGGGCACACCGACAGCTGAAAAGCAAACAGACCCCTGTTTGCTTTACTCCCTCTATTCTGCAGATGTTGTGTGTGTGTCTGTGGAGCTGCCCTGTCCAGCACCAGGCTGCCATGGACTCGGTTAATCGGGAAGATCCTGCGTGAAAGAAACCACACTGAGCGCACATTTCACTGTCAATGACAGCGGTCACATGACCTCTCGCTGTGGACACACTTTTCCTGCTTCTCAATGTAGCCGAACTTTCAGTGACTCGTGTGAATGACACAGTGGTGTATACTGGTCAGCTTTTCCCTTTTCTGAGTTAACCAAGCAGTATGCTTTCCTGGTTATTTATTACCATTATAAATATATCTTCAAACCTTTCCAGACAAAAAAGAAGAAATCAAATGTAGTTTCATATGATTTGCTTTTTCAGACAAAAATATGATTACAATGTCTTCAAATCTACTACCATCCTGTATATTCAAAAAAAAATCTGGCTGACCGATGAGGTGAAATAAATTGAAATAGTAGCAGAGGCCTCATTTGTGGCCAGGCTGCATTTGGCAGAACGCGGGACAATAGCACAGCTGTGTGAATACTCACATTCTGGCTGGGGAGTAAATGGGGGGGGGGGGGGGGGGGGGGGGTGACAGCAGCAGGCAGGAGTGCTGCTGTCTACACAAATGTTTGTCACAGCCAGCGTGGCTCTGGAGCGGCGTGTCTGGAGAGCAGGGAAGGGAATCGGGTTTCAGGAGGCGAGGAAGCCCGCGTGTTCCTCCTTAACCTAACGACAGACTGAGCGCGCACAGGCGGTCTCTGGGCAACCACCTCCGCGTGCTCTAATTATCACATTACTTCGCAATTAACTCAAACCGAGCCCTCGAGCGGGCGAGCAGTCATTATCGGGGGGTGGAGGGGAAGCAAGCTGAACGCCGTAATCGCGGCTGAGTAATATTCGCGCAGATCGGAAATCGTGTACCTGTACGTTTTTTTTGTTTTAATCTGGTTGCGTTGCTACGTGACGACTACGCCCTGTATTTCTCCGGTTGATTTGTGCTCTTGTCTCCCAGAGCTCCTGAGAAAGGCCGCCTGGCCCCCTGGCTTGCGTGCTGGGGGGCTGCATGAAGAGAGAGAACACAGCCTCCTTTGTCCAGGAAACTGGTGATTGAAGCTCACATAATTGTCTTTTAAGCTTCTCCATCAGGGTCCAACGATATGTGAATTCAGACAAGGCTCCCAACATATGTTGTGAAGTGGCTCAGGGAGATTTCTCTGCTTCCATATCTGTGCATAAATCCAAACAGACCATGTCTACATAGTCCAGATCACATAATCACTTCAGTAAATGTATTGTATTGTAACCGTTCCCAAGACTTTTGTTTTATTTATTTTTTTCTCGCCTTTGAGATTTATTTTTAATTGAGTCATGACACATGGTGTGACTATTGTGGTGAGGTACAGAAGTGAAGATGTGTGCTATATTTTTTCTGTCTTCCTGTTTTATAGGAAGTCCACTCACAACATAACCGAACTGTCTGAACCTTATGTGGGTGATAGATTTCTACATTATCCCTCAGTATGGATAGAATATCATGGGCCTTCTTTGTTATGAGGTTTTATTTCTTAATGCTTTTAAAATAAAATATTAGTAGAGGGGGAAACAGATGAGGCAAGAAACTTAACATTTTTTTCACTTAAAACATACAAAAGATAATCTACTTCGAACAAGTAAAAAAATGTTTACCATGAACAATTATCAATTCTGTCATCACCCTATCGTCTGAGTCAATTTATTACATCATATTGTGTCATGTGTGCAACATTTGCATCATGTTAAAGGTAGGACAGGGGGGGGTGAGGCAGAAAGCAGAAAACAGCATGTGTGAGCGTGTGTTTGACCTTTTTGTTGTTGACACCTTGATGACTGTGTTGTGGTGAAATAGTGGGTTCACTCCTCCGTGCTCTGAGAGGCCCCGCTGAGCTCTGCACTATTCCTCAGCATGGTAGTCTCTCATGCTCCTCCACAGGGGTAGCTGCTTTGACAGGCTAATGAATGCCTGCTTCTACACATGCATAATGCCTGTTTTGGGAGGGGGTTGGGGGTTGGGGATGAGGTGATGGGTAACATAGCCTTGGACCCTAATTCTGGCACATTAGTTGTACTACTGTCAAGCAAATTAAATATTCAAATTACATTCAAAATCCCGGGTTTAAAGATACAAATATCATATAGGTAGTGATGAACTCAGCTACCTCACACCTAACTGATGTAAGTGGGTAATGCTATGCCAGCCGTCCTCTTAGAATATCCCATTAATGCTAGATAGGGTTAAGATCTAATGACCATATATGGATATAGTCAGTGTCATGCCTCTCAAGGCATTGATTGGATGACTACTTGTGCTCTGTGGGCGGAGCCAATGTCTTAACAGGAAATAAGTCCTTTGACATAGAAGTGATAATGATCAGTTAGGAGCAAAGATGGCTGACAATGAACTCACCCTCCGTGGTTATGAGTACGCCAGGTCCACGCCTGGAGAATAACGCCATCATGGAATAGCAAGAGCCCATCACTGTTAGACTGCTGTTGTGTTGCCATGCCTCATAGAAGCATACAAAATGTCAATGTCATTGGTATCTCTGTCTATGGGAGGGCATTTGATTCATTGCTTGTGAACTTATTTCTGATAAGTAGCATTTTCTAAATGCGCACATCACCCGTCTTATCATTCTCAGATATGATCCGGCTTGTTCTGGCTGGCACAAGGCATTGATTTGGGAAAATGACTCTCTCATTTAGATCCTCTAACCCCCCCCCCCCCCCCCCCCCCCCCACCCCCAGCTCCCCCCAGCAATTTGCAAGCTGCTCTGTCTAATTACATAAAATATAGGGTTAAAAATTATGATAATTTTTTTCCCACAAAATGACTTTTCCCATGTGTGTGGCTTATGTGCAACAGGTGATCGTACTGAGGCTTTTAATTGTTCCTGTTGTAAACAGCTTACTCGTCATCAGGAATTTTTTTCTTCTTTCAGCCTGGAGCAAAAAGTCACAGCCTTACCCAACCCCCCCCCCACACACACACACACATCTGCCAGAGATGGTGAGCAGGTCACACCTCCCCTATTTGCATAGCGTGGAGCGAACTCCATACAGCTCTGTTTAACTGAGTCTGGTGTGGCCTCTGTGTTGCTATTTAGGGTCAGGCATCATGTTTCCAGCGTCTAAAATCCCTTTTCTCATTTCATTCTTGGTATACATGCTTGTTAAACCACCCAGATTCTGTTCAGTTTCTGTGTAGTAGATATAGCTTTGGTTTTTTTTATGTTAATGCTGGGGTGCACCTATTCATCAGTGCATTTATGACAAAGTATCATAATAAAACATTAAAAATACAAACATAAAAATAAGATTCTCTTCCAAACAGATTTCCCATGACTCTCGTTATATTAATATGACCAGATGGGAAAAACAGGGAGAAGTTTAGAGGAACACAGCTTTACGAGTGACAGCCTGAAGACATGGTTATGAATGTTATGCAAATGATTGCCATGATTAAAATACATTTTTGGCACAATGTTTATAATGTGCCTCATTGACCATAGATGTTTCTTTGACTTTTAAGACAAGTCTTAACAAGTGATTTGTTTTCTTTGAGAAGGTTTATTTTACAGATCTAAGATCTGTTATCCGGGCTGTTATCCATACTCAAATTTTGTTTCCAGTGAAGACACATTTGCCTAAAGACACTTGCAGAAGAAGTCGTAGAACTAGTTTAGGCGACAGCACCGCTTGTGTGCACGTCATAAAGAAAGTACTGTTCAAAAGTCACTCATGCAAATAACCCATCATTACCACAAGGGGGCGCTCATCACAGCACAAAAGAGTTTTTCGACATCTGAATACAACCTGCCTGTGGCGTCAAAATACTTAAGGTGTACTCGTGGAAAAAATGAATGAATCATCAGAATATCAGAACTGTGCTCACTAACTGGAAATTCCAATGGAAAATCTGTTTAACTGCATCATATTCTTCAGAAACTAGAACATTTTCAGACATGACCAGTGCAGGATTACCATGGTCAACATAATCACAGTCTTTACATGACTATTCATTACACTGGTCATCAATACAAAGAAATTAAAGGAGTTTTATTAGATTTTATACATTCAGGTTTACAATGAATGCTTGAAAATATGTACATCAATGTGAAATATTGTAAGTGTGTAAAGTATGAGGGACATAAATGATATTTTATTATTATTTTATGAAATAATAAATACAATTAAAAAATCAGCCTCTTTCTTAGGTTTGTTAATAACCTGATAAAATGACCCTGTGGTTTTCCAGTCAATGTATATTATTATTAACCCAAACAAATCAAAATTATTTTCAAACAAATACAGTTACAAGTATATGCCCACAGCTAATACTGCAGGTCTTTGGTTCTGCCAAGCTTTCTTTGGAATCAAATAGGGCGCCCAAATGCTAAATTTCAATTTCAATAAATTCTGCTTGACTTCTCGTAGCAATGTGACTCATAGCAGATCAGTTTTAACACGATTGTGAAACTCCTTTTTTTTTCATAACACATGTTGGCACATGCAAAAATGCATATACTGCTCACTACTTTTCCCCCTGAAGCCATCATAACTACAACTTCTCGGATCAACCCAACAGAAACTGTTTATACAGAATTGTTAAACTCAATTGATACAGTATTACTGAAAAGGCTATCATATGTGAAATTAAACTTTATTAATATCTGGATTGTTTAATTTCATTCACAAATGTTTTTTTTTTTCCTTTCCTGTTCAATCAGGAGGAAAAAAAAAGACTGTTTCAAGTTAGTGGGAGAGCAGCCATTTTGGGCGGTAACTTGAGGTGTGTGCGGAGTAACAGTGAAATGGAATGACGTTTGAGACTGGTCACCCAGTCCCTTGTCATATCAGATCACATGCAGGAGCGGTGTTTCCATTTGAAAAGGCCGCAGAGCAGCAGTTGTAGCGGGGGAACTCAATGGCGGATTTGCAGGACAAAAGGCCGGTTCGCCCCTAACCTGACGCAGGGCCTGTCGTTTTTTGTGTCCCCTGCTTTCCTTTTTTTTGGCTTGATCATCAGCAAAATACGCGTCGCCCGCGACCATCCTCAACAGCTTGCAGAGGAATAAAGGGGGAAGAGCACAATGATGGACAGGATTCTGCAGGATGTTTTGAGTCTTAGTGTGGCCTGCAGAGCATTCAGCTCACACAGCCACAGCCAGCCCCCAGGCTATGGAGCCTGCAGCAGCCCATGTTTGCTGGTTTGGATCTGTTATTTAGTCCTCTGTCTTTTTTTTTTTTTTTTAAATCCCATTAAAAATAGTTTCTGCATTTTTAAACATGCATCATTAGTCGTTACTGATCTGTATGTTTTAATTATTGTGTTTCAGATGATTTCAGAATTGTCTGATAAATTCAGATTAAGCAGTTGCATGGGCTATATTGGCAATATAAGTTTTAAAATGTAATTTAAGTATAAATAATAAATAATTATAATTTATTATATAGAGTTATATAGATAGATAACTTTCATGTTTCTAATACTGCAATGTATAAAACAACTTTGTTTCATTATTGTGCCGTATAAGTTTTAGCCTCTCATAGCAGTGCCATAGAACTCTAATGAACAAAACAGCTTCTTGTGTTTGTGGCATAAGACTGGGGTGGGTAAACAGAGAGGTTGGCCGTCTCCTGCTCCAGTGAAAGGCCTGCTCATTCCGCTCCTTTGTGTTCCTGTCACTTCAGCTGGCCAGTGGCTCTCCAGCACCACAGCGGACGATCGGCCTCGGGGTCAGCAGAGTCTGCGGACAGGAGGGAGGGATGGCACTCAGACTGACCACGAGGGTTCTGGGCTGTGCTGGCGTCATGCTCGGTCCGAAAGAGCAGGCTTCAGATCAGGTAAAGGTGCAGTTCTTTTCAGCTCATCAAAAACACGTGTATATCAGAATGACATCATTCAAAATGTGAATACTTTTAGTGGAACCAGACTGTACAAACAAACATTGTCCACAATCTCATCCCCTCTTCTCAAAAAGAGGAGCTGAAAGATATTATGATGTATCCCTTTTACTCATTATTCCGATTGGCAGGCTCAACTAAGAATTGTGGGTAAATACAGTGATACAGGAATTTTGGCAGAGGTCAGATGGGGTGGAGGAGCATGCCCAGAGCAGGGAGGAGAAATAGGGATGACATTATTTCATACAAGAGCCTCTCAAAGACGGCGCTCTGAGTGGTGGGAGCTCTGTGTCTGGGACTGGACAATAGAGTCAGCTGCTCATGACACATCAACACAATGGAATAGAGGCGTGGCCTCTCTAAGCTCCGCCCCATGCCCTCAACTACATGTCAGCATGTCGGGGCTGAATGCTGCTGAGTGGAATCGGCCTATCACTGTCTGTGATCTCTGCAATCAGCCAATCACCTCAACCCTGCTGCTCTCCCACACACCACCTGGCTCAGTGTTTCCTTCCTGCACTCTAGACCTTTTGGAAGCTGAAATTCCTCAGAAGTTTGACATTTCTCTCTGTTACACCGTGTGACTGTCACATGGTGCATATGCATTTTACTCATTTGGAGGTCTTTTGTGCCTTTTTTATCGCACCCGACAAAAACAGGTATTTTTTCCCCAACTTCCAAGCTGTGAGGCCTTTATTTTGCCTCTTTCTCTCTAAAACATTTCCTTTCATCTCAGATTTTTGTCACTGCCCTACACAGAAGAATGACTTCTTGACACATGCAGTGGTGCAGTGGGTGGCGGTGGTAGTGGTCTGTAGTGGAGCATTTCAGTCAAATTACCAATCAAGCAGCAGTTTCTTGTGGTACTATAGGATATTATTTAAAATGTAGTATTTTAATGACAATAACTCTTGACCACTTTAAGCTACACATATTTTATTTACCAGAATCTTCTACTCCCATAGAACAAAAAGAGATGTACTTGTACAGAATATACTTACATTTTCTGCCATTTTGAGCAACTTGAAAAGCACAAAATAAACATCTTCTAATGAACCATTCATCTGACTGACATGCTGGTTTTTTTTTTGCCATAACCTTAAGACCAGTCCATAACAGACCTGCTAAGTGAAGGTTGCTATGTAATGGCTGAACAGTGAGCCAATCAAATTTACCTCCATGAGCATGCAAACTCAAGCACTCAGGACAATTGAAGCATGACCTGTTTAACTGAGGGCGTTCAGTGTTTTGTGCTCTCCTCATGAGCTGTGAGTCCAAAAGACACACCCCGCTTTTCCTCAAACGCAGCAGAAATGACTCTAAACAATTTGTGAATTAAAAATCTGGCTATTCCCTGGGAACTCATTACAAGATATTAATTATTTAATTAACATTTCTCCTGGTTCTTCTTGTTAAGACTTAAAACAATCATGCTGTACAGTTAAGAGTTAAATTGTCTTTATGCACTCACACACATTTTTTGCTTTCATCTTAGTTCTTATAATCCTCATAGCTAATCATCACAGACCTTAGTCTTGTTGATAGCTATAATTTATTTGTAGTTAATGCCTTTCCTCCCACACCTCTGCGGGCTTTACCTTCAGTCACTGAGGGGCTATTGACTTTTCTCTGGTAAAGTCCGTTCAGACATTGACCCCCACATCCACAGTTCCATGTTTCAAACCCAGGAAGAGCTTAAGCCTCTTCCGAATCATGGTATGAAACTAGCAATCTCTCACCATTATTACAGAAATAAAATCATGAATGTGTGGTTTTTTTTGTTTAATAGAAAGCTACTTTTTGCTTGTGGGGGCCATATGTCTGGACCCTTTGGTTACAGTTTATTTATATACAACTGTATTTATTTTTATTTTTATTATAATTTATCAATATTGCCATTAGTGGTGGTATCATTACATACACTCTCAACCACATCAACAAATAAAACAAAGTAAAATAATTAGAATAAAACTATTTTAACCAGCACTATACATTACTTTCCAGCTTGTATCATGACTAGGCTGGTATCCCACCATGCAACAAAACAAGAAACTCTTCCAAGGCTTTCCAGAACATTCTACCATGTCTTGCCCTTATCAGCAGTGTGAAAAGTAAACGACACGTCGCTTCTTCATCTCAAGCTGTTTACGATTGCCTGCGCCTCTCACCCATCCAGCCCATTGGCTGTGGTCCAGAACAACTTATTTCTCCCTCCCTTAAAGACGGAAACAGCACTGCTAACAGCACCTCAGAACAATGGCTCAAATCTTCAGCTGTGCAGTCTCATCAAGGCTATGGAGGACAAAAAAAAACACATTTAAAAAAAAAGGACAAAAAAAAGATGTACATTAGTTTTGACATTAAACCTGTATGTTTCTGCTGTGAAGTAGGACGTTTTTATTTCAGAACATTTCATCATCCTCAGACACAGACTAACGCCATTCCAGATTAGCGGTTCTGCACAAAGCCTTTGTCATCTCAGAACAATAGGAAATGAGCGGGAGGCCGCGCTGCATTGCATGCGACCTTTGATTAGCATTCTGGACTGGTTTGTATGACGGAAACTCTACCAGGGGTAAGAGCAGCAGAAACACATAAGTACAGGGTGGATTGGCCCAGTATCTGCCATCCTTTTATTAGAGTGAGTTGAAGAGGGACAAAAAAAAAAACAGGAGAGGAGGTGTAATTGTTCATTTGTCATTTTGTTAAGCGTGCATGGATTTGATTGCTGACTTTGTGAAATGAGATTTCAAAAATAAAGGGAACTAAGTCTTCGCCATTGTGTGATTAGTGTGAATGACATTTACCCTGCAGCATCATGGGGGATAACTTAAGTTTTATTCAAAAAACATTTTGCAGTTTTACAAGGAAAATCAAACAGAGTTCCCCGTCATCACTTCGTAAATAATGTAACAAAGAAAATCTTAATTTTGCTAGTACATTCATTGTTCTTGTGAATTTTTTTCCTGGCCTTTTTAAAGTATCCTCATATCGGTTTAAATACTATCATGCATTCCAGATGCATTTGGCTTTGCTTTAGGGAGCATTTATATACAGCTTCTGTTGAGTATTATATTTGCTTTGATCAGACATATGGCTCTCTCTATATTCAACAGAACTCGGTTTAATCGCTGCTTTAGAGGTTAAAGCAGACTGGGGACAGCTGTATAACTACAAATTATCATCACCTATTTACGTTACACATCCCTGTTTCCACAACAGGATTAAATATGATCGAACAATAAACTCTGTTTGTTGTTCCAGTAAGCTGTAATCTTAATATTGAATATATGAGAGAGGGCTGAGGAGTATACATTTTGCTTTTGTCTGACTATAGTAGGAAATAATTTGAAACTCTCTGCCATTTTGCACTGGATTGTTTCTGTTACTCTTTTTGACTCATTTTCTAATTTTTATTGCCCTTAAATTAACAAAAGATTTGTTTTATGAACAACCACACTATGAATACAACTTTTTCATAACTGAAAAAAAAAAAAAACAATTAAAAACCCATTAAATATCATGTAGACCACACTGCTCACAGATACTAATATGATATCACATTTGTGAATGCAAAGGTTTTGGTTAAAATGATCAGAGCATTAAAGAACAAACCGTGATACGCTACATAGATGCTGGATGAGAAGCAAAACCAGATTACACAGTAATTGGGCGGGGACAGCACACAGACGGCGTTGGCAAATAATAATTTACACAGTGCAGGTACAATCATCTTCATTGACTTAAAACATGCCGTGATCACAAGATAGGTGGGCTACGGGCCTGATGTTCAGTCATCAACCTCCCTGGGTCAATGAGAGTATCCTATCACCTCTCAATTACCACTGCATTATTTTCACTGTACTGGCCTCACTGATTTTATAATCTTACAATGATCTAGTGTTATGTGTCTATGCCATTTTTTGTGACCTTCCTGTTTACATACCACATGCATGCACATACACACACATGCACACAAACCTGTTCTATTACATTACTTTTTCAGCTTCTTTCAGGCTATTTTCACCGCTCTGTTAGTTCTTTCTTCCTCAACCGCAGTTTGGAAATTTTGTTGATCTGGCCTCTGCTTTGAGCTACTGTCCTCTCGCTCCCTCCCTTCCATATTCATTGGAATAATATGGAATGTTTTAGCACTTGCTGAGGAGGTGGGCATACTGTAACTCCAAAGCCCATATGTATTAATGGTAATAAGGCTAATAGGTGAGTATACTGTCTGAGGAGGTGGGCATACTGTAACTCCAAAGCCCATATGTATTAATGGTAATAAGGCTAATAGGTGAGTATACTGTAACTCCAAAGCCCATATGTATTAATGGTAATAAGGCTAATAGGTGAGTATACTGTCTGAGGAGGTGAGCATACTGTAACTCCAAAGCCCATATGTATTAATGGTAATAAGGCTAATAGGTGAATATACTGTCTGAGGAGGTGGGCATACTGTAACTCCAAAGCCCATATGTATTAATGGTAATAAGGCTAATAGGTGAGTATACTGTCTGAGGAGGTGGGCGTACTGTAACTCCAAAGCCCATATGTATTAATGGTAATAAGGCTAATAGGTGGGTATACTGTCTGAGGAGGTGGGCACACTGTAACTCCAAAGCCCATATGTATTAATGGTAATAAGGCTAATAGGTGAGTATACTGTCTGAGGAGGTGGGCGTACTGTAACTCCAAAGCCCATATGTATTAATGGTAATAAGGCTAATAGGTGAGTATACTGCCTGAGGAGGTGGGCATACTGTAACTCCAAAGCCCATATGTATTAATGGTTATAAGGTTAATAGGTGAATATACTGTCTGAGGAGGTGGGCATACTGTAACTCCATAGCCCATATGTGTTAATGGTAATAAGGCTAATAGGTGGGCATACTGTAACTCCATAGCCCATATGTATTAATGGTAATAAGGCTAATTAATTACAAGCAAAGAGGGTGATATTTTCCTAAAATAAGTATTTTTCCACTAAGCAGTGCTTTGTCAGTTACAGGACACACATCTTTTTTTTATTTGAAGGTTACAAAGCCCAAATTATATTTTATTATTTTTATGGTGTTCATTATATGTTTTGTTCTTGTATTGTGACAACAAGAACTTTGGTTGTCCTGTGAAATGTTTGTGGTGCTTCCCGCTGAGGTGATGGGCAGGCCGGGAGGCTCCTGGCACCCTTCTGGCCAGCTGTTGGTGATGTTTTGGCAGGCACCCGCTGTCTCTGGTCGATGCACGCCTGTCCACTCATTTTCTGTTCAGGTAGCTGCGGTCTGTGGGCTGGTAGGTTTCCCAAAATTTGACCCCCACCCTCTGTCTGTCTCTCATCCCCTCCCCTTGTTCGGTTCCTTAATTGGCTCCCTCCTCTTGTCTCATGTCCCCTACCCCTTCCCACTCCCACTTGTCCCTCCTCTCATTCCCTTATCCGCTCCCTCTGTCCCCTTCCCCTACAGGAGCACCCTCTGCACTGTCGAGCAGGCTAGCTTTCACATGAGGTCTAAGCAGGCTAGCTTTCACATAAGGTCTAAGCAGGCTAGCTTTCACATGAGGTCTGAGCAGGCTAGCTTTCCCATGAGGTCTAAGCAGGCTAGCTTTCACATAAGGTCTAAGCAGGCTAGCTTTCACATGAGGTCTAAGCAGGCTAGCTTTCACATAAGGTCTAAGCGGGCTAGCTTTCACATAAGGTCTAAGCGGGCTAGCTTTCACATGAGGTCTGAGCGGGCTAGCTTTCACATAAGGTCTAAGCGGGCTAGCTTTCACATGAGGTCTAAGCGGGCTAGCTTTCACATAAGGTCTAAGCGGGCTAGCTTTCACATGAGGCCTAAGCAGGCTAGCTTTCACATAAGGTCTAAGCGGGCTAGCTTTCACATGAGGTCTGAGCGGGCTAGCTTTCACATAAGGTCTAAGCAGGCTAGCTTTCACATGAGGTCTGAGCGGGCTAGCTTTCACATGAGGCCTAAGCAGGCTAGCTTTCACATGAGGTCTAAGCAGGCTAGCTTTCACATAAGGTCTGAGCGGGCTAGCTTTCACATAAGGTCTGAGCGGGCTAGCTTTCACATGAGGTCTGAGCGGGCTAGCTTTCACATGAGGCCTAAGCAGGCTAGCTTTCACATGAGGTCTAAGCAGGCTAGCTTTCGCATAAGGTCTGAGCGGGCTAGCTTTCACATGAGGTCTAAGCAGGCTAGCTTTCACATAAGGTCTGAGCAGGCTAGCTTTCACATAAGGTCTAACCTCTACACCAATGTGGGTGGGGAGACTGGGCATCCATTTTGGCCTAGACTGCAGCAGCATGCCGTTTGCACTCGCCTCTTCGGCCACAACTCAGAACACAAATCCCTCTGTGGTGAAGTCAAGCAGGTCTGACGGACAGACATTACAGTGCGGTACAAGCAGTCAGCAAACGATCCCATCCAGAGTCATAGAATAAGTGTCTAGATCGGGGCTTAAAACCAAACACAACTTAGAGGAGGGACAGTCCCAGAGACCAGCAATGGGAGAAACATTAATATAGATAAATATAAACAGAAGCAGCCCAAAAAGGATACCATATCTAAAAGACAGGAACATACAATTACATTCCGTTAAAAGCAGATCAGTGGGAAGCTGCATGTATAGAGACCCTGCAGGCAGTTTGACAGAGGGCGTTTAGCCTTGTCCAGCCCTGTCCCATCAAATTACAGGCCCACTCACCAACTCCTGATGTTTTTTCTACTTCTTAAGCACACATTATGAAGTTTATACATGGTGTGAAACAATGATCCACGCTGAAATATGTCAGTTTGAATGGGAGGCTTATGATTGTAGAAGTCTAATTTTCTGACTTCCTCCTGTAAGCGATTACCCACTTGCCGTGTCGTAAGTTCTTGTATATATTACAGATGTAATGTAGCTATCCGGTTTGGAAAGACAGCAAGCAAATGAGAGAGTCATTACTTTTCCTGACTGTTCCTTGGACTCATCTGTCGTCATTTTCTGCTTCCGTTTTATGAGTATTTCCTCTAGCAAAAATCAGGAAGTGAGCCTGACTTGAATGGAGCTCAGCTTTTAAGTGTTAATCAAACTCATCCTTACATTAACGCATTTTTATCTTTTTTTAAAACTCTATGGTCTTCATTACTAGCCTTTACCAATGGATAAATGACACTGTCAGCTAAGTGCATCCTCGGTTACAGCCATACATTTAACTTTAACATTTATCTGTAGTGCACAAGTGCAGCATGGTGGTCCAACCCAGTGCAATCTGCACCAGTGGGTAATAGGTTCCAGACCCAACCAGTGCAGTGTCTGTAGAAAAAGATGCTTTATCTAAATTTCTCTCACAGTAATCCAGTCATATTAGAGTAACAGAGTGTGACACTCAAAGGATAACGGTATCTGCCTCCAAGTAAATAAACAGTTGAAGTTTGGACTGTTTAATGTCCCAGTGTCGCATGCTGTGTGTGTGCGGGGGGAGCGGGGGTGATGCTTTGACTTTTTGCTCCAGACTAAAAGAAGAAAAAAATTCCAGATGATACGAGTAAGCTGTTTACAACAGGACCAATAAAAAAGCCCCACTACGATCACCTGTTTTCACATCTGTTGTTCTATTTCCTCATGATTTCATTTCAGGTATTAACATAATAAGACAATGCCAGTTATTTATGAAAATAAGACGCATAACAAACAACATAAGTTGCACACATGGGAAAAGTAATTAACTGGAAAAACGAATAATTTTTCACCCTATATTTTATTTCATTAGACAGAACAGCTTGCAAACTGAGTCTTCTGTATTTTTTTTTTTTTTTTAGAGTATAATGGCTGGTGTTTCAGACATACAGACCTTCACAGACGCATCTGGATTCAAAATGAGCATGCTAAGAGACACCCACTCTTTTGTGTTTCTTTTTTCCAATGTGAGCATTTCAGTCTAGCTCCGCCTTCTTCACAGTTACTGAGGGCGCTCTGTTGGGGGGCGGGGGGGTGGGGGGGGGGGGGGGGGGGGGGGTCACATTACACCTAAATCTGTGCCCACAAAAACCAGAAGCCATATGAGCCCAATCTAAATACATGGTATATATGCAAATATGTGTTATAAAGTTAAATGTTATGTGTTACGTGTTACAAAAATTACCCCCACAGCTTAAATGGATGGTATTAATTTGAATAACTGTATGAAATATTGCCTGTATGTCACACTCTGCACATCTCATGGTGTATGTAAATACCCTATATTTACATTATTTGCAAAAACTATAGAATAGGGGAGGTTCGTTTTCATGACGTAAATGACAATTCCTTTTCCTTGGTAACCATTAATGCAACACATTTTTTGTCACTTTCAACAAAGCTTTATTCATAGATTATAATTGTTTATGTTTTTTTGTTGTTGCGTTCAGAATCTTAGCCATGTGTGAAGTGCTGTCGATTCTCCTACCACTGCCGATGAGAAAGGCACCTACATCCTGGAGAGCCTTGTGTTTCACTGCAGGTCTTCATGCCCCAGTCAGCAAAAGCTGACTAAGCTGCAGTGAAATACTGCCTCTTTTTTGGCAGGACTGTGTTGTTTATCTAAGCTGAGAGGGTCCAGATCCTAATTAAAGCATCCATATAGGAGAGAGCATGTTTGTTTATTAGATTGCCGCTGTTTGACTGGGGAGAGGGAGTATGGGGGGGGGGGGGGGGGGAAACGAGAGTGATTGAATTTTAAACAGTTATCACTGATGTAATTTTCAAGCAGACAAAGTGAATCATACCTTGTTTATTTGCATATGTAAAAAAAAATTGACTGGTAGGAAGCTGCTGTTTTTCTTGTTTTTTTTTTTGTTGCAGATTCTATGAAAGTACAAGAAAATTATGGGTGGGAAAAAACTATAGTAACTGTATGCCTGAGGGAAATCTATTGACATAGTAAGGGAAGCGAGCAGAGGACTTTTAGGAGCTGTTTGAAGGCAGTTCACTGCTGGTAGACAGGATTGGGTGTGAGTGGTGGGGGAGGGGCCTTCTTTAGCTCACATGCATGGTATCACATTTGAGCAGAGAAGCAAAGGTGATTAACTGTAAACATGAAACCTGTTCACTATCTCCTGTTTTTTTTTTTTTTACCACTTATGATTAAGTCTACCCTATTACAGGTTTTCACCTTCCCGCATCAAAAATGTGCCTTCTTTCCCTATTTTGCATTATGATTCGACCTCAGATAAATTTACATTCCAAATGATAGTTGTTTACTGTTGTCATACAAGTAGAACTTCAAAATGTACGCAGTGGCTCACTGCTTCTGGTAACAAAAAGGTTATTCTTGTGTTAAGATGAAATTCTATCCTCCTTGTCTGTAAGCTTTTTTATAGCTTTTATAACTGTTTTTTTTTTTTTTTCAATCATTTATGTCAAAGCCCATTTCAAACTTCATTTGCATTGTGTTTGTTGTGCTTATTATTGTTGTTGTTATTTAAATGTAACATCAGTTTGCTTCATTTACTGGCCTTTAAATCCACTTTGTTAAAATGTCATTTCACACCCATATATAGGTTACAATACATATGGAATGTATAAAAGAAAACAATTGTTCTTGTAATTTATTTAATCAATTAAAACAATACATAATATATTCTGTACTAAATGGCAAAATATAGGCTAAATTAATATACTTTTATGAACTGATGAGGGGATTAGTAACTGTAATAGAAAGAAAATGTAGCATGTAGTCCATGTTTCTTCCCTTCCACCGGAAATAAACTGTTCTGTTGGATAAGGAAAAGTGCCCCCCTTAAGTAAATAATACATTAGTGTATTAATTACACTTGAGTTCTGAAAGTCATTTAATAACAGCTACACAATAATGCTGTAGCATGTGAATGTGGCAGTCACAGAGAGGTAAGATAAAACAGCACCCATTTCATCATTACTAGGCATTGTTCAGCCATTTTGTGTGCTGTATGTGTCAGTTCTTCACAAATGAGGTCAGACACAATCAGAAATCTTCCCAGAAGCCCAAATCTGCTCTGAGGGCTCTGTGTCAAATGACTGATTGCTGAAAGCAGACCCATTTTCTTCATTGTCTTTTTTTAAAAAGTTTGTTGTGCTTACTTACCATGCATTATGCAAATCAGCCCAGTTTCCTTATTTTATGTACAAACTAGTCATATAAGAACAATTAGAATGTTATTCTGTATGATGTGAGAAAGCTGAAGGAGATATGAAATATTGTTTATTTGCAAAGGCAGGGTTGGTTTGGAGGAGTCTTCTTTTGAGAATATAGAAGTCTCTCAAAGAGGAAATGCTTGTCTCTTTGTAGATACCCTGTATTTCCTGAAACTGCACCTAAGTGCTTTGAGAAGTGGAGTCCTCTTTCCTATTGGCACTTACTCGGTGAAAGAAAAACTTAACTCTTAGAGGTGTTACTGCATATTGTATTTTGATAATATGAGACACAGACATTAGATCAGCACAGACAGAGTTTATTCAGTCAGGATTATAATTTTCCTTTTTTTCTGAACTACATAATGACATGTAAATAAACTTTTATCAAGATATAAGAAAAATATACGTATATGTCAACAAAAGATCAAAAGCATTTTTCTCTACAGAAAAAATACACACTGTCAAGAATAGCATACAAGCGCACAATTACGCAAATGGAACTGATCATTTCTATTATCCTAAATTTCATTGTGTTATTTCAATGCTTATATTCATAGATTTATATTATCCAGTCTGAACATTCAAACACTGTCACTATAAAGTGCATAGCACATTTAAAAATAATAATCACAGACTTTTATGTGCACATACTTAACAGATAAACAAGAAGGACACCACCCTGGCACACACACACACACACACACACAGCATGAGATGGAATGGTTAAAGAAAAAAAGAAAAAAAAAAAAAAACAAGCAAAGTGAAAGTATTAGTGTGGGCTTCCTGAGCCTGACTGATCTGTTATGTACATGCCACTGTCAAGCAAACATTACCACTACTCTTGACACACACACATATTTACATTCATGTGAATATGTGAGTATGTTGTATGTGTGTTAGTATAGCATATGAAGTTTATACACTTATTGATCGTTCTTGAATGAACCATAATCCACATGTGCAAAAGACAGCAGGATGAATGATGAGTAATTTTCCTGCGTGTTCGGAGTGCCCCTCCAGCAGTTGCTGGGACTGACCACAGAGGCGGTTGTGTAGCACGGCCTGAGACCCACAGAGACCAGCCAGGGCCTCCCCCTCCCCCCCCCCCCCCCCCCCCCTCCCCCCTCCTCCGCAGCAGGCTGTGGGAAGCGGTGCTGTGGACATGCAAAAGGCACACCAGTCTCTCTCTATTCTCAAACAACACTCGGTTTCCTGCTGCTTGAAGAGTGCCAAAGAGGCTGTCAGCGGAGGCAGGAGACAGGCCTGGTGTACGCACTGTTTTTGTCACTTCTCTCCTCTTTTCAGCTGCACTGTGCTTGTAGTTCACTCAGCGCATGCTTCTGCAACCACATGCTTCCGAATGTATGTACTTATTTATATACATGTGTATTCATTCTATACCTATACATTTATTTAGTAAATCCATTTATGTTGAATTATCAGAAGATTTTTTTCTGACGATTTCATTCTCCAAGAGGTAGAAAAACCTTGACCCAACTGATACAAGAACACTACTAATAAAAAGACATTACTGCAATTCTCCCACAGAGCTATGCTCACATAAGCAATGCTACCAAACAGTGAGTCATTTACTTGTGGCTTTGGATAATTATAATGATAGTAATAATATTAGTAATAATAATACTAAAAGTTATGATAATAATAGTAAACATCATCTTAAGTCTAGCCCAATCATGAACAATTCAGAATAATCCAGCGATGTAAAGCATTGAGATCAAATCCCTTCTTTTCTCTTGAAAAGCTTTGAGTTCAAATGTGGCTGTAGTGATGGTGTCCTTAGGGAACCAACAATTCAGGCATGAAATGAAAACTCTGCACAAATGCAGAAGCAGGCAAAGGGATTAAGGATTCTACTTTAAAAGCCTCTTCCATTTTTGTTGAATGGTCATTTTATTCGTAGTCATAAACAAAACAAACAAACTTAAAAAAAAAAAACCCTCAAAGTATCCGGTTCAAAATGAATGTATACTTCTACAACTTTTTACATCAGTCGATATTCAGTTCAAGTTTGGCCTGGTATAGAACACAAGTTATGGTATTTTATCTGCTTATTGACATACTAACTTGACAATACTCTGAGGGAGATAAAACATTTATGTATTATTCGTGGATATTTTTGGTTGTTCGCCAAATAGCCTAACTGCTTTTCATGACAATATTTTGCGACATGAATCATGTCTTGAGTACGGCATTACCAACATACAAAATGGGGCTTGACAAACCAAGTCATTTTCATATCAAATGACACCAATGCTCGCTATTCAAATCAAAATTCCATCTTACTTAAAACGAGAATCAAGCATTAGCATTCAGCTTCACCAGTTGCTGCTCCTGTTGGCTAATACATACTTGTCAGTCACAATACCAGGAAGTCATATAGCTGTCTAATGGAATGGCTATTTCACCTCCAGGCATTGCGTCTTGTTATGGCTATATCACAACACCCAAAGCAGCAATTACACGATCGGGGGTATAAACTAATGGCCGGTGAATGAAAAGTTGGGGCCACGTGACGCGCCTGCGGCGCTGCGTGCACGCGCCCCGTCTCCCACAGAAAGGTTGTGGTACTGCGCGCGCCCCTTGAGTGCAACAGCTGCACAGAAGTGAGATTTACAAACACGGGCAGACGAGCGCTAACCAAAGGTACTCCCAACCCAGCCAGACTGCCGAGGAAATGGGAAGTGCACACATTTCACTATTAAAAGACTCAAAGAAACAAAATACCATGTCACTGTAAGACAGTTCCTGGCGAGTCTGAATAGCCTGGTAGGTATTGGTGAGTTCTCCCTCTTCTTCAATAGCAAGCTAACTAGATGGCTAACCAAGCAAAGTTAACGTACGAGAGTCATCCATGGATATAGCTAACGTCGTTATCTTGACTAGCTTGTATTAACTATGTAATTATTTTAATGTGGATGCTAGCAGTTAGGTAAATTAACAAGTAATGTGTGTACATTAACGCTATTTAGCTATTCTAAGAATGTACAATCAAAGCAGGAAATATGCGGTGCCATCCCTGAGCCTTTTATCTCACATTTTCATTGGAGACATAGTAAAGTATTGTTTCCCAAATAGCCAGAATAGCAAAGATGAGCAAGAAAGTAAAAAAAAAAAAGAAAAGAAGAAAAGTTAGCTCAGTGTACGAATAAGACCAGGTCTGATCTCCTGACATTGACAAGTTAGCTCACAACTTTTTTTTTTGAACAATGTGAATGAATGGAAACAATAGTAGCTGGTAAGCTAGCGGAAAGGAACAAGTGGCAAAAAGATAATATCAATACACATTATCATATTTCTGTCGTTATCGAATGTCTTTTTTAAAATGTTCTCTTGATAGTCCGTTTCATCGAAAGTCGTTAATTTGACAAGGAATCGTAACTGGCTCACGTTTCCCAACTATATTGGCAAATTGGTTTGGGAGTCTGGCCGGCCAGGTCGCTGTAGCGATGCGTTACATCAGAGTCACCACCTGACAAACAAAAGTAAGCTTGCTCATCAGGATAGATGGGTACTGCCGACCCCGTACAGGAGATTAAATACGGGGAGCTACTGCTCATATCATGTGCTTATGTGTAACCTTATTTATACCTTTTTTTGTGAAATATGTTCATTTTAAGATCATGAATAACAGACTGTATAGCAATAGCTTTTTGATCAATGATAGCTTGATAGCTTATAATAGTTATTTGTTTAAAGAACAATCAACAAAACTGTACAATTAAAACTACATTCTTGTGTCGAATCACTCTGCTTTGTCAGGTTTCAGAAGCCACAGGGTGTTGGTTAGTTAATTATGAAAGGAGTTCAGTTTAGCCAACAAAATTGGCTTGCTAAAGGGTGCTAGCAGGTTAATGGCGACCTGGTCGCTGAATAGCATGGATTTGTGCATGCATTTAGCTGAAGTCATACCGAGCTACGGAGTACATACTGATGGTTCACATGCAAACTAACGTTACATATTGTAAAAACAGCAGGGTAGTTAGCTGGCCATAATGAAATGAGTATAACTAGTTCAGGAAGACAGCCTTCGCTACACACGTGCCAGGAAATATGCAGCAGATTCATGATGCGACTTCTTTACAAACTATAATCTCAGAGGTCCTTCTCTAGAGGTAGAGAAAAGGTTTCTTGTCAGTTAGTGAACCAACGCTCGTGTGTCGTGTTTGTTACAGTCTTTTTCTTCCTCAATAAATCAACAAAATTCTTTTCCAACAAACAAACGCCAAAACTTATAACCAACTTCTTGATATCATGATGGGCACCAACAGGTTGTTAGCGAAGTTGTTTTTTT
This sequence comes from Albula glossodonta, assembly GCA_019788955.1. Taxonomy (NCBI): domain Eukaryota; kingdom Metazoa; phylum Chordata; class Actinopteri; order Albuliformes; family Albulidae; genus Albula; species Albula glossodonta. The sequence goes on along the minus strand of JAFBMS010000056.1, from coordinate 1,079,822 downwards.
TTTCTGACTAGTGAGTTTTGACAATGCAGGAATAAAACCAAATGAGAGTAAAAGCAAGCATGCAACGACTTGCTGTGTAATGAATCATTGGATGCGGGTGGTTGGCGGATATCTGCTAGGTATCCATAACGAATAACATGACAATGGTGCGTAAACCCCCACGCCGTCGACCACACTGTCCTTCACGATAACAGGCTAGCAAGTCACTTAGCTACATCAAGAATAACAGGTTTGATTTAATTGATGCCATGGTTATTACTTTATGCGAAGAAATGAATGCACTCGTTGAATAGTTCAGCTGTATAAATGATTGGGTGCGGTTGGTTGTTTCTAAGTTTACAGATCGTTAAAGAGCTCTGAAACGATTCTATTGGTTGGCTAACTTTGCTAATGTCGGATAATATCTATTGTGAAAACATTGCTACTTCAAATATTTAAGTTATCTTGATGAGTGGCTATTTGGCTATCAGAAGCTCTATCGATATCTGTTGCTCAAGTGTACTTTATGCCTCGTTAAGAGCAACTTTCCAAGTTATTTTGTGGACCCATTCATTCGCAGTAACATTAAGTCTTGTACGTGTTTTTCTTGTATTATCCTAGATTAATCGAAAACGTAAGCTGTTTTCATGTGAATTGATTATTGATCAGTGTCGTTTGTGAATGCACATTTGTACATAGATTCGAAAGCATAACGATTGTTTTTTTTCCACGCATTCTTACATTGTATGAAGTCTGAAAGCGATGGTGTTTCTAGAATGTAAAGTGCTGGGGCTTTTGTATGGGACCCAAGTGATTCACGGGGAGCCGTGCAACAAAAGAATTAAGTGGGGAGAGCAACAGCTGGCCTCTAGACCTGCTCCGACCGAGAAGAGGCGGCTTGTGGTTTGGATATTGCGACACTTTTCCATGTAGTTGTATCCTCTACTATCCCTGCCTCTGGTCTCACGGATCCCACGAGTTTATGAAATCATATCTGTTCATTCGGTATTTATGAAATCGGTATGTAAACGCCTGTGATCATGGTATTATAGCGGGGGGGTTGGGGGTTGGGGTTGGGGGGCGTCAGTATGAGCGAAGCGCCTAGTCAATTTCCAGCGGATTAATATGATTCAGTTAACGTTAGCAGTACTGCACAGCGATATTGAGTTATCGATAGGGCTACTTGTATGAGCAGGTGTCCCAGTGTCCAGCGTTTATACAGAAGCCTGTAGCGCCGGCTATTTAGGATTGCAAGAACTAACTGGGCATTCATCACTAAACCATAACTGTTGTGCTGGGGGAAGATAGGGTTGCCAGTGAGTTTTGGGCCTTAAGGGTGTTGGAGAATTGCCATCTAGGGAACAGGCTGAAGTTATGCTATTCAACTTGTTATACTCGATCTGGGTAGATGCACACGCACATACAACGACGGTATTTATAAACGGTCTGTCTGATTTTTAGGAACGCGAATCAAAATGTTTAGTGCGTGATGTTTGCTAACTTTGATACAGAACCCACACGCTGTAACGAAACTACATCATTCCAGAGTTAAATGGAGAATTCATTTGTAATGGTGATGCTGTATTTTAGACAGTATTGGATGAGACTTGCCTCGGAGAGTCATCGTCAGTGTTCTGAAGAAACAATACCTTTAGAAATCTGCCTTATCCTGTCAATCAATATGAGTAATAGGTTTGGGTTGCAAGGTAAGGCAGTGGCTCAGTAAACAGTTGGCACCAATCTTTAAGAAGTGCAAGCCCATGCAGTGAAGTGTGTGTGTGTTTTCAGTTGGCAGCCTTAATTTGCAAAGCACATTATTATTTTTGATTTGTTCTTTGTGAAGGAGAAAGTTAGGAGGTAATAAAAATGGAACTTTCACATTGTGTTTGAAGGTGGTTGTGTGGTGCTGTTTCACTGTCTTCTAACCCCCCCCCCCCCCCCCCCCCCCCCCCCATGTGTGTGCGCATTCACAATTTGACTCAGTCTTGTATGTGTGTGGGGGGGGGGGGTGCGCAGCTCTATTTGTCATGTGTAAAATGAAAGACAATTCCAAGATGACTTATTGGCTGTTTCAGATGAATCCCCCCCGACCCCACAATCAAAAACTTATCAGGTCTGTTTGGAGAAACCTTTTTCCTGTGTTTGTGTGTAGCTGATCTTGTGGTGGAGCCTGTACTTCACATTCAAAGTGGCTTCCTTTTTGAAGATCTCTTGCAGAGAGAATTTTGAAGCGTTAAACTGCAATGTGTTACAGCACGTTTTCTTATTTTGCATGTTTTTGAGGGTGGGGGTGTGTTATTTCCTTTCTTCATTATTTTGTGTTTCCCTTTAGGATGGTGTGTTTTTCCAAATGAGGAATATGGTCTTTTTAAAATGAAATTTGCTGTGTATAGGTTTGAGTTTACAGCCTTTTGGGTACAGTCGTGGTACTTGAAGTTCAGTGAAAATGCAGTGCGGTCAGTGATTCCCTCTAAACATCTTGCATTTGTTTTAAATGGAATTTGTTTGATTTCTTACATAAATGCATATTGATTAGGAGTCTCTATGTACAATAAGTATTTTGTTGTTGTTGGTTTTCAGGTTAGGCTATTGAGGTCAGTAGTACCATTTTTTTTTTTTTAAGAGCCTTGAGCTGACTTTGGCCACATGGCACATGAACAGGTGTTCAGTAGGGCGGACAGTAGAAGAGCGAGGACTGTTGCATTTCTTCACGATATCTTGTTATATTTCTGTTATGCTAACATGCTAAATCTACAGTCGTCCGTGTTTGCACGCACAGGTCCCTGATCAGGTACTCCTCTGGTGTTCTTCACGCTTAGCCTGCATGGCACCCTCAGGTTATATTTAGGCTAGGTTCTGCTTTAACGCTTTAGTTATGAAGCACTTAATGATTTAGAGGTGATACTAGGAGCTATTTAACGATTTCCTGTAAGTGCTGATGATAGGGTGAGCCAGTGATGTTTTTCTGTGTTTGCATGCAATTCTGATGCGCCGCCCTGAACAGCAGTTAGTGTGGGCCTCTCCAATTACAGCAGTCTCCTAAACATGTCACACGCTGGTCGTCTGTATTTTCAGACTCATTTGGCATGCGTAATTCAAAAGGTCTGCAGTGGTAACTTGTCCAAGGTTTGAAATGTGCTCAGCTGTATTCTTGGAAGGCTTTTGGTGGTCCCGCTCCAGGGGGAAGGAAGTGAAAGTTTTCCAGTGTGCAGCATTGTTGATCAGGAGTGATGCTCCTGTCTCTTGCCCTCAGATCTGGGGGCAGAACATCCTAAGGGCGGCAGGTTTTGGATACTGAAAGCAAGTTTCAGCTCCAGGATTGCCGTATGTCTGAGATTTGTGTCTTTCTGAATGTTAGGGAATTGCACCAATCATAAATGGGTGGAGGTGTCGGTCCTGTAGCAGTGGTGCGGTAGTTTAACCCTTGTGAAACTTGTTCTCTCTCAGTAATTCCTATTGTCTTCATTGCCACCGTGAGTAATGACTGCTTGAAACAGTTGACTAATATTTACTCTCAACCAAAATGTGTTATATCCTGGCATGGTGTCACCTCAAAATAGGTTATTTATTCACTGTACTGTGTAAGTGCCATGAGCTCCGTTCCCCTTAAAACATTTCAGTTTAAACTTATAGCAGCAACTTTTTATATTGCTTTGTTTGTCTTCTGGTGTGTACTAAATCCTTCCATCTTTGTGGTATGGTGTCCATGTGTAGGCTGAGGGAGTTCCTAAGATAAACTTAGCAAGGTCCCTATCCTCTTCTGATTGTAAAAAAAAAAAAAAAAAAGAAATAAATAATAACAATACCTGTATAGAAGACTATATTCAGTAAAAAAAGAATGTAGGCTTAAAAAATCAAAAAAAATGAATGCAAGTCAGAAAGTCATGCCTAAATAGAAAACCTTAATACTCTGGAGATTGGTTCAGTGCTATTATTTGCCACCTGCTTAATTTCAGGAAATACTTGCGTAAAATTCTGGCGGAGGATCCATTTCCTGTTGCACGTTGAGTAACTTGAGACATCTTTGCATGAAATTTCAACTGAAATAATGCACGAGGTGCTGAAATGCTGTTGGGATCAGGCAGGGGCTCTCTTTATTTGTCTTAAATGTTGGCTTCTTTGAAACTAAATGCATAGAGCTGTTGTTTCAGTTCCATTCAAAAGTCACTCTTCTTTTTTTAACTTTGTTTTTTTTTTTTTCTTTTTTTTTTTTTGCAGGTTCTACTTGCTAAGACTTGATGCTCCCGGATGTGTCATGATAAAGATCACCGTAATTTCACTGGCTCCTCTTATCAGCAGGCCTTGACTTAGGAACCCAACATGGCTTTTCACAGAACCATACACAGCCCTGTCAGGCGTAGTGAATAAATTCCCATTCAAAGATATATTAATATGCCAAAGTGCTGTGGGAAGGCTCAAGGATTTTCGGAACATTATCTGTTTGTCCCGCTGTCTTTCCCCTTCTGCTGGTTGCATTTGCACACTTCATCTGTTGGTCGAAGCTCTCAGACTGATATTTAGTCACACGTGAGAGGCAGTTAAAGTCTTTTTTTGCGTTCATCAATATTGTTAACGCGTTGTTGAGAAGACATGCCTACACATCCTTTGATATCATACATGGACAGCTCTGACGGGCTGGGCCAGGACATACTGAGCAACGGTAGCGCTAGCATGCCCGGCGCTAGCTCCAGCATGACCCCCCACAGCAGTGTCACGGACAAGCCGGCCTCCCGGCCAGAGGGGGCGCTGCAGCAGCAGGTTGACTGCATGTTCTGCGACAAGTCCTTCCAGCACCAGGAGGAGCTGGGCCCGCACGTACTGACCCAGCACCCCACCACGCTGTTTGAGCCGGCCGTCCTGCGGGTAGAGGCCGAGTTCTTGAGCCCTGGCGAGAAGGCTGTGGCCGCGCCTGCCGCGGCCACAGAGGAGCGCGTGAGCTGCATGGTGTGTGGCCAGGCCTTGGAGGACCCCGCTGAGCTGGAGGCCCACATGAGGAAGCACAAGGACTCCTTCACCTACAGCTGCAGCATCTGCGGCCGCCGCTTCAAGGAACCCTGGTTCCTGAAGAACCATATGAGGACCCACGGCGGCAAGGCGGGCTCCAAGAGCAGGGCCCAGCAGGACCTTGAGACGCCCACCACCATCAACGACGTGGTCCAGGACCAAACCCCGGTACCCATCAGCTCCCCCTACAGGATGTGCATGGTTTGCGGCTTTTTCTTCCCCAGCAAAGACACGCTGGCCGAGCACAGCAAGGTGCACAACCGGGAACCGGAGCCCGATGAGGACCCGCCGGCCGAGCCCCGGCCTGCCCTCGAGGCTCCCGTCTCCCAGGAGTCCTTCCTTGGGCTCCTAGACCTGCGCTCGCGGTCGTCCGAGGCAGCCGCAGGGTCGCCAGAGAGGTCTGCCAAGTGGATCGCGCAGCTTGACCCCTTCAACACCTACCAGGCCTGGCAGCTGGCCACCAAGGGCAAGATCGCGGTGGGGCCGAGCCAAGCCAAGGAGCTGGGTCCCGATGCCAGCTCCGACAACGAGGAATCGGGGTCGGACAAGGAGGAGCTGGGCGAGATCTGGTCCGGGGGCCGAGGGGGGAAGTCCCTCCGGGAAGGCCTGAGAAGCGAGCTGAAGTCCAAACCCGGCAGTGGAGACACACCGTCGCCGGAACCGGACCAGAAAGCCCTGATGAGCAAAGAGAAGCCCACACACTGCCGAGACTGTGGGAAGACCTTCAGGACCTACCACCAGCTGGTGCTCCACTCCCGCGTCCACAAGAGGGACAGAGGGGGCGCGGAGAGCCCCACCACCTCCGTCGACGGCAAGCAGGGGGGCGCTGGTGCCGACCCTGAGGGAGGGGCTCTGGACCGGGCTGAGGAGTGCTCCGAGGACGGGTCGGAGGAGGGTGGTCCTGGAGATGCTGCTCACTCAGGTAAAACTGTCCACCATCGAAAACTAAAACCTCAGCCTCTTCTATTGTCCATAGCAGAAATTCTGTATCAGAGGTGGACAACTCGGGCTTCAGAAAGTACAAGTCCTACCATGTATTTGATCTGCCCTTTCACTAAAACCAGGTGAGTTCATTAATTAGCACATCTACCTGGCTGAAGAGCTGAGCAGATTAGAGTCAGCTGGTTTAGTGCTTGGGTGGAATAAATACTTGGTAATACTTTTACTTTCTGAGGCAGGAGTTGTCTGCCTCTGTTCAGTATTCATATTAGGAAGTAGTATTTTTGTCTGAGTTGCCCATTGCTTCAAACAGCTTCTCAGGTCAAGCTAAGATTGTGGTTTTTGTTTTGATAGTGTGACTTCTCAGACCTTTTCTTTGCAGATGCACTTTTTTTGCTCTTTATTATTTTTTTTCTTAAGGCACTCATTCAGACATTTTATTGTATCCACATCATGTTGCTTTGCTCTCAGGATACGCCTTGTACAGTACAGGGCAGGACCAGGACCCCCAATTTTGTCTGAGTGTCACCCCTCTTTGCCTGAGCAGATCCAAGTGTTTGGATCATGTTTCTCCTATACTTCTCCTCATAGCAGGGTATACTCTGTACAGGTGATATAAAGTAGTTTGCTCAGTTGTCTGTTGCCTGTGCCGTCAGATACTGCAGTCTGCGAGACACACTCTGAATGTCTGACAAGCACAGCCAACAGATGTGGATGAGTTGAAATGACTGGATGAGAATTTTATTTAGCTGTAAACCAGTGGTCCTCACTCCTGGTGCTGGAGAGAGGCAGTGCATGCTGGTTTTTGTAGTTACTCAGCTGTATAATTAGTTGTTTTAATAAGTCAGTAAGTGCTGAGTAACTACAAAACCCAGCATGCACTCCTGGTCACCAGGAGCCGCAGTGCATGCTAGTTTTGTAGTTACTCAGCACTTATTGACAATGTAAAACAACTGATTGCACAGGCAACCTGGTTTGTTGGGCCTGAACTCTGAACAGCATGCACTGTGTGTGGGGGGGGAAAGAACTACAAAAATAATTTTTGGTCTCTGCTTTATGATTAATTTTTGTTTTTATTCTGCTATGACCGTTCACTGATAAAAGGTTGCTTCAGCGCAGTGTGCATCAGTGCAGTTTTCACTAAGATCTTGCAAGATGCCTGTTCTGTGTTTCACAGTGTGGTTTGATATCAACTTTTTTTACGAATCATGCATAATAATTGTGTGTGTATATATATAAATAGCATCTTATTCACAGCATCGTTACACAGAAAGTAACAAATGATCACTTTGATCATTTGATAAATTGATTTCAGAAATCTACCCAGAAGTCCAAACTTTATTAGCATGAAACTGTTTTGTTGAAAATATTTTGTTTGATTAGGAAATGGATTAACTTCAGTACATCAACATTTGTGGATAATAATATTTAATATTAATGCCTTATACTCTGTACATAATTATTTTCAAATTATATGAGAGCAACGCAGCACAGTAATTCAATAGACAAATAGTATTATACTATATTGTAATGTCCTGATAAATTAGATTTCAATGGACTAAAATATGTTTCAGAAGAGAAAAGGCACAGCAGTTAAGATTCACTGCTAGAATAGTAGAATAGGTGACACATTATTTTCAACTAAATGGTTGAAATGTGAAATTAAATATTCACATGTTCTACCACCTACAGTTTAAGCAGAAAATGGGTTATGCCCGTTAATCTGATTAGGGAAGAACTGCAGTATTTTATCCAATATTTAACAATATGGATGCTTTTACATATCACCTGTTAGTATCAGGTTTAGACACAGAAAAATTGTGTATCATAAATGGGTTTTTGGCCTTGCTTTTCAAACAAGCTAACTGTTTCGGGGAAACTACCCTGGGTTTTTTCATTGGAAATAGAAAATGTTTTTTTTTGTTTTGTACACAGAACTATACCACTTGCCTGAATTTTCTGATTTACCGTGTTCAGGTAATCTTTATATACTCTACTTTACATAGTCACCATATATCGCTTATAATCAGGAAGCTACTGTAGACAGTATTGGAGTCTGCATCCTGTTAAGGCACTGTTCCAGTGTGTGGATGGGCCCCATAGTCTGCATCCTGTTAAGGCACTGTTCCAGTGTGTGGATGGGCCCCACAGTCTGCATCCTGTTAAGGCACTGTTCCAGTGTGTGGATGGGCCCCACAGTCTGCATCCTGTTAAGGCACTGTTCCAGTGTGTGGATGGGCCCCACAGTCTGCATCCTGTTAAGGCACTGTTCCAGTGTGTGGATGGGCCCCACAGTCTGCATCCTGTTAAGGCACTGTTCCAGTGTGTGGATGGGCCCCACAGTCTGCATCCTGTTAAGGCACTGTTCCAGTGTGTGGATGGGCCCCACAGTCTGCATCCTGTTAAGGCACTGTTCCAGTGTGTGGATGGGCCCCACAGTCTTCATCCTGTTAAGGCACTGTTCCAGTGTGTGGATGGGCCCCACAGTCTGCATCCTGTTAAGGCACTGTTCCAGTGTGTGGATGGGCCCCACAGTCTGCATTCTGTTAAGGCACTGTTCCAGTGTGTGGATGGGCCCCACAGTCTTCATCCTGTTAAGGCACTGTTCCAGTGTGTGGATGGGCCCCACAGTCTGCATCCTGTTAAGGCACTGTTCCAGTGTGTGGATGGGCCCCACAGTCTGCATCCTGTTAAGGCACTGTTCCAGTGTGTGGATGGGCCCCACAGTCTTCATCCTGTTAAGGCTCTGTTCCAGTGTGTGGATGGGCCCCACAGTCTGCATCCTGTTAAGGCACTGTTCCAGTGTGTGGATGGGCCCCACAGTCTGCATCCTAGGCACTGCTCCAGTGTGTGGATTGGCCCCACAGTCTGCATCCTGTTAAGGCACTGTTCCAGTGTGTGGATGGGCCCCACAGTCTGCATCCTGTTAAGGCACTGTTCCAGTGTGTGGATGGGCCCCACAGTCTTCATCCTGTTAAGGCTCTGTTCCAGTGTGTGGATGGGCCCCACAGTCTGCATCCTGTTAAGGCACTGTTCCAGTGTGTGGATGGGCCCCACAGTCTGCATCCTAGGCACTGCTCCAGTGTGTGGATTGGCCCCACAGTCTGCATCCTGTTAAGGCACTGCTCCAGTGTGTGGATGGGCCCCACGGTCTGCATCCTGTTAAGGCACTGTTCCAGTGTGTGGATGGGCCCCACAGTCTGCATCCTGTTAAGGCACTGTTCCAGTGTGTGGATGGGCCCCACAGTCTTCATCCTGTTAAGGCTCTGTTCCAGTGTGTGGATGGGCCCCACAGTCTGCATCCTGTTAAGGCACTGTTCCAGTGTGTGGATGGGCCCCACGGTCTGCATCCTGTTAAGGCACTGTTCCAGTGTGTGGATGGGCCCCACAGTCTGCATCCTGTTAAGGCACTGTTCCAGTGTGTGGATGGGCCCCACAGTCTGCATCCTGTTAAGACACTGTTCCAGTGTGTGGATGGGCCCCACAGTCTGCATCCTGTTAAGGCCCTGCTCCAGTGTGTGGATGGGCCCCACAGTCTGCATCCTGTTAAGGCACTGTTCCAGTGTGTGGATGGGCCCCACAGTCTGCATCCTGTTAAGGCACTGCTCCAGTGTGTGGATGGGCCCCACAGTCTGCATCCTGTTAAGGCCCTGTTCCAGTGTGTGGATGGGCCCCACAGTCTGCATCCTGTTAAGGCACTGCTCCAGTGTGTGGATGGGCCCCACAGTCTGCATCCTGTTAAGGCACTGTTCCAGTGTGTGGATGGGCCCCACAGTCTGCATCCTGTTAAGGCACTGTTCCAGTGTGTGGATGGGCCCCACAGTCTGCATCCTGTTAAGGCACTGTTCCAGTGTGTGGATGGGCCCCACAGTCTGCATCCTGTTAAGGCACTGTTCCAGTGTGTGGATGGGCCCCACGGTCTGCATCCTGTTAAGGCACTGTTCCAGTGTGTGGATGGGCCCCACGGTCTGCATCCTGTTAAGGCACTGCTCCAGTGTGTGGATGGGCCCCACAGTCTGCATCCTGTTAAGGCACTGTTCCAGTGTGTGGATGGGCCCCACAGTCTGCATCCTGTTAAGGCCCTGCTCCAGTGTGTGGATGTGCCCCACAGTCTGCATCCTGTTAAGGCACTGCTCCAGTGTGTGGATGGGCCCCACGGTCTGCATCCTGTTAAGGCCCTGCTCCAGTGTGTGGATGGGCCCCACAGTCTGCATCCTGTTAAGGCACTGCTCCAGTGTGTGGATGGGCCCCATGGTCTGCATCCTGTTAAGGCACTGCTCCAGTGTGTGGATGGGCCCCACAGTCTGCATCCTGTTAAGGCACTGCTCCAGTGTGTGGATGGGCCCCACGGTCTGCATCCTGTTAAGACACTGTTCCAGTGTGTGGACGGGCCCCACGGTCTGCATCCTGTTAAGACAATGTTCCAGTGTGTGGATGGGCCCCACGGTCTGCATCCTGTTAAGGCACTGTTCCAGAGTGTAGATGGGCCCCACAGTCTGCATCCTGCTAAGGCTCTGCTCCAGTCTGTGGATGGGCCCCACAGTCTGCATCCTGTTAAGGCACTGTTCCAGTGTACATGCAGATGTTGTCCTCCGCATTGATGCCTATGCAAAGTTAATTTTTAGACTTAAGTGTGAAACGAAGCAGCAGGTTGACATGTTTGGTAGGAGGGCGTTTACTTCTCTGTGTTCTCCTGAAATCGACTTTCACGTAGACCCCTGTGTGGTCTTTCCCTCTATGTACAAGCTGTCCAGAGTTTGGCCTCATTTATGATTTCTATTGTAGGAGATCAGTAAGTGCAGACAGATCTGTATATGAAGGGGATATGGCAGCCAAACAGATCTGTATATGAATGGGATATGGCAGCCAAACAGATCTGTATATGAAGGGGATATGGCAGCTGAGCTCTTGAAGTGTTTGGTCAGCAATGGCAGTCGTTGGAAGGCCAGCTCCATCCTGGCTCAACCTGCCCTGACTCAAAGAAATGCTCATAAAATGGAAGCACAGTGTGGTGACATAGGACTTCAAACAGCTAGTTGGAAAAGTTATGCACCCTAATTTGCTCCGTAACTAAATGAGTTGTGGAGCTGCATCGTGTCTGGAATACGTTAAAGAAGTACCTAATGGCATGCTGAAACCATGGGAAATATGAGTGAAAAATGTCAGGATGAGGGAATGAGCTCTTCTCAAGTAGGGGCTTTAAGCCATGTTCCCATGTAGCCAAACTCCTAACAATCAAACTCCTAAGTGAGACCTTTGTCTCTACTAAACAAGCTTGTTGTGTTTCTGCAGTATCTTCAGATGCAAATAAAAATCTCAAAAGGTAATCACCATATGAGTATCTCCATAATGACTGAGCAAAACATGTCCTAACCCAAGGTGGAGAAACTCTAACTGCATGTTACTGCCAGAAAGCATTGCAGCATGTTGCATTCCACTCCACAGCTGCATGCATGGGAGCCAGGTCAGTGCACTGTGAAATGCAGATCCTGCATTGTTACTATGGAGACCATTTGTCATTCAGGTAAATAAAGTAAGCTGTTCTCGAGCTCCAGCTAGCGCAGATAGCAGGCTAACTGTGTGTCATGACTTTACGTTTTGCCAGTAATGGTATTATCAAATTCCACAGCTACCAGCCATGGGGTTTTCCTATCTGGAGAAGCTTGCAGGTGATTTATGAGGACACATTAAAGGACCCCATAAATTAATATTTTTAAAATGAATGCACATTTGAAACTCGCACAATGTGATTAAATGAAATGTAATGAAATTTAAGAAATTACTTAATGAAATTTTATTAAATTTCATTTACTCATTGTGTGAGTTTCAAATGTGCTTTCATTTTTGAAATATAATAACATGGAACTCTTTCAGGGTGATTTGATTTGTTTTGTTTTTTTTATTTTTGGGAGACATCGTTTGATGACTAAACTAAGACTCCATATTTCCAAGACTCCAAAATTAACATTGGAGATAATCTGCCATTGCCTAGTATATAATAGATGGGAAATGCTAAATTGCAAAATGTGTAATTTGTGAGGCAATATTATTGATTTCCTCTTATGAAACAGCCTTATACCACATACCTCGCACACGATCCCTTTACCACCAAGAGTACGTGTTAAAGAAAGTTTACGAAGTTCAGTAAAGCTTGAATACATAAACCACGCTGTGAATCACGCTGGAGCTACTTCATGTGGATGCAGCAGAGTTTATGTTTTCGAGTAACAACATCAGCATTGAGACAGTGTTTGTCTGAACCACATTTAAACCACACAGCGCTCATTGGCAGTGTATTAGCTCCGTCTACACAGACAAACTGTATTGTTACCATGTAATGGGTAAAGCACACTGCAGTTTGGCCCTTTATCAACACTCACTGCTGGACTATCGATCAGTTGCAAGGTGTGTATGTGGAATATCAGAGATTATGTCATTTCTGGTTGGAAAGTTGGTATGTCCGGTGGAATATTACTGGTAGAAAAATAAACAAATAATATTAATAATGTGCAAGTGTTGATAATGTATACATATTTAAATGTTATGTCTAACCAGAGTAACTTTCTTATTTGTTTTTAGGAAGTAAAAACATTTTTTTTCTTCTTGTTTTTCTGTAAAGTATGAAATGGGAACTAGATAGGAGAGATTGTTTTAGATCCTTATAGAGCTGAATGAATGTTATGTTTGTTCAAGAATATAGCTGTTCTTCAACAATGAGGAAATGCCATTTAATTTGGCAGATGATTTCTTGCGATGTGTTTATGATTTTTTTGTTTGTTGGTGGGTCACCTTGCAGCGTCACCTGTTCACCTGTCAGTTTACCTGCATCCAAATCCGTGAAGTTAGAAACCATCCAGTCCTCTTTCAGAATTAGCCAGTCTCGTGAGCCGTTTCAATCATACGTTGCTTTCACATGAGTATTGTGAAACCGCGTCACATGACCAAACCACTACCTGTAGCGCAAACCACATTTGAGGACAGCCATTTCTTTTAGTTTTAGTTGACTGTATATCATATTAACCCCTGCATCGCCTCACAGCCTCACCTCTGTGGAGTTTACCACACCAAATAAGCCGACTCCTTTCTTAATTATTTGTTTGAGTTGATCTCCAACCACATTAGTGCATTCTGGACATGCCCTCTTGTCAACATGTCATTTAACGTGTAATTATGTAACACGAAAGACTGCAGTACTGTTTATTTATTTAGCTAATGTATGGATAATGTGGTTTGCATATAGAGCCTACAGAGGACATCTCCGGGAACAGGGTTGGCCAAACCCTTAACAGATAAATGTCAGTCGCCACGTGATCAACACAATCAAAGCACTGTCACCGCAAAAATCATTCTATCAATAAATACTGCCTCAGTGTAGGAGGAATATTAAGCGGACCTGTGTTTCTATTTCGGTTTTTTTTAACTTGAGTAAATTCAGGAACCAACAGCTAATTCTATAACAGTACTTAATGCTGTGTGAAACCTCTTCAAAACCACAACCTGTAAACAAGATCAGTTTTGAATAGTTCAGTCAATGCTTTACTTGTGCTGACCATGTGTCGTGGTACATTTTTTCAAATTATGGAATTATTTGAGTCTGATTTCATGGAAATTATGCACATGGGATTTAGTTGAGAGAGAAGAACTTCTCAGTCAGGAGGCCCATTCATTGTCTATTTTGAACTCATAATGCTTATGTGGTCATCAGGGGTACGGCTCCCTCTGGTGGTAGGTTCTGGAACGAGCACTCAAAGGTGGTATTTTACAGCTCATGGTGCTTTAGCCCTCTCAATGTTCTCCTGTTCTTTCATTGACCTTGGTTTAATTGAAAGCCAATGATAGTATTGGTCTGTGGTTCCGATGACAAAGCTGCAAGCCCTTCTCTGTAAAGTGTTTTGCATCTGCGGGTTTGTTTGTGGTGGAACAAAAAGTGAAAGTTTTTCCCTAATTTTTCAGAAACTTGCAGTGTTGCTTTGATGAAGTGTGATGACTGATGGCTCCTCCTTTTATTTTTCCCGCAGATAAAAGTGAAGACTATTTCGACAAAACGAAACTCAAAATTCTGGCGCCGTCAAAGGAATGCAGCTACTGCGGAAAATCTTTCCGCTCAAACTATTACCTCAACATTCATCTCAGGACCCACACAGGTACTGTGTTTACTAATAAAGCATTTCATATTTCATATCTGCTTTGGCTTCTGCTTGAATTATAATTGGTGTAAGGAAATGAATTGATTTTAATCCCAAATGCATTAACAACGAAAATTTTGAATAAACGCTTAAATATGTGTTTTAACATATGCAGAGGCTGTCAGCTGTTTGTCTTGGCCCTTATACCTGAGGCCAGGATGGAGATCATTAGTGATGGAGAGAGCGCAAGTTTTTGTGTTCAATATTGCTGACATATAATTCTGGGAGAAGCACTAGAAGGCTCAAATAAGATGACTAAACTCAGAAATAATCTCAGAGATAATGGCCTTTCTAGGAGTGAGTTGTGCAGTAATACCCTCATAGTTGGCTCCCTAGATTGACTGCTTGGGAAAACGAGAGAGGGAAAAAGTCTGTGAGTCTTATTTAAGTTGAATTATTGTAATTGCTCCGGGATGGTAATGGAGGGTTTCCAAGCTGGCCATGCATGTTGGAAACGGAAGTGGGACATAGACAGCTGTTTGTGATAATTTCCCCTCTCATGGAATGTTAAACACCTTTTCCGTGTACGTCTTTGGGTGTGGGTTGTCACTGACGCGGTTTATCATGTGGAAGTGTGATGTGAGAGGTTCTGGTATGAACCCTGCAGGGGTGTGCAAGGGTGCGCTTCGGAGGAACGGGTAGATCAGAGGTATGTTCAAATTCGGCAAACTGAGGTGAACGTTCCAGGCGGACGGGTTTTGTTTGAACTTTATAAATTTCAACATTCTTCTGGAAACATTCAAATTGTTTGATTGAAACCTTAAGGATTGATAATGATAGCATACCAAAAAGAGGTTTTCGGTAAATGTATCAATGTATCTGACAGTTAGACAAGTTAACCACTTGAGTTATTGTAAGAACATGAAATAAAATCGAACGCTTGCATATATTTCTGGGATAAGTCATCTGGGCGCACGTCTCCCTTAGTCCAGCATCCATGTTTGTTTGCCGAGAACTACCTCCTCAGACCGCCTGTGTGTGTTCGCAAATGTTCGCAGTGGACTCAAAGCAAACAAAAAAACAGTTTGCAAACGTTCACAAAGGATTGCCTTTGTTTGCTGTGTTGAATGCACTGCACCTCAGGACCTTCGTCAGGCTGGGGGGCGCAGAGTTCAGGCCGTGAGTGCTCCACAGCGGTCAGCAGTGACCGTGCAGGGCTCGGAGCACTGATCCTAATCCATGCCTCCCGGAATGCTCACCAAAAAATTAACACTTGGTTGATTGATGTGTACCTACAGCAGTGTCCCACATGAGGTTGGGTACAAGAATGATACCTGCAAAAATGTGGCAAGCAGTGATATTTTGGCCCGGCCTTCTTTTCTAAATATGGTTGTGAGTTTTAAAAAGAGCAGAATTTTGATATTCTCCACTAGCTTATTTGGTCTTCACTTCATCAACCATTTCACAGAACATTGGCTGATTAATGGCCCCTGACACCTTGACATGAAATCATGCTGTGCAAAAGATTAAAAAAAAATATATATGGTGAATATTTGTTAGCCTGGTAATTTCTATGAGTCGTATTGCCACATTTTGCATACATCTGAATTGTAACTTTATTTGTTTCATGTTCAACTGAAGAATTGAATATGAATCGGTGTAATGTCAGATACTGACTGTCCATGCCCTTCCCTGCAGGTGAGAAACCGTATAAGTGTGAATACTGTGACTATGCCGCAGCCCAGAAAACCTCACTCCGGTACCATCTGGACCGGCGTCACAAGGACAAACCCGACATTGACCTGTCCAAGCTGGTGCCTATGGTGCCCATGTCTCCCACGCCCAGTGATACCAAGGAGCCGGCGGCCCAGGACCCGGTCCGGAACGGGGAGGGCAGTCTGGCTCTGAGGCCCACCAGGGCCTGGCCCGGCCCCGGTGTGTCCATCAAACCCGAGCCTGCGGCCAAACCCGCCACGGCTCCGCCCCCCGTCGTCCCCGGCGACGAGCCACGTCAGAAACCCTCCGCCGGGGAGGAGCCGCCGCCGGAGGCGCCGTTGAATCTGTCCTTCAAGATGTCCCTGTCTGTAAGCGCTACCTCAGTGCCGAAGAGCTCGTTAATCGCCAGCACCTGCTCATCCTGCTCCTACAAAACCTTCTACCCTGAGGTGCTGCTCATGCACCAGAAGCTGGCGCACAGAGACCGGCTGGAGCCTCCCCGAAAGAACCACACCAGGACCTCCATCGCCGCCCTCAAAAACAAGAGGCACACCGGCTGCCCCCCCGCCCTGCAGGGCAAGGACGTGCCCCCCCTGCCCCCCTTCTACAGGAAGCACCCCCGCCGGACCAAGTCCCCGGTCCGCCAGCAGCCGTCGGAGAAAGTTCCGGAAAAGGCAGCGCCTGCCCAGGCCTCACAGCCCTCCCAGGCGGTCAAACGGCCGGCCCTGGCTGAGCCGCGGAGGGCCTCGGACCCCCCCTCCAGCAGTGGTGGCAACCTTGGGATCAGACCACCCGTCCCCCCCCGGTTTGCGGATCCCCAGGCTAAGCCCTGCGGCACCCCTGAGAAAGACTGCTTTGTGGTGTCCATCAAACCGCCGCTGGCGGAGAAGGAGAGGCAGGTGCGGAATGGGGCGGCCTGGCCGTCGCCCTCGGACGCGGTCCGGGCCTGCCTGTCGGGGCAGTTTGGGGGTGCGCCGGGCCCCCAGGGGCACTACGGCGAGCCCTCCACCAAGAGACTGAAGTACTCCACCCCGCCAGCCCGGGAGCTGGAGGCTGTGGAGTCCGAACTGAGGAAGGGGGACGCTTACACCCGTCTGCGGCCTGCCGGGAGGAGTCCCCGCAGCTTCCCCACTCAAGGCAGCCCCCCCTCCAAAATGCCCCACGCCCTGGCGTCCCTCAAGCCCTCCCCGGCAGGGGTGGGGAACGTTCCGGACACGGACTGGAACGTGATCAGCATTCTGAGGTCCTACAGCCCCAGCGATCTGGCCTCTCTCTACCACCCCAGTGCCGGGTCCAGCCACGCGGTGCTGTCCGCTCCCAATGCAGGTACACACATTCACACACACACAAACACACACACAGCATTCTGAGGTCCTACAGCCCCAGCGATCTGGCCTCTCTCTACCACCCCAGTGCCGGGTCCAGCCATGCGGTGCTGTCCGCTCCCACTGCAGGTACACACATTCACACACTCTCTCTCTCTCTCTCTCTCACACACACACAAACACACACACATGACATGCACCTGCTTACACACACACACACACGCACACTCACACACACACACAAACATGACATGCACATGCTCACACACACACACACACACACACATGACATGCACATGCTCACACACACAAAAAACATACATGACATGCACACGCTCACACACACACACACACACACACACACACACACACACCTGGGTGCTCACACATACTCGCATGAAACACCCACACTCTCTCTCTCACTCACACACACACAAAAACACACACATGACATGCATCTGCTTACACACACACACACACAAACACGACATACACATGCTCACACACACACACACACACACATACTCACACACACACACACACAAACCTGTGTGCTCACACATACACACCCACACATACACACACTCACACCTGTGTGCGCACACATACACTCACATGAAACACGCACAGGACATGCACACACCTGTGTGCTCATACACACACACACACAAGCAAGTGCTTGTTCTCTTTCAGCATTTTATAAAAATGACCAGCAGGCGGTGCTGTGACCATATCAGGTTAGCAGCTTTTCTCCAAATTAGAGGGAGGTAATGCGATTTGCTTTGACAAAAAGTATGGTCATATCATCTCTTGACCCCAGAGATTCCACCTCTTTAGTTGTCTCTTTAACAGCAAGAACCGAGCGCCGAATTCCTTTACTAATACACATTATCTGCAATCTAATGACAAAGGACCCTCTCAACAGGCCCGATTCTAATCGCGTAGTGTTTCCACCTCTCGAATGCTCCTTCAAGCTAACTGGTGCTTCTCAGACAGTCTCAAGCTGTTAACGGCAGGATTACTGAAAAAGACCTTGGTTCTTTTTTTTTTCTTTTAAAGAAACTTGTGCAGGCACAGAGTGCTAAAAAGCCAACACTAAGCGCATTCAGTTATCCACTTACCTCTCAACTGGTTTTCTTTTTCTTTTTTTTTTTTTCTCCTCCCCCTCCACACTCCGGCAGAAAGGGTTTAGTGATCTCTGCCCCAGTCCACATTATTCTACATCATAAAGCCATCATGTCGTACAAATCAGCCGCCCAGTCTGCAGAAGGCTGAGGGCTTCTTCCCGGGACGGGGGGGTAGCGGTGGGGGGGTAGTTGTGGATGCTGTGGCATCTGCCAGCTGGCCGGGTGCCCACAGCGCACCAGCGCGATCCTTGGCAGAAAGGGCAAATTCTGCTCTTTGCCCGCCCCCCCCCCCCCCCCCCCCCCCCCCCCCCCCCCCAACTTTCAAACACGGCAACTCCACGCGCAGCTCTTTGTAGTTCGCTATTTCCTGTTCCAATTTTTGTTTTGCGTTGTTTTTGCAGAGGGTACCTTTTTGTCCCTGCCAACGTGTTGTCGGCATGCCAAGAAAAAAAAAAGCCTTGCGGGGCTGTATGTTTTGCAAGCCATTTCCAAATGAGATGCGCTAACTTTAATTGGTACCATAGTTTTTTTTTTTTTTTTTTTAATACAGTAGTCACAATACACACAGGCCATGTGCAGCCCTATTGTTAAACATGAAAGGTGAAATGTAGGCTAAACCCTTTTCATCCCTTTGAGAGAGCACCTATCTGAGCTTTGTCTGCCAGTTTCCAACATTTCTGATACCAGAACCAGCTCGCAGTGATTTCCCCCTAACATTAAACACACACAACACGTATCGCGCTCACACACACACACTTGCGTTAAGAAAAGACTGCTGCATTGACATGAAATGAATGATTGACAGGTGTCGATAAAAGCACCCCTCAGCTGTGGGCAGTAGTAGAAGGGAGTGCTATGGAAGTAACACAAGTGTATGCCGAGGCTGATTCCTACCTACCTGTTGTCTCAAAAAAAAAAAAAAACTCTTGTTTGTTGGTGGAGCTCCGGTTTAAACTGGGCTGGATCTGGAGGAGCGCTCTAGAGTAGGTCACAACGATTTTGAATGCCTCCATTTCTTCTCCTCTATGTGGCCGAAAAGGGGGCTCTCCCCGGCGTCGCCCTGTTTTATGGCCCCTCCTGAATGGAGGAGACTCGTAAGACTCCGGGTGGCAGTAAAGAAGTTTTCTCTCTCTCTCTTTTTTTTTTTTTCCTTCCCGTCTTTCCCAGGGAGCAGGCCGCTGCTCTACCAGCATTACCCCAGTAGTGTCCTGCAGAGGACGCGCGGCTCCAGCCCCGTTGCGGACGCACACTGCGGAGCCCCCGATAAGACCGCATAAACCCGCATCTGACAGACACCACGAAGGTAATTTCCCCTCTGTTTGACCTTCGCACGTGTTGAAAACTGCCTCAGATTGCCATTGCAACTCGGGAAGCTAATACTAAAAAGATGCTATTTTTTTCCCTTGACCCCTGACCCCCAAAGGTTTGAAGAACTCTGAAGATCCAAACGCAGACTCCACCACCTGCTACCAGCCAGCCCGGCTCAGAAAAGAGCCGGGCTAAGAGGAAGATTTAACCCACCCCAGCAAGCTGTGGCCTGCGATCTCCAACAACCACTACTTCAATAGTGTTGGCAGTGCTGTTATAATGTATTCATTTTGTGTGTGTGTCTGTGTGTGTGTGTGTCTGCCTGTGTGTGTGTCTGTGCGTGTGTGTGTCTGCCTGTGTGTGTGTCTGTCTGTGTGTGTGTGTGTGTGTGTGTGTGTGCCTGTCTGTGTGTGTGTGTGTGCCTGTCTGTGTGTGTGTGCCTGTCTGTGTGTGTGTGTGTGTGTGTGTGTGTGTATACACATCTGAATGTGCCAATAACATGGTGGCTTGGGCCAGATCAAACTGGATGCGTTGAAAATGTGAAATGTCAAAGCGCACGTTCTTTGGGGAAAGCTGAGAAATAAAATGGGGGGTGGGGGTTTTGGGGTGGGGGGGACAGCTTTCCGTTTGGTGTAGTTTAAATGTATTTAAATATTGCTGCTCGGTATGAAGTTGTACTGCAGACCGCAGTCTTCCGCCGGTCAAGCGTTAGGCTTGAGTGCCTTCCGCGGTCGATACCAAGGGTCACCATATCAACGGCCTGTCTGTTTCATAACGAACAAAAAAAAAAACAAATGTGAACCCGGGCAGGCTGAATAGGATATCATCAGGTTACAAGCAGAGCATGGAGGAAGTTCTTTGAACAATTTCCTTTTGACTGCGGACATCTTAAGGAGCTGAGGAAGTACTGGCGCTAAACATGACCGCACAGTGCCCCTTGGTTTAGTAGGTTGTTGTGAGAGTCGAAATGGGAATTTTGCAGGCGACTCCGATGGATTGATGGAAGGTCTGGCCTTTCACGGCTGCACCCCCTGGCTGGGTGGCCTGTGGCAGAGAGATGCAGTGTTTTGCAGTGGTCTGAGGGCCAGAGGGACTGGCATATGCGTACTCATGCTGCTGTCAAAACCCGCCTGGATTGGAACCACCTCTCCACTGCTCCTCACCGCACATGTGGAAATTTGGAGCCTGAAAACACGGAGCAAACCATGCCAAAAAGACAAAAAAACTAAGCAGGACAGTAGAAGTGGGTTTTTGGGCGGCCCTGTGAAAGGCCCCCCCCACCCCGGTACAGAATGTAAAGAGTTTACGGACCCCGTAGAGGGGAGTGCTTCTCTGCTATGCACTGTCTTGGAATATTCCTGGGGTTGTTATTTGTGTTTGTGACCTCTCTCTCCTCTCCACAGCAATAAGATCCTCTCTCACCGAACGGTCATACACGACTGTCGGTAATATACTTGTCAGGGAATGTGAAATTTCATCACTGTGTTAAACCCTTCGAAGCGATGTTCCCTCCGAAGGGTGAGTGTCAGAGCTGTCTCAGGTGTGGCAACAGCCCAGGTGTGTGAGCGTCAGCTTTGTGTTTTTAAGGAAGGGCTTTATTTTGCTGTTGGTTTTTTTTTAATGAATGTTTTCCCATTGATTTTTATTTTTATTTTTTTTTTATATTAATACCGGTTTTGTTTTTTGTTTTTTTGTTTTTTTTCAATAATCAAGACTACTTTGCATGCATTCATACATTTATTGGTGTATTTATTTTACATTTTTTGTTTTAGTATTTTTTTTTCTGTTTGTGTATTTATGTAAAGGAAAAAAACAAAGATAAAACAGTGCTGGGCATGAACATGGAATATATGTTAATTGGCAGGAGCGATGGGGCAACATTCCGCACAACAGAACAATGCAGGGGTATTGTCTCCAGGTGTGTGTGTCAACTTTATCATTTGTGTGTGTGTGTGTGTGTGTGGTTTTGATGTAGGTGAGTCTTAATATCTTTCCCTGGGGTTTTGGAAGTTAGCATTCTTAGTGAAGTGGGTCACTTTGAGCTCTTTTAGGGGGTTTTACGAGCGAAGTTAGACTTTATTTCCCTCCTTCCTGATGTAAACTTGAATCCTCGCTCAGCCGTGTCTCTGCTGCCGTTTCCATTTTGGGGTATTGATTTCTGCCAATCACAGTTACAGTAGAGGGATCTGAAATGTGATTTGCTCAGATTTTCTTTGTTGTAACGATTAGTTGGGATTAAGTTATTTTAAGCAATTGTACTGGACAACATAAATCACAGAAACACTTCTTTGCATCATATTTGATCCAAAAAAAAAGTAGGTAGTGTTCTTGGAAAGCTGCTCTACTTAGTTTCATTTTTAAAGGAGACGAGGAACTGCGGTTTCACGGGCAGTATTGCATGCATAGGTATAGATGTATTCTCGTTTGCGTTTTGTAATGAAATTAAGTTTGTTCCTGAGCTGAGCCATATGTACATATTCAGTATCTGATGTGCGTGTTTAAGTTTCTTTTTACAATTTTGCACTTTCACTAAAGCGCATTTGCTAGTTTGGTTGAGAGCATTTTTTTTTTCCAGTGACTGCTGTGTGTTGTGAATCTCACTGCTTCTCGAGGTCATTTACCACTGAGTGGACAAGTGTCTGTGGGTGACTAACCCCCCCCCCCCCCCCCCCCCCCATTTCCTGTGTTTTTCTGACTTGGAGACGAAAATCAAATAAGTACATGTAGATCCTACGGAAACAAAAATTGTATTATTTTATTGGTTATATTTAAATATTTTTTTTTTTCATATCACAAAATCCTTAATTGTATTCAACTTCCATGATGATGATGTGTATGTGTGTGTGTGTGTGTGTGTGTGTGTGTGAGAGTTATTAATTGACATTTACCCGTTATACTTATCAGTGAACTTAGAACATTGTAGGATATCTCGTTATTTTTGCAGAATAAAGTAATTAAGTAAACTAGTGGAGAAAGTAGAATTCTTTTTTTTTTTTTTTTTTTCTTTTGAGCGATCTTATTTCTAAAGGCGTTTGCCTGCAGTGGTAAATATATCAGTATTATACACTGGTAGATATAAATATATTTTCATAAACAGTTTGAATACCGGGGTACATGAGCGTTCTTTATTTATTACATGCTATGTAATTCTCTAAACCTTGAATAACATTGGTGTAAATGGAACAGTGGTACCTGAGTTGTTGTGCTTGAGTTGAAATCTTGTCATTGGATTCACTTGTCAATATAGATTTAGAATTTTGCAACACGGCTCAGTTTCCTTCTTTAAGCTTGCACGTCTTAGAAGGTTTTCGTGGCTCTTAATATTCTTTTTGGTTTTGAGAAAAGCACTCATAAGAAGAGTTGGCGCTGAGTGACCTTTGAACCCGTGCGTGTTTGTCAAACCTCGTTATGACGGCTGGACACAAACCCGACTGCCTGAGGCAGACACTGGGCCTCAGATATGGTCAGCTGAAACAGACCAGCGTAGCGACGGTCGAAAGGGCCACCCTGAGTTTGAGAGATTAGAGATGACTCGAGACTATGGATACACGACTCAAGACTGCAGCTTGAACACATGAACAGCAAACTACATGATAGAGCAGCCCTGGTCTAGGAGAGACACAAAACACTTTTGGTTTTTTGAGCTTTCAGACTCCTAACCATATTATCTTACATAATTGTTAGGCTTGAATGCAGGTGACCTGGACTGGAGCTGAAGGTAGAGTGTCACCCCTCAGACTCAATATTGAGGTGTAGACTTTTTTTAAACATTTTTTTACCCCAATATTTTTTTCTTTGTTTTTCCCAACCTGAACTTGTTGATCACCGCAGCACCTGCCCTGCCGGCTTTGGGAGGAGGGGTTGAGCATGTGACTCCTCTGATTCACGTGACGACGCTCTCACTTCCATTCACGTTGCAGCCGCTCCACTAATCGCACACTGCCTATGACGTTGGAGGATGACACAGTCAGCGTACCATCAGTTTGTGCCGCCACAGGCGCCCAGCATGACAGAGGGGGCGCTATGGTGATGACACCAACAAACTTTAGCCAGCTTGCCCCGTATCGAATCCCAGGCGAGGCTGGCCAATTAGAACCTCACCAATCGAATCCTCTGATGAGAGCAGGGATTGAACCCCCGACCTCAGGCACGTACACGTTTAAGAATGGCACAAACTGCAGTGTGAGGAAGCGAAACAAGAAACATCCCCTGCACTCTAGGACCGCTGTTTACAAAGTACAGGGGATCCCATTTCAACATCACTGTCCTTGAAGCTACTGAATAATAATTCCAAACATGAAGCCTTGGTTCATTTCATATATGATCAACAACCCAGAAACATAAAAATTAACCAATGTCATGTGTATAATTAGTAAAATTAGTAGGCTCTCAGTGTGTTTTACTTCACTACTATAAGAAATGTTTTAAGTTATGTGGCTATTTGGTGTCTGTTGTAGGAATCCACTAGAGGGCAGTACTTGCAGCATGTACAACAGACGGAACAATTCATACACTTTTACAGTATGAACAGGCATGCTTATAACTATATGACACACAGTTCCTTGTGTATTTCTTATACAGATTTCACTTATGTGGATGGATGTTGTAGGTCCATTTTTGTTATTGATAAGGAACTACACGTTTTATTTGTAAATGGCAAGTAACCATAGCAAGTAGTCTAAATTGAACAAAGACAGCAACTCAAAAAAAAAAAAAAAAAAAAAGATTTGCAGTGACTCTTCCCTTTGTCATCAGGCTTCAGTCAGTACCTGTGCCAGTGCTGAGAAGGGCAGCATTGCTCTGTTAAACTCAAACACCCATGTGGTTTTAATACGCAAGCGCAGCATAGAGTGCAGAGCCCTGAAAGGAGACGAGCAAAACACATCGCAATGATGCACTCCGTCAAAGACAAATTACAAGGGACAGTCTCCAGCACATTAAAAGAGTTTCAACTTTTTTTTTTTTTATTTCATTTTTAATTTTTTTTTTTTTTTTAGTATACCACATCTGTTTGCTGTCATCTCCCCAGGGCCTGTGCTGTGTAATCTATTGCATTAGCTCACATTAGTGCATTTCGCCCGTGGGCCTGAGCGATCACAAACGCAAAATGAGCATTCACTTAGCATCAGGCTCAGCTCCCCAGACTCCACAAACTTGGTGCACATGCACGGCACGCTGGGGCGGGGGGGGAGAGAAACTTCGGCTCACGGCGCACTTCCTGTTACTCTCGATCCCGCGTCCGAAGTCTGAAGATTATGCTTGTGAAGGTTTTCCTGATTTTTTTTTTTTTTTTTTTAAATTAGCTCAGGGGTTTTAAGTCGGAATGTTTTGACTTAAAGGAGCGAAGCCGCCCCCCCCCACTCCTGCCCCTGCGAATTGCTTATTTGAGTCTTCCTGCTTGGTTTCAATGTGGTGGGCCAGAGTGTAGTACACATTCTGCCATCACAGAGCAGACCTTTTGTGTCTTGTAGCTTTAAGTCTTTGTTTAATTTAATATGAAAAAAAAAATTAAAAATGTACCATCTGGAGTTCTGGATCACAACGCCGAGTAAACACGAAAGGCTTGATATTTTTGTAAACCCAAAGAATGGATAAATTGTTGAGAGAGGTCATGAAACCTGAGCAATGACCGAGGATGTTGGTTTCTTCCTATATTAGTGTGTATTGTATGTGCACTCTATCCCACGACGGTTTCACATTCATTTTAAATAAGATTTTTTTTAAAATATATAAAAAGATTACTGTTTAATTGTGCAACCCCTTCTGAGATTGCCTTGTTTCTGTAATGTGCTTCAAAACAGAAATGCCATAGTCAAGTTTAACATCTACTGTCGTGATTTGATTGGTGATGAAAAAAACATTTGTTTGAAGCATAGCTGAACAGTTGAACGGTCTCCAAAATCCACATCATCAGCACAGAGTGATATTACAGCGAATCTCTCTGGTCACGCGAAGCAGATCCACAGAAGACTTGGTAATATCAAAGTTCAAGTCAAAAAAACATTGTGGAGCCAAGCAAATATTGCAGTCAATTACACAGGCATCACTTTGGAGTGCTACACCAGAGACATCAGCCGCGATTTCAGCAAGTCGAGCACAGTTCTGAAGGCAATGACAACCTTTTACAATTGAATGTAGATCAAATGTAGGAAGTTTAGGTTATGGGCATGGAATATGGTGGCAACTGACTCATTTTTTAAATGTTTTTGTTAAGCTGTATGTTGCATTCTGTAGTTTTGAAAAAGGCGCTTCACAATGATCAAAGTCAAAAAATTCACACATCGTAACTGGCTGTAAATGACTTCCTGTTAACATCCCATAATGAGTGGTTTTGCAGAACTAAAGATCCTTTTAAAATGGCATCCTTCTCCTACAGGTTCTGAGCACTTTCTTTTTTTTTTGGTAAAATCCGGTAGTATGTTTGGCGGCTGCAGTGTGTAGACCAGTGATGGCCAATCAATGAATGAAATAAAAATGAACATGTATTGAAAATGTTTGAGACTTTTAAAAGATTAGGTCTAAAAGAAGGTCTAAAATGTTTCAGACCTTTAAAAAATGTTTTAATGTATGTGTTCAGGACCGACGCGGTGCAAAGACACGCACAGAATCACTGGCACAGGCATGCACGTTATTTCTACCCATGGACAGCGTGTCCTGGTGTTTTTTAAAAAATCGCCTTTTATTTCCCCAGAACACAGAACACTCTCTCCCAGGGAGGCGGCTCCGGGCCGATCACACAGCCGATTTACATTTTACCTGCCTCCTTTTCTGTTATTTACGCTGAAGTGGGAAGCTCAGCTGTCCAGGGGAGACAGAAGTAGGTAAAATACAATGTCTGTCACAGCATTACCATAGGTTTGAGAGTCATTTTTTAATAAATCCCGTTTGTACGTATCAAGGTTTCAGTGAAACCACCACAACTATCCTGTTTTAAAATAAGGTTAATTTTCTCTTTTTTTTTCATCCTTGACTTAATAGGCAAGGATATGAGATAAATAATTAACGTCTTCAATGTCTTGTGTCTTCGCATCCCATAACTGTTAAAATGCTCATTTGAAAACCTACTTAAAATAAAATCCTTTAAATCATTTATATGAGTTGGGTTTAGGCTTCACTTCAGTTTATTGTAAATATGAAGATGCCAGGAGAAGCAGAGATGTTGTTGCCATTCAGCCTGCTGAAGCAAGTCTGTCATGAAGAAGATATAAATAACCTGAGAAGTATGAACTCACCCATTTTCATCAATATCAAAAATTAAAAATGAAAGAGAAAGGCATTATGCCTTACTCCAGGCAATCAAATACTCTTAACCACTAGGGGGCAGTATTTTGCATCATACTGTACTGAAATGGTGAACAGGTTTATGCTCTGCTAAAGCAGGTATATAGTTGCAGGACTTCTCTATCCAGGGCGAAGCCCACAATATACAATGAAACCTTACACACTGTCCCTCATTGAAATTACTAGAACTGGCATT
This sequence comes from Albula glossodonta, assembly GCA_019788955.1. Taxonomy (NCBI): domain Eukaryota; kingdom Metazoa; phylum Chordata; class Actinopteri; order Albuliformes; family Albulidae; genus Albula; species Albula glossodonta. The sequence goes on along the minus strand of JAFBMS010000056.1, from coordinate 1,052,821 downwards.
AAATTAGTGTACGGGAGTTTAGGGAATAATAAACAGTAATATAAGATGTACCTGTTGTAGGCTGAAGCAAAAGGAGACGAACATTAGAGCATTCTCAGGTCTGCTCAGCTCCTTTCACACTGCCGTTGTGTAGGCTCTCATTAATTTGCAATGAGTAAAAGGCATTCGTTCTTGAAACCAGATATATAAGTGATGACTAACACTTATAGAACAATGTATGAATCATTTTCATTATGATTGTTCCATAACTAATATATTGTAATCCTTAGTTCTTATATTAATCTTAATAATACATAAACACAAATTAATGTTTTATTTAAAATTATTAATCTGGTTACATGGAAGAAGTGCATCTTTCTTGGAAATGACTCTGGTCCATTATTATCAATGGTCTGAAAACCCTGAAGACAATAATATGCGTTAGGCAGTCAGGTCATGGATCCATTTGTGTAGGATTAACCTTACAGAAGTACACTGAGTTCAGTTTTACCTCATAAATGTGGTATTACCGCTGGTGACCACCTTCACCACCGCTGGCATTTAGTCATTTGTGGCCATGACTTTGGCATTCAAGTAGACTTAAAAATAAATTGGTTTTGTTGTTTTTAAGAATAAAATTTTAAATGTAAATAATTCTGACAATGGTGCACTTTGGGTTTCCCCCATCCCCACCCCAAACTTTGGTCCGGGGTGGGGGTGGGTGGGCGGCCTGGAGTGTAAGGATTTCTCCCTTCTCTCCTGCAGGCCATTAGGTTCTTGTGTTTGTACAGCAATGACTGTGGACCAGTTGGTGCACACATTGAGTCCCCTTGCGCTCTACTGTGCTGAGCTGCTTTCGGTCACCTTTGGTATTTGCGAGCGATTAGTGAATGCAGTCTGTACAGATATTAACTGTATTGGTGGGAATCTGAGTCATATGTTACACAGAGTTCATGTCTCAAGAAAACCACAAAAAAAAACAAAAAAGAATGCCATATGGTGACTGAAGTGTGGGAATCATAGTCATCACATTTTTAATGTTCTTTATAAACAGGATGACACATTATGAAACACTGTGGTGACAACAGCAATACATCGTTCAACTTCTGAGTTTTCCACTAAAGAGAATTGAACTTTTTTCTGCTCCAAATTCTTAAACAATTATTTCTGATTGATTATGAAGTCCTCCCTTTATCATTGTGAACCATCAATTGCCTAAATATATATTTTCCAATGTACATCTATGGAAGGAAGGTCCAGTCTTACTGTGGTGCCTTACCACTAGGGTTGCAGAACTGTGTGACTCTGGGTAGAATATTCTGTAGTTTAAGCGAACAATTGCTATGATGTGTGTGTGTGTGTGTGTATGCGTGGGTGCGCGTGTGTATGCATGTGTATGTGTGTGTTTTTTTTTTTGTAACTACATCTGGCGTGTGGCTGGAGGCCATTTTGGGCCAAGGTGATATTCTCAGAGGATCAGAGGCAGGCTGCCTCCAGGGTCCAGACATGTTCAGTGCAGACGTCTGTTTTCTCTCTCCCTCTCGCCCTGTTATGGGGCTCGTGCCAAAGCCTTCATTATTTCCACAGAATGAAAGGTGAGCTTTGTGTGGAGGCACATATCGATATCACAGCCTCGCTAATGATGTTGACTTGTTATGAGGACTGAAATGCACACATAAATCGCGTTGTTGCATTTCATGCGGGCTGCAGTGATGGGAGAAATGCGTATCTCCCTTTACAAGAAAACGGCGAGGAGGAATTTCAGTCTCTCACCTCCGGGGAAACACTCAGTCGCCACGTTCAACAATTCCATAATATCCATAGAAATCTCCATAGAGTGACATCCATGGAGTAATATGGGGGCAAAATGTGTACTTATGAAACATTTGACTTCGGCTTCACATGATGAGCGGATGTTTTATTTATCTCCTTTATTCTTTACTTTATGTAAAACAACCAGAACCGCTGGGAACATCATGATGTCATTTCTAAAGTAGTGCGGTAATCAGGATTAAAAAATGTCCGTACATTTCATCAGCTAAAACTCCAGGGAATATCTGTGAGGCTTCACAGGGACATAAACATAGGTGTTCATGCTGGGACGTTCATATTTCACACGGCTTTATCATACAGACACAGAAAAATCAAGACAATCAGACGGATAGGAAGGGAGCACTTTCTGTTCATTTCTGATGGAATGATCCATATGGACATCCCTATAGATTATTACGGTAGTGGATTTTTTCTTACTAAATTACCACTTTTTTGATTGTCTTTTTTTTTGGATAGAAAAATGATTGGACAGCCATTACTGACAAAATACCTCATCTATGAAGAAAAATGTGTTCAGCCAGTCAGATTTCATAACCTAATCATATCGTTGTGATTGCTGTGATGAAACTAACGAGGAAAAAAAGCTTGGGTGTGCAAGGAGTGCCTTTGGGAAGCAGATGAGAGCCCTGTGACTGGCAGGTTGGGCTCTATTACCTGCTTTGACTGAAAGTCCACATTAGCAAGGCAACTGCTGGCCCAGCCTCACCGAGGGAAGACAACAGTTAAGCCTTTAAATGTCACCCACTGAAAACATTATGTGATTGGTTGTGTGTCTACAGTGTGGACAGAAGTGTGATGTTGTTGGAGGTGCCACATATCATGGCTGCCTCATCCTGAATCGGCTGGACCAGGTCGCTGCATTAGGCTAACATTTCGGCTGTGTTCAGGTGAGGAGCAGGGGGTGGAAAAATAAAAGAAAAACTGAAAGCAGCAACAGAGATAGCCCTTTGTGACTCCCCTGTTTACATGGTCAAGCGCAGGGGGGTGAGGTCATCAACAAGAACACCTCACCGAAGACAGGATGTGACTCACGACTGGATTATATCTGATACAGACAGAGGGGAACTCCACCCCCCCTCCCCCCAAAAAATAGCCTCTTAACCTCTTCCTCACCCGTAGGATAATGTGTGTGACCTGCACTTTATGTGTCAAAAGCAGATTCCTCATGCGTGTCCTGAGGGCCGGCGGAGATGGCTCTTCAGGAGGATAATGAAATGACTGCGTTCTGCTGTAATGTTTCTATATTCAGCAGAGGATGCGAAACATGCACATATTTTTCTTTCTGTGCGAAGATGGTGCACGCTGGATGGGTGGGGCTGCTTTTGGTGGTTGGAGAAAGTTGTGTGAAAGCCTGAAGGTAGCAGGGTGTTGTAGTTAGTGGAGAGTCGTTGTGTAGTGTTTTTTTTTGGTATATATATATTTCTGTTTTTTGCATATATTATTTTTTTTTTGTATATATAAATTTCTCACCATTTCACGCCTTGCGCTTTGGGGCATCGGCGCTGTAAATGGACTCTCTTGCACTTACGTGCATCATTTTTTTTTCATTTGGGGTTTTTACCAAGCAAGGAAGAACCTGCATGCGCCTTCAGCACGGTCCCAATCATTTCAGTGGATGGGCGTGTCTTTGGGAATGGAGAGGACTGCGAAATGGCCACCTTGGTCATATTTTCAGAATCCAGTCCAAATTTAGCCTGGTGGTTTTCTGCAAATTTCCTCTGCTTTTTTGGGTTAAATTATGACACGTGTCACATTTGAAAAGTAGATTTGGAGGTTATTTTAAGGTTAGGACCAACACATAACAAGCTAATTTTTGAGTGGAATTCCCCTGCAACTGTTGCAGAGGTTGCTTGGAAAATATTGACCTCAGTCTTTAAATGAATCAGTGAAAAAATGACAATGAAAACATTCAAATGGCAGTGATAAAAACGAATCACTTTTCACATTTAGAAAAGCTTTTCCTGGTATTTGTGTTCTCACATGTCGATATCTGTATCTGTCAGTTTCTGAATAATCACTTCACAGAGACATCACAGTCATCACCTCAGTGCAGAATGAACCAGAGTTTTCACTTCAATTAATGTTTTATCCATATGGAACATACAAAACATTCAGTTTTTAGGGTAAATAATAATAATAATATTCATAATCATCATCATAATAATAATCATCCTCATTATCATTGTTGCTGTCGTTGCCATCAGCAATATAATGCATTCTCTGACAAGAATATAGAGAGCAGTGAAAACATTTATTGTGGCATATTGCACAATATGGAGGGCATCCGTCAAATGGCAGAGCGTTTAAAATAGCATCCTATAATCATCTGTTGACAGAGAAAGCACTGTTTATCTCCACGCCGGCCATGTTGTCCGTGACAAAGATGCCGAGTGCTCTTTTTTTAAAATGTAGTAAATTTGACCATATTGCAAGTCAGTGTCTTTATTTTTTATTTACTGGATGTTTTAATATTGGGGATGATAATGGACTACAAAAAGCTACAAAAAAAAAAAAAAAAACGCGCTGGCATTTGTCTCTGTGATTGATTTCCAAAAAGCCCACGGTGCAGTTCCAGGCCCCTGTGCGGTGTGGGGTGTCTGTGGGCCCCGTGGCCCCAGTGGGCGGGGGCCGAATGACGGGCGCTGGCTCGGTAAGTGCGTGCCGCATGGCTGTGGGTGAAGCCTCTCTAAATATCTCAAATCCCAGAGTCAATTGGTCTAATCCTAACAGGCGGCCCGCCGCGATTCAAATTCAGCAGCACAAACGGCTCGCAGGGTGCTGGAGACGCAGATCCGCCAGCGTAGTGAGAAACCCCCCCCCCCCCCCCGCGCACCCCCCGGAGAGGAGTATTTGCTCGGCAAGTGAATGATAATGTAATGTAATCCAATACCAAATGGATCTGTCTTACAGGACTTTTTTGGGCTTAAAAAATCCACTCCCAACTGCCTTTTTTTTCTTGTTTGATTTATTCACGTGAAGGGAAGACTGTTGAACATCCAGAAAAAAAAACCAAGCATACCCATTTTCAATTATAACACCATATACAGGGTTAAATATATACATACATGAAGAGTATGCTTAATGCCTATTGTGTTCAGTGCTACCTCCAAAGCAGATTTTTTTATTATGTTTGTTTTGTGGTGATGACTTTTCACTCAGTAGTTTTTGTGCACAACCCAGTACCCAATGTTCTTTCACGCCTACCTTAGCGTTCATTCATCTGTGCTTAAAGGCTAGTTTTACATAGAGTTGGGCACAGTTTTGCAAACACTAAACATGAATGAAAACCAACTCAGGAACTCCAGGGATTTCTTTTTTAAATGAGGAGCTCCATGTCTCCCTTCCTGTTTACTAACGTGCATATGTGTGTGTTTTGGGGGAGTATGTGTCTGTGTGTGCGCGTGTGTGTGTGTGCATGTGCGTTTATGTGTGCAGGAACAAAACCATTTGCATGACTATAATTGTCAAACATATTTACATCCAAAACTGCTTTTCCCTTCGTATTGGAGACATGGCTTTATCAAAAGACCTGTCCTCCATCTGTTTCACACTGTTTGCTCCTGTGCTCAAAATAAAATAAACAAGTGCCTCTGTGATAATGAACTCCGCAATTTACCATATTTATGTGAATGAGAAACATGAGAAAATGGGAATTTTTGTAGTTTATGGGTTGGAATTTCCTGAATTGACATGAAATAGCCCGCAGCCTCGTATGGAGCTTTATGTTATTTGAGTTCACCTGAGTGGTGGAGACTAAAGGAGAATCACGCTGTCTTATGGTTGATTGGTAGACTACATGGAGAGCCAGATCTTTCCTTTAATGATAGCCTGCACCGTGCATATGTACATTAGACTTTACCTGAACGGTAGACTGTCTTCAAGTGGTATCTGGAATGCACTGCATAGTACTAAACTGTTAATCAGTGGGACAGAGTGTATTATAGTTATATATTACAGCAGTATAAAGTGGCAGGTGATCCATGAATTGCGGCCCCTTCAGTGATTAACCATCCCAAAGTGTGACATCATCAAAAATGGACACAGGGTCACAGCCATGAACTGTTGGCCATTCCTGAGTGATCATCCCACAATGGGATAATCCCTGAGAGGTGTAGTCTCTCTGATAGGCAGACTGATCTTGAGTGGTAGTCGTACATGAATGACTGATCATCATTTTGAGACAAACCTTTCCAAAGAGGTTAACATCTACATAACTATCTTTGAACTGAATTCCTGACAACTAAGGATCTTTGCAACTTCTGTTTATGCAGGTTTTTTTTTTTATTCAATTACATTTGCAACCCTTCAACCATTGCACTGTAAGAAGCTATTTATTGTACATAGTTTCAATTTTTTATGGAGTATATTAGCCTCTTTATAAGTTATGCCTACATGTTCCATATTTATTGTGCTATATGGCATGAGGGGTTATGAAGATGTTTCATTGATTCAATTAATTTGAGTGGATTCCTAACTGTTGAAAGTGTGGACACCTGGTCACTGAAAATACACAATGTATTAAATAACAGAGAATTAGAAGACGAAGAAGATGGCAAGGAGCCAGGCTGCATTGAGGTAATAGATTTAAGAAAAAAATTGTAAAAAATAAAGCATAATCTGTGCTTTATTTAATTGATCAAGTGATTGGGTGTAGGAAAAAATAACACATGTAAGGATCCATGTTTGAGAAACAGCTGTTGTAAACCATCTCGATTTAAAAGCCTACACATGAGCTGCAGACTGTTGCACATTTGTTGCTGAACGGGAGCCCAGAGAAACAGTTAAACTGAGCAAACACATGATAATAAACAGTCATTCTTCATGCTACAAATCTCATCTAGAGATTCACTATCTTCTTCTTAATGATCGCCCTAATTTACCCAGCCTCGCCACTCAGAGGCCTTATGCTTCTGTTTTGCTTTAAATAAATAAATAATAAATAAATAAACTCCCCTCCCTCCGCCAACATGCCAGATTTATATTTTCAGCTTTTGCGTCACTCATAATTTTTGCCTCCAGATTGTCAACTTGCATGAATTAGCAATTGGGCCAGCAAAGCTTTACATGGTCAGATTGTCCGATGTCTGTCAGATCGTGAGGCTGAATCCTTGCTCTGGCTGCGCTGGGCGCTCGCTCTTCTCTCCTCTTCCCGTTCGCCACTCTGTCCCTCTGTGGGAGAGGAGGAATGTCACGCTTTTCACAAAACAGCCCCTGGCTTCAGGAAAGGGATTTGGGCGTCTGGAGACAAGCAGGGCCATATGGAGCTGGATAGGACATACGTACAGAATAATGGATGACGTGTCATGTTTCATGTTGCCGAGAAGCCATCAAGAGATTTGGTTCAGGGAAATCAAAAGAAATACTTACAGCAAAAGTGACTGCACAGCTTTTAATGATCTCTCTCTCTTTCTGTCTCTCTCTCTCTCTTCCTTCCTCTATCTCTCCTTTTCTCTCTCTCCTTTACTCTCTCTCTTTCCCTCTCCCCAGTGTATTTTTTCTCCCTTAACTCTCTCACGTTAAGACATTCTTTGCATGATCGTCCTATTGCATACTCAAACTGTGGTGTTTTAGTGCAGAAGATCCCCCACAGTCTGAGTAAATACATGAAACCGTCCGTTTGTCGGTTTTTCTGTTATCAGATTTATGACTCATCCAGAAGATTCAGGGCTGACATTATATATGGCCATGGTGCGGGCCGGATCTCCACATATATGTATTTACACAACAGATGCTTCTAATAGCGTCTACTAATTACATCAAATATTAATAATGCTTAGCACCTGCTGCTCAGAAAACACCCCAACATTCAGAGACAGGGTCTAATAAGAGGAGGAAGTCCACCCAATGCAATGTTTTAAAGACATCTACAGCACTGTGGGGTTATTCTGTGTGAAGATGAAACGAGGGAACATGATTGGTTGGGGGTGTCTAACATTTGTAAATCAACACTGCAAGGGCCGTTAACCTTAACTTCCAACTCAATAGTTTTACTTTATACTTCTTGACTTTTCCCTCAGCAAACCAAATAAATTTTGAAATTTCAATTAGCCAGGCGTGTTAAAAATAACTGCAAGCTAAACAGCTGACATTTTATTTGAGAGAATGGGTTAAGGTGCTCTTTAATAGTCAGGTTTAAAAAAAAAAAACAAAAGAAAAGAGAAAGACAGTGATAAGTCACCATGCTTTTTAAAGATATCCCTCAGGAGTGGTCATACGCTGCTGGATTACACATTAAACTGCCTTGGTGCTGTGGTCTTTAGGTAGTCTTGATAACGAGCACAGTGGCATAAATCAGTATCAAATATGCGGCAGTCTACAAACACAAAAAAGCCTTCAAAAGAAATCTGACATCGTTTATGCTAATGCACAATGATATTTAAGATGACTAATACTCCTAAGATAAGGCCCTGGAACAAGTCCTGTCATTTAGTGGTTATTATTCCAGGTTATTATTCAAAAGACAATAACATCCCTCAGTGTAGTGAGGGCTTTTAATTTTTTTTGTCTTTTTTTTTTTTTTTGATGAAAATGGACGCGGAAATACAACACGGATTCAGTCTGGTGTCTGTCTTTCTATCGTGGGCCACAGGAGGCAGAAGGTGGGGGGGTTGTGTATTTTTTTTTTAGGGGGGGGGGGGCACGATGCTTCGATGCTACGCTCCTCAACGCGTTTCCCTCTTTGTCCTCCCATGCTCCACCTGCACGCGAAATAGACCGAGCTCCTCGCATCTTGTGTTTTTTTTCCAAACCCCCCCCCCCCCACCCCCCCACGCCCCCCGTTGTCAGAACTACACTTAAGTGCTGCTTCTGATGCCCATGAGTAGGCCCCGTAAAAGCCGGGCCCCGTCGCCGCGGCGTTATTGTTTCTCTCGGATGATTGATTGATGGATGAGGGCTGACACTTCAATGAAGCTATTTCCACCGGCATCTCCATCCCATGATGTGTGGCTTATATTCCCATCCACGCCTCATTGCTCTCCCGTGTCATTCCTGGAGCTTCATTTACACCATCTTCCCTGAAGGACCTTTTTTTTTTTTTCCTTTCTTCTCTGCCCATCTCTCCCTTTTTTCTCCCACTTTCTTTCTATCTTCTATCTATCCCTCACTCCTTTTCATTCGTACAGCCGCCCCCCTCCCCGTATAACTCCCCACGCACGCAAGATAAAGCCATTTCTCAGTGACTCTGTGGGGCCCAGGATTGATGTGCCCAAATGAATAAAAAAGCAAAAGGTGCGTGGATCTTATTCACGGGAAGCGTAGAGCAGGCAGTATCTCTCTGATACCCCTCCCCCCTCCCCAGCCCTGGTTTTTCGGTGGCAGGTGATGGTACCTGTAATTGAAAACGCAATGGGCAGTACGGAGAGACGCACACCTGTCAGGGAGAGAAGCAGGGCCAGCGCACCGCCAGGGGCCCCGGGTCATTAGCGGCTATTTAGCGATATCACGATTTTAACGGCTCAGCCTAAAAACGCTGCGCTGCGCTGGGACGGGGGCGTAACACCGTGATCAGGCCAGCGTCGTACTGGTAGCTCAAATTAAGATCCTTTATTTCCAAATGCTTTCTTGTTTTTTTGTTTTTTTTTTTTTTTAGCTCGTATGCAGAGCAGATGGTAAGACACCATCAGTGCAGTGGGCGTTCCGCGATGTTGACAGCCGTGAGATTCTCCCTCAGGTGCAATTGGAGCTGCTTACAGCAGGAGAATGATGCTTAGGACATATCTCCTCTCAAAAAAAAAAACAAAAAGAGAGAGAGAGAGAGAGAGAGAGAGAGCCTTCTCGCAGGCTAACTGACTCCCTCACTTAATAACCGAGCTCGGTTACAGCTCCTGAGGAGTGCTCCTAACTACTCTGGCCTAAAGTCTCTGTGCTTCATTTTATTTTCCTAGACAACTGCTGCTGACTGCCCATCATTTCCAGGTGTGGAGTTAGTGGAGACTCGTGCATTATTGCTTTTCATTGGCTAAAGCATGTCTTGGGTTGGCTCTTTTTTTTTCCGTGAACCTACACCAGCAACATATCTCACCATTAGGGTAAATTACATGGTGGTTGTCTTGCGTTTTCTGTTTTGCTGAGCATGTAAAATAGAATAGACTAATATGGCCCAAAGGGTTTTTTAAACCTATGAGGCTCTCACATATTCAAAAACTACTGCTATGTCAGGGAGAAATTGTCTGCTGTGCATTAAATAAACATTTACTGTACATTTAAATAAACATCATAACATTGTTTGTCTTTGGCCCTGCCTTCCCCTCCTCCTCCAGCCAATAGGAATTGTGCTGATGCCCAGCTTGAAACAGTGAACTTTAAGTTCTTCTACAACAAGAATGATGTGATGCTGTGTTCTGTGTGGTATTTGTGTACAAAAGCATTACACAAACAACCGCAAGTGTGAAGACTTACATCAGTGTTGTTTAGCTTGATTCCACATGTGAAAATGTGGAATTGTCTCCGGTTATGACATCAAAACTAGGCTTCATCTTAACAGACCAATCATATTTTAGTTTGTTATTTGCATATCCCTCCCCCATTACAAGACCTAATCAGTTTGCATAGATTCCATTTGAGTGACAGCTGTTCCGTTCTGTTTACCTGGTACTTGGAAAGCAGAGCGATGGGCAAACACCAGTAATGTCAGCCAATCAGGGCTGTGGTTCATGAATATTAATGAGTGAAGACATGACTGTGTTACACCCATTCATGTGGCCTGTGTATTTCTAGGATAGAACCAGCTGAGGTTAAAAAAAAAATGAAATTATGTATTGACACATTTTTAATAATAATAGATTAAGAATAAGAATGATTGAGAACTGAAAGTGAAATGACTCTATGGGGAACACAAGAAACCCCGTTAGCATGTGCTTCACTCCTGGCTGGTTACGTTCAAACATACCCCCATATGTAACCCTTGGAAGAGCGCACGTTTTGGCCTTGGATGAAAGCAGATCAGCTGACAGAAATGATGCTTGTTTTCTGCTGCCTAGCAACCAGCTGAATTTTCTGTCTGGGCTGTGCGTGTTTTTAACCTTTTTTTTTGTGTGTGTGTGTGGGGGAGGGGCTGATAACATTATTTTGCATCTGTGTTAGAACAGAACAGTTTTGGAAATGTGAATTATGATCCCCTCACACCAAAAAAGTTCATGGGGTTGATTTGAGGATCTTGGCCTCCCTCCATGCGCCTGAGAACTCCTGCAGCTAATTTCAGAACGGCGCTGCACGACTTGTTTTCAGCCTTCCAAAGCATTCACATGTCACACATCCCCTTGTTTCCCTTCATTGGCTACCTGTAACAGCTCACATCATGTTAGAGCCCTTGTTTGCCAGCTTACAGAATAGTGAAAGGAACAGCTCCACAATACGCTATGCTTCTACCAGATCACCCTGATCAGCTAATACTAAACTGCATACAGGTATGCGTCCCTTCACGTCCACGATACGTTCTGTGAAACAGGACGTCATGCGATTTGGACGTTGAGCAAACACCATATTATCAAAGCTATATGGGATACTGTACTGTACCTGTATTGACTAAATAGCCAAAATACTGTAGAGATACAGTACTGTATTTCAGCTAATGTATCTGGCGAGGTAATATATGGGTTATGTAGGTTGCGTCCGCTACGTCCCGTTCTCCGATCGGGATTTCTGAACTCTGTTATAACCTTATGGGCCCACGGATGTATGTGCGGTTGGATGTTGCCCAAACGGACGTTATGCAGGGCATAATTGCCCCCCACGCTGGCCCCCCAGCGGTGGAATGTACTCCCCACTGATCTCAGGACTGCTGGATAATTGGCAGCATCTTCTGACACAGGCTCAAGACTCGCCTCTTCAGACAGCACCTGAATCCCATTTTTGATCCCATTTTTAGTTTGTTTTTGTCGTTTCCTGTTATGGTTTACTGAATCTACCCATGGTATTTATAGATTTTATTGTAACTTAGACAGTCTCTCCGCCTCTTAAACATGATGTAACGCCGGTGGCCTGTGTACGCGTCAACACGAAAACACAATCCACAGAAAACAGAACCTAATTGCTGGCAGCTCCGAGGCTTTGTAGATGGGGTCGTCAAACGGACACATTGACGTCATTGTCGATTGTGGCTGCCTGAGTCGGAACAGGCAGCAGGAATGGCGGCTGAGCTTCCGCGCCGCCGTTGATAGTGCAACTTTTCCGCCCACCAGCTGTTCAGTCATCCGTCACTGTCAGCCTTCCCTCTCCCCCATCTCTCTACAATAACCCACAATCACTTCAAGCCTGTAACATAAACTAATAAACCAAATCAAAACAAGGAACTTTAGGTGGCGTAATTGCATCTAAGAGACCGATCGCAAAGTGAGTGCTTATCCACACTCTTGTGTGCTGTTTTACGAGGACTGGAGAGGTCAGGGGACCCTCAGGGTGGGGTAGGCCCACGGCTCTGGAGCTGCTGTAAAGTGTGTGGGCTACTGGGTGCCTTCCCAAGAGGCCCGGGAAGCAGCGACAGTTGAAATGAGATTTCGTCAACATAGTTAGGATGGATCTTCCCTCAGCTGTCAGTCATCGACTTGTTTAAACTAATCCAAGATGTTTTTCCCTCTACAGGCAATGTGGCCATTGGTCCAAATCACTGAATTACTGATATTATATGGGATGCCGCTCCCATGTTTTTGTGAAATGGAACCACACCCCCCCCACCCCCTCACCCTATCACAACAAGGAAGCCTCTACTTTACAGGATATTAAAGACCCTCACCAGCCAACACTACTCCCTAATTTCACTTGAATAAATCGCCATAAAATGGAAGCAGAGAGTTGGATGACCATGTCACATGATGTATGCCATGTGACATGAAAAGTCTGAATGTTCAGACTGAGGCACTTAATGACAGCTCAAACTGTAGCAAAGAGCTCAGATCTGTTGAGGGACAAAAACCAGAAACATCCTGGGTTGCTCCTGGCCCAGAGTTGTCCACCCACTGCTGCAGAAGTCACAGTGTATCTGCCGGAGGAATTCCGGACCCACGCAGGAGGCGGCAGGCATGATGGGATTGGCGCGCACGTTCCCCCTTTATCGGCTCCATCATTTGCTCATCGTGGTAAGAGCTTTCTGTGACCCCAGAATCCTGACCTTCAGCACGGATCTCTTTGCAAAGGAGCGGGGGGGGGGGGGGGGGGGGGGGGGGGGGGGGAGAGGCGAAAAAGAATCCAATAAAAATAGCTTTGCGGGGAAGATGATTGTTTCTCCGCTGTGATATGATTAGTACGGACGAGGTACAGGCAAAAAGGAATCTTTATAAATGACCAAAGCTCAAGCATCGTCGAATTTCCTGATGGCCGCGACCTCCGCTCCTCCACTCTCTTCATCCGAGAGGAGATGAAGTACTTCATAAGGGGAAAGAGGGCGTTTTTTTTATTCTTTATTTCGCCTCTTTCCTCCCTTCTCTATATTTAAACATTAGTCCTGGCTGCGCTGCTTGAAACTGGGGGGGTGAAAGGCGGTTGGGCGGCTGCTTGTATTTCCCCAGCGTCCTGGCGGCCGCGTCATTCTTTACCCATAATCACCTCTGTGGGACGCGCGGCCGGGCGTGTGTGGGATTGACCTCTTGCGTGATGGAGCTTTGGGGACACAGGGGCCATCCATAACCCCGGGCCCCGCCGTGGGTCCCGAATAATGAACTCTGGGAGGGGGCCCAGACGCTGCTCGGGGCCACGGCTCTCGAGAGAGGCGTGGGGGTCCAGTGCCAAAAAAGGATCTTTTTTTTTTTTGTCAGTCCTGCAGTGGCCTATTTCCCCCTGCTGTTGCATTATGGGTGACGGATGTCATTGGCTGTAGGGCCGTGTCTCATCTGCTCCTAGAGGTGCAGCAACAAGAAGTGTAGCAAACCAGAGACGATGCTGAGAACCAATGAGCACTGAGGTTTGGAGCTACTCCAACCAATCCAAACCTAGGAAAGATCACTGGGGCTGAATCAAACTCATGCAGTCTCTTAAAAGATACATGCTGTACAATAGAAACACAATTTACATCACAAATTATGCTTATTTAAGTATTTTCTATTTTATTAGCGATGAGTTAAACTGCCCTTTGGCATGTGTTCTTATCACTGTAAAATAAAATAGCATATACCCTTAAACATCGTAAAGCTTGTTTTGATTGAATCACATATGCCCTGAAAGAGAATACAGTTCATTTTGGCTGAATTGCGCAAACCCTTAAGGAGCCTAAAACGTTCATTTCATTGGGTCCCAGCCACAGTGTCTGGTGAAGCAGGCATTGGCGGATCAGAGGACCTGATTGGCCAGATGACTTTGCTGACTTAAACATTCCCACCAATGGCTTGGCTTTATGTATCACGGTACTCACAGCCAAAATTAGTGCATGGTTAATGTCCAGCCCAGAGAACGAGCTGTTTGTGCATTATCAGAAACACTTAACCTATTCAGCCTTAGCGGAAGGAGACCAAGGGGAGATTTAATTGAGGTTTTTAAATTCATAAAAGGGTTTAACAAGGTGAACTACAAAAGATTTTTCAGGCTGGCTTCTGTCAGCAGAACAAGAGGGCATAGATGGAAATTAGTTATGGTGAAATTCCAAACTGATATATAAGAAAGTTTTAGTTTTAAAGAGTTGTCAATACTTTGAGCAGCCCCAGTACAGCGATCGGGACACTGTGCTGTAGAAGGTGCAGTCCGTAAGATGGAATTTTAAACTGGTGTCCTTACTCACAGTAGCCATTAAAGATCTCATGGCACTTTTCAAAATAGAGGTAGTGTTAATCCCTGTATCATACACAGATTTGCACTCCAGGGCAAAGTCTCGCCTCGCTTAACCATCTAAACAACTTTATGTCTGACTGGCTGATTTCCTTTGTCACTGCTGCAAAGAAAGGTGCATTATCCGAAGACCTGACCAGGTTAAATAAAGGACAAAAAAAAAATTCAACGGCACTGCCTCCAGCAAGCATATCACCAGCAGCATTTTATGCCAAAACTGGCCCAACTTAAACTCCAGTGCAGACGTGGACATAAATTCGATAACACAGTTTATATCAACATACTCTCTGTCAGTAACATACACGTAAACCTCGGCATCGTCGGAGAGTCTGTTCTCCTTCTCTGCGTCCGAATGTGATCCAGGCACACATGCTGATTAATGTCGTGAAAGTAGAAACAGCGGCTTCTTTTCGATGAAGCGATAGCCTGCCTCCTCTTATGCGATCTGACACTGAATATGGCACACACGGAAGTTAATAACCTCAAAATTGGGTTACGAGGCTCCACCTGCCAGTAATGCAGTTGAAAAGCACTATACATGCAGATCTCC
This sequence comes from Albula glossodonta, assembly GCA_019788955.1. Classification (NCBI taxonomy): domain Eukaryota; kingdom Metazoa; phylum Chordata; class Actinopteri; order Albuliformes; family Albulidae; genus Albula; species Albula glossodonta. The sequence continues at coordinate 1,037,706 of JAFBMS010000056.1, read as the reverse complement.
GAAAGGGAGGGCAAATCAGATTACTCTTAGTCAGGGCTGGCGGTGTCGGTCTGAAATCCGCTAGTACGTTTCTGTAGGTTCTCGCATTTATACTCCCTTGATCTCGTTAAGTCAAACGATTTGACTTTGCATCTAAATAATAACCTTAATGAACCCTTCGTGATCTGAGGAGATATTGTTAAAAAAAAAAGAAAAGAAAGAAAGACAGAAAATTGCCTGAGGCCCTGTTCCTGAGAGCAGTTAGCGGTTAGCACTGCCTCTCAGCGACAACTGGGGAGAAGCCGCTAAGAGTAAAGTACAGCGGTGATTTCTGCGAGGTCACATGACCACAGTGGGTTGAGGGGAGGTTGCCGGGGTTACTGAATGAGATATCATCCCTCTGATCTAGCGGAGAGCCTCTGACGCTCCTGTCCTCTCCCCCTTCCCTACTCTTCACCCGGGCCTTACAAGAGCTATCCATTCACCTGTGAAATCCTTCAGGTCTGGGACGAGAACCCCTGCAGCTGTAAATAAAGAACAAAGAGTAGGGGGTGGGGGGGGGGAGTGGGGGGGGGGGTGAGAGGAGCGGGTGGGGGTGGGGGGAGGAGTCGGTGGGGGAGTGGTTCAGCCCGTCAATCATGGCGCCTGTATGTAACATTATCCTGTCTGAAACAGGGCCGGGGTGAGGATCGGACCTGACGAGATGTTTGCGTGCTTGTCAGCCTGGCGTAGTGATGAAGACAGTGGAGGGGCGCATTAAAAACAGGATCCAGTCCATTATACAGAGAGACAGCGAGAGCCCCTTGGGGAAAGAGGGGGAACACCTACTGTATGCACACATTTCACACATTACAGGCTCGGTTTGGACCGTGGGATATCATTAAATACATTCTTATGTACAGGTTTTTGACGTGTAAAGATTGACATGGGGTCTTTGGAGCACCATTAGATGTGTTCTTAGGTACAGCTTTTCATATACTCAGGCTTTGCTTTGGCCTTTTGAGTGCCATGGAATATGCTCCTGTGTTATAATTTTTAGAAATGCCGCGGTTGCCATTGTAGTTTGATATAAAATGAAATGTGTTTTTAGGTACAGATTTCACAGATTCAGGGGCTGGTAGGACTTTTGAATAGGCATAAACATGCTGTCATGTACATATTTTAGAAATGTAATGAATGCTTTTGACTTTGGAACGCCATTAAACGCGACCTTATGCAGTGGCTTTAGAAGTGTTATGATTGGCCTGCTCCAGGCATAGAAGTCACACAAAACATGTTTCTGAGTTCACATTTTCACAGTTACGGACATGCATTAAAAACCACCAAGTGTGTTCTTCTGTGGAGATTTGCGAAATTTAGGGAATGATCAGAATTCGGAAGGTACTAAATCTGTTGAACAAATTTACTCAGTGACTGTGCATATTTCAACAGACTGAAGGAAAAACCACAGCTAAGTGTGCAGTGTATGCCCGGTGGAAGTGACTACTTTTCTCATGGAATTTATCAGTAATTGTAGAAATGAGATGAGACACACAGATATAGTTTAAGGCATGTGGTAATTAAATTAGATATGGGTTAATAACCCATCCACTCTTTAGAGTTTTTTTTGTTTTCCTCTCTGGCTAATGCATTATTGAACTGATAACCAATCAGAGTTGCCCATGTTAAACGGTAGGGTTATTGATATTTTGTCGGCAGCATTGCGGTAAGAGTTATAGGTAAGGGAACCTCAGCTTGCCCCTGCAGTGTCATAATTTTTACATCCTGATGTGTCTGCATCCATGGCCTGGACTCCGGGCTAAGCTGCCAGCATTCCCAAACTTTGCAGACATTCATAATTTGTGCGTGTACATGTTTGAAACATCTGGCCGTGTTAGAGATAAATCTTTCTGCCGAATCTAACCGGCGAGTGATTGCCTGTGATGAATTAGGCTTCCACATGACCATTTCACCTGACAGCAAACTGCGTTGCATGACTAAGGGTCACTGACTCGCTTTTGTCCACCCAAGTTTAACAGTGCGGGAACAGATGCTAGAAAACGATAAATATTTCTGCAACTGAAAATGACAACAATGGCAACAATATGTGTTTTCTTTTATTATCGGCTTCTCCGTGACCAGTTTGCCTTACGCTGAAATTTATTTTATTGACTTACAGTCTTAACTTTCTGACCAACTTTGAATTTTTTACTCAAGTCAAACATATGTTAGAAACAGCAGTTACTACTGCTGTTACTGACAAAGATGGCAACAACAATTTGTTTTTTCTTCATTAACAGACCACCTTTACCAAAGAGACTTAGAGAACATGGTACACCAGCAAACACAACACAATATTAATATACCATACGCAAAAAAATTTGTTTTGTTTTTCTGTAAAAGTTTGTAAATTTTATACTATATATGATAAAACCACATTGGTAATATGTGTCAAATTACTTAAGTATCTGTGGGAGGACAATAGGGCCAGATGGCTGTTCAGAGAAAACATAGTAACCCACACAGAATCATGGTGAATTATTTTCTTAATGAGAGACTAATTTAATCTAGTTATGAATTTAGGAGCTTTAAGTGCTTTTTCAAATTTTTTTTTTGTACAGATTCCAGGAGTTTATTTTATCCTCACACAGGAAGAATAACAAGTAGATCGGGTCACGTGTTTGTGACGGTCTTCCATCGGCTCGACGCCGTAGAAAAGGTTCCTTTGCTTGGTGCGCATCCACAGGGGTTTACAAATAATTTTAAAAAGCGTTACATATCATGACCCGTCTAACGGGAGGCTCCACAGTGGGGGGGTGGGGCTCGAACACGGGGGTTTATTTAAGGAGCTGTGACTCTGCGTCCGCATGATTAGTGGGCCACATCTGCCGCAGATTAACGCGATGCAAAGCTTTTTCCACACTTTTCTCCGAGCCCGAGCCTGTCGTCTGCGGTGTTGTGCTCCCGGCATGACGCATCGATCCCCAGTGTCCTGTGGAATCGGACAGCCCAGGTGTAGCACTAATATCTCCGCAGAACACAAACATTTTCTTTATAAGTAACCGGCACAGCGGGGCCATATATTAGAGCTCGACCGCTGCACAAGATGTCCGTCTTCCAATAAGACCGTACCCCCGCGCAATAAACTTTGACATTGCTGCTTGAAAAACGGCGACTCTTTTTCATTGTCAAGTGTTACAAATTGATGAAATGAGTTCATCGATGTTCCCTGGTCATTATCTCTCCAGCGGCACTTTGTTTCACAGACAGCGGGAGGAGGGACAGTGGAGATTAGGGCCCTGGCACAGTTTATCAAACAAAATCTAATATCATCCATAAGAAGGAATCTGGAAATCAATACTTCATTACTAAATTGTTAGTGTGGATGAAGAGTAATTGTAGGAGTTCAGAGATGTGTCCCGCCTGCCGGGGCACGGGAAGTTCAATGTCACCCAGCAGGTGATGGGTGTACCGCCTGATGAGAAGGAACGTCTCTGTAATGGGGAGGGCTGTGGGCTGTAAGCATAGCGCCAGACAAGATGGCCGCCGGTCCACTCTGATTGGGCTCTGGCAATAAAGATGAAACAGGATAAAACCTCTTTTTCCCCTGTAATTTACAGGCCCCTTCGACCAGAGGGTAATACTGTGAGCACAGGCCTGTAAGTCTGTGTGTATTACGTGTGTGTGTGTGTGTGTGTGTGTGTTTGTTTGTTTGTAAACACAAATATCATCCTTCAACATCAGCCCTTGATATTCTCTGTATGAAAGAGAGATTATTAAGCAGCACAGTTAACAGAGTTCCCCACATAACTGAAAGGTACCTGGTTTATACACGTCGGTGCATTCTGGCAAATCGTGAAACATTTTTGGGTGAAATACATCCCGTTACTTTTTTACAATTCCAGATCATCGTTATTTATTTCACATACGAATGAGGAATGGGATAGGGTGGAATGTGTTTTGTCCGAGTGGAATCTGACGTAGGGAGGCCAGTCGCGGTAGGTTTTGTTTTCTTTGGCGTAAGGAGCTGAAGCGTTTTACAGTCTCATAAACTCCCAACACTGCAGAGAGCGTCTGCAGTATGAAACTGGGCCGCTGGCCTCACTCTCTGGCAGGACTTCTGCTTCCCCAAATGCCTCTGAGCGCGCTCTGTTTTACAAGCTATTGGGTGTTGATTGAGCTTTTAGTGAATACAAGTTCAGCAGTTTAAATCATGTTTTTTAAGCTTGTCCTGAGAGCTGTTTACGTTTGATGAGCGTCATTCTCTGCAGAGTGTTCTTGTCTCAGTGTCAGTCAGTTTTTTTTTTCCATGGTCACGCCATCATTTTACACCTTTTTCTCTTTGCTATTTGACTCTCAGCATTTTTAAAAAAATTTCTATTCACGCTGGAAAAAAATGTCCTTTTTCAGTGCTTTGTGGACAAACTAATTGCAGAAAAGTGGTACAGTAAACACATTTGGATGCATTTATTGATTGATTAAAGCAGTTGCCCAAATAAGGACCCTATGCACACACATATTTGTGGAAATATGAATAAAATGCTGAGCCATAACGAATGGGACTCCATTTCTACATTGGCATCACACAAGCATATTTATAGAGTGCTGTTGTGTAAAAACATGCGCGCTTCAAACTAATATTCTCACCAGGGCACAAATCAGCTAAAGATGAGTAGGAATGGCTGAACTGAGATGCCACGTGCTGCATTTGTTTTGAATCAGTGTGACATGACTTACATGGATTTCATTACTATACATGAGAAATAATTACGAGGATGTTGCTGTAGATATATGTCATTTCCATAAACGGCACATACTTGCACTCAGATTGGTGAAGATGAGGTCATTTCTGTTATGAGCATATGGTTGGCACATCAAATTTAAAATGTGAAATAATTTTCTTTTTTGCGATAGATTTTTGTCTTATCTTGAGGACACCAGAGCCAATTAAACTGTAGCAGTTATGTAATAAAAAAAGCAAAAAAAAAAACATTCTCTATAATACATGAGTAATGAGAATAATAACTTTGATCTAAATTCAATAAAATGAACCTCACCTCCTTAAGGGCATGTGCTGTTCTGTTTTACAACGAGAGCACATTTAGAACAATAACACATTTAGAACGAGAACACATTTAGAACAATAACACATTTAGAACAATAACACATTTAGAATGAGAACACATTTAGAACAATAACACATTTAGAACAATAACAAATTTAGAACAATAACACTTTTAGAACGAGAACACATTTAGAACAATAACACATTTAGAACAATAACACATTTAGAACGAGAACAAATTTAGAACAATAACACATTTAGAACAAGAACACATTTAGAAGGAGAAGACATTTAGAACAATAACACATTTAGAACAAGAACACATTTAGAATGAGAACACATTTAGAACAATAACACATTTAGAACAATAACACATTCCAAAGCACATGTTGGCTCGTCACCAATAACATATACACAAAGACAATGATGTTGTGATGTAAAGTGATGTTTTGATTGAGTTCCATATGCCCTTAGAAATGATAAAGTCCATTTTGATTGTATCTGTCCCCCCACTGTGTCGTCTGCAAGGGTGTGAGGTAAGGGTACCTGCGGTATTCGAGCTGTTTTGTATGTGACTTGTTGCACAAACCTCAGCAGAGCTTTACGAGGGGATGCGTCAGAGCGGCGTGCCGCCCTCCACTAAGCGCGAGATCAGGAGTGAGCTCATGGGTTACGCCCAGTGTTACGTCAGGCATGAATAGTGAATGCAGGTGATGCAAGATTAACGCAGCGTTAGTGAAAACGCGGGCGCACTTGGCCTGACCTCTCGGTCTGCCTCCTGCTGCGCGTCCCAGCTGAGCCGCGGGACGCTCTGGGCGCAGTCGGCTCTGGGTGAAGTCGGGGACGTGGTTACGGGTTGAAAGCCCATGCCTGAAGTTTAGGGACGTGGTTATCACTTGAAAGCCTCCATCACGCTTCTGAGCCCCCCCCAAACCCGGAAGCTCACCCATGCAAACCGAAAGCCCCCTCGCCATGGTGATTCCATCCACTTACGTGGGACAACTCGAGCGTTTGGACCGAGGGTTCACAGTCGCGGAGGCTCTGCACGGAAGTGCGTGTTAAAAGCGCGAGTCGTCCCGATGGGGATCAGCGACACATAAGAATTTGGCCGTGCTCCACTTCAGGCCCACATTCTGAAAGTTTGGAGAGGCATCCGGAAAAAGGAC
>JAFBMS010000056.1:804017-1026517 GCA_019788955.1 Albula glossodonta | reverse complement strand
GGAGAGAAAAAGCAGCACCTTTTTTTTCCCCCGACTGTGAGAATCTTCGAGCCGCAATAAAGACGACACCTGCGGCCGCGCCACATGCGGTATTTAGGTGTGAACTGCATCACTGCGCCTCTCTCTTTACGAATGGTAATCACAATACATTCGCCTATGATATTTAATAAAAAACTACTGTAAAATATAAATTGCGTCTATGTTCGCATTTGCTCTCACCTTTGTGATGCAAGACTGTAAAATCTGTAATGATACTAAGGTGATTTTGTCAGGACTGATGATCTTAATGACTGCATACTGAATGCTGCTCTGGTATTAATATAGCCTGGTTTATGTAACAAATAGTGTATACATCACACAATCTTTTTGAATTGAAATTAATCTCAGCCTCTTATAAAAACATCCACGCAATTGGCAAGATGTATCACAAGTGTGCCTGCTACATTGGAATTAAAACCTCGAAACACACCAGGTCTTTGTGGATGAGATTAGATACCTCTGATCCTTTGGGAGCATTTTCTATTGTCCCACACCCCCAGCTCCACAGCAGTGAATTAGTTTTCATCTTGGTTAAATAGAAGACTGCCCCCTATTGGCCAACTAAAATAATTCCAGCGGTGTGAAATCCTGGGATTTTTAATGGTGATTCTCAGTCTGGTCTACTTTGCTTCAGTCATTGAGCAGCTCAAAATCTTCAAGGAAAGCTTATCTTCTGAAAATTCAGACAAAAAAAATCACCTCAAAAATAACCCATTGATAATTATTGCATAAAACATAATATTACATACATATTCATACATAAGGAGTTGTAGTTTTTCAGATCAAGTTGAAAAATCAATAACCCAGGCTGGTTATGAGGATGATAGCCTCGGTAAACAGTAGAGATACTGAAAAGAGAAACGTCAGGTAACATAAATAATTAGTTTTGAGAGAGGGGGGCTTTAATTGAATTCATGCTGTTTTGTGTATAGAGGGTGACAGGAGCTAATGGGACAATTTAAAGTGCAAACGAGTCTTCACTTCCTGTCCATTAATTACAGCTAATTATATGATCACAATCCCCCCTTGTTCGGGCACTTATTAAACTCTCTCACATCTGAGTTGTGAGCGTCGCATCTAAATAGAGAGATCTCACGTTTTGGCGACAGGCCTCGCACGAGAACGTGTGGTGACGTGCGGATATAAATAAACAGCATTGACACGTCGCCCAGGAGGACAGGCTAAGATCATGCGTTGTCGGCAGAGATCTGGGTTAACGTTAGCAGTAGTGTATGCTCTGAGGTGGGAGACCACACTCCCGGACAGCTGAGTACCTAATGCTACACTTAGGGTGACCTTATTCCCATAGTCTTTGTACTGGACACTGATCAAAAGCAATAATGCTACACCCACTGAGCCTTATGCAAGAGATATTTGACCAGAATTGTTATTGGTGTGGGGGGGTTTTGGGATGGGGGGGGGGGGAGGGGAGGGGGGTGTGGGGGGGGGGGGGGGGGGGTGGCTGTGTTAGATGCAGTAAAAAAAGAATCCATTTGGATTTCTAGTCTGATAAACAAAATAGTGTGGTTGAACCATTAAATTTGCTGCAGTAAGCAAAATGCAAATAGAAAAAACAAATAACATTTTACACATTGCCAAAAACATACAATGTTGTAGGACTGCCCCAGAACAAGAGGACCAATGGCAATGAAGCACAGATGTCAGGCAGCCAATGTGTGGACAGCGGTAATATCAATCAGTATTGTAAGGATCAAAGTATAAGTGTATTATAAAATAAAACATCATGGTATTTGGATTGTGATGTATTTAACATATGAAAGCAATAGTTAGACTTTTAAAATTAGACAATTATTGCAACAAAGCACTTGCTCCTTTCCAAGAGAGTGGTGGAAAGGAAAGGAGAAGGCTGTGGTTTACGGAAACCTTTGCTTCATCTTAGACAGAGTACCTTCCCCTTCTCTGTGCCTGTGTTAAGCTCTGAGAAAAAGAAAATGTCTCGACGTCGCCTGTCAGTGTAATTGATATTACGTGCCTCCATTTCCGTGAGAAAAGCTGTTGGATACGTAGTTTAGCTGTTGACAGACCATCAGAGAATCCAACACTCAGCATTCTTTATAATTAGAGGACACAAATATGCAGATAATATCCTAATTTCACACACCTTCACACAGCAAAATTATAACACTTCCCTACAGTCCTGCTATTAATCCACCATGAATATGTTACCCACGATTTCTGCCAGCCAATTAATTTCGTCCGAGATCAAATTTATATCATAATTCTCATTACACCGGTCTTGTGTCATTATTCTAAAAATGTTTATTACTGCAGTATATGCCGGCAATTGATAAAAAAAATGAAGTGCGGGTCAAAAACGTTGATCATCCGAAGGCGAGAAGAGAACTTTTGGGAGCGATTATTACAGTGTGCAATAAAAAAAGACTCAATTTCCTTTCTTTTTTTGACAAAGAGACAGTAAAGTTTTGTTCTTTAAAATACCCATGCAATTAAAATTAAAAAATTTTTGTACTTGAACGATATCAAATAATTTGAAGTACATTTCCAATGTGAGAATAAATGTTTCATTATCATGTTAAGATATTTAATGAGAATTCCCCCCTGTCTTTTTTCTTGGTGATGGAAATTTTGGTTAGAATCCCTGCATCAGCAATGCTTTCATTCGCCCCTATATTTGACTGAAATTAGTCCATTTCCCAACCACCGTGGAGGGTTTGCATTGCCCCCAGCAGTGGCTGCCGATTAGACATTGTGATTCACCAGTTTGTGCGTTCTTCTGTTTCCACCACCCCTGACTCTGTTCAAAGTGAGAGTGGTATGTTAGATACCTAGAGTCTGCACATCACATTATAAGATAAACTCATGTTAGCCATTTTAGTACACTAGTATTAGCCACATGTTTTTGTCATGTTATTTCCTGGTAAACAGAACAGCACACACAGTTCATAATTATTCTATCCCAAGATGCATTGCAGTTCATGTGAAATGAGTCATCACTAATTCATAATGGGTACATTTCTGTTAATAACTTGAAAACATTCTAGAATACTACTCTGATGTTTAACTAGAATGATTTGTGACTGTATAATTTCCATTCCATGTTTCTGCAGAAAGTATAATTCAGCAGTGTCATTAGTACATGTGGTTGAGATTCAGTTTGTTATCTTGCCTTTCACTACAAAGTGACCCTAATCTACCCTTTGACGAGAATTATTTTTTTGACACTCTTTTGGTCTTGGATTTACTGTAAATGTTCAAATGCCAGCCATCTTAGTGATGCTGATCAACCACATGCCTTAACTTTCAGCTTCTTCTGTCTGCCTGTGTGGAGACAGCATCAGCTAGCGTTCAGACCGAAAGAGTCAAAGTGCACCGCATCGCTTCTGTGGCGGTGCACGGCACACCAAACGCTATGAACACGCTCTCATATCGATACTGAAAGCCTCTGTATGACTATATCTGACTAAAATAGGAGCTGCACGAATTCATTTGTTTGTTATTTGGGATAAAGTGTGCAAAGTTTGTAACTTTTTATGGTGGCAGATTTTCCGTCAAGATGAGTTGGACTTCCTGTGTGAAGTACAGTATCAGTAGAGATTTCTGAGACAGGACTTTCAGTGAAGAGGCGTTTTTGCTCCTGAAAGTTAGCTTCTGTGTCCAGTGAAAATGTACTTCAGTGACCCTACACTGCTCTGCAATTATTATATTTCTATTAAATTGCAGTTATTAGGCTACCACATATGCTAATGCTAATACATGTTTGATAATGCTTGATAATGCTTGCTTAAAATACGCTACTATCAAGCCTCAATTATTACTTAATTCGCTTAGTGTACCATGTATAAATCATTGATACCATTTTAAGGATGAAAACATTGCATATTACGTGTACATACAAAATTGCAATACATAAACACTAAATTTGACCACGCACAAAATTACACTCTCAAACACTATCTTATTCTAAAAGACATTAGCCAGGACTAACCCACAAACAGTACACCTGGCTAGCCAACACATACTACCTTATTTATGGCAATCATTACATCACATTACTGCCCAGACGGTACTCCAGCCTGACTCTGACACAAATACTACAGCTGAGATTCAATCAAACACACTTAGTCTCTTGAGGGGCATTTGCAATTCAATCAAAACAGACCTAAGTCAAGGGAATATGCTATTCTATCTTAAAATGAGAATAATGCATTCCAAAAGACATGTATTAGCCTTTCTCCAACACATAATGTACTCAAAGAAAATTATGTAAAGTAAATTCAGTTTTGATTGAATTACACATGAACTTCAAGACAGTAAGAGTGTTGGGTCTAGATATTTTTTCCTTAAAGCATTACGCCATCCGGCATTTCGCCATTCGCTATTGATGACATTACAATAACCAATAGTCACTATTGCTTTCCTGACAGAGGAACCTGGTGTGTTAAAGGTAATCTCTCTCGCCCCATGGGCTTGGTTGAAACAGGGTTTCTGCTCTATGGACAGACAGAAACCAGCGTGGGCAGACAGGGGAGAACAGTCAGTGCAAACTGCAACCAGCGAAGCAACTGGCGGCGACCAGATTGCATCACTCCAGTTTTGAATGTTAATAATTTTCTGTTTTGAAGACAGACCCCACCCCCAGGGGATGGATGGAGACAGGGGATGGAGTTGGGAGGTGGTAGGGGGGTGGGGGCGTGGGGTGGGGGTTGTCGGGTGAGGAGGGGTTGAGTGGATGGGATGTTGGGTAGGAGGAGTTAGCCTCTGACGCAACCCGGCTTTCAGCTTGCGGGTCGTGTTGTGTCCGTCTCTGTTAGCGTTTGCGACGCGGTTGAGAATGTAGTCACCCTTCCATGCCCAGTCACGTTCGTCACACTCCGATAACGGGGCGGCTGGTATGGGGGTGGGGTTAAAGACGGGTGGGGAGGGGGCGGACGTGGCCTACCCTCCAAAAAACAATTACCGCTGAGCTGAGCCTCTCTCATTCCGAAAGGTTCGGCGGTTGTTTTCCTGCTCCCTTCCGAGTCTCACTAGCAATCAAGGGTTAATTTCACACCTCAGTGAATCGCCTGGTTTAATCTCTATTCGGAGTAATTAAATCTGTCTAATAAAGTGAGTGCTTTTGTCTTTGTTCTCTTTCCTTCTCTGCATTTTTTTTTCATTGTCTTACACCCTTCACATTTCATCTGCTGAACTGTGCTGCATCCCACCCCAGTTGACAGGCAGAATCTATCCCTAAAATGAAAACATTCCTAGCCTATCTGAGATGACAAGAAGGTGAGCGAGAGAGGTAGAGAGAGAGAGAGAGAGAGAGAGAGAGGGAGGTAGAGAGGGAGGGAGGGAGGGAGGGAGGGAGGTAGAGAGGGAGAGAGAGAGGGAGGGAGTCAGAGAGGGAGAGAGAGAAAGATTCAGAGAGGGAGTAAGAGGTAAAGAGAGTGGAAGAGAGAGAAAAGATAGGGGAAGAGACAACAAAAAGAAAAAAGGAGGAGTGACGGTGAAATACAGAAACGGAAAAAAAGGGAAGCAGGGAGGGAAGGAGGAAAGAGTGCAAGATGAGAAGAGAAGAGAAGAGTTGGAGAGAGGAGAAAGCAAGACCGAAAAAGAGAGAGGGAGAATGAAGATAGAGCAAATAAAAAAGAGAGAGAGAGATAGGGAAAGAAGGAGTGCGAACCATAAAGAGCAAAAAAAAAAAAAAGTGAATTAAGCTGAGCACATGTGCAGAGGGGACGCTGACACGCTCTTTTTTTATTTCAGAAGAATGGAATGTGAAGATTTGACCCTGTCAATCAGGGCCCGTGACAAGTTTAATCAGAGCGCGCCCCCCACCACATCATGGCTAAATAGGAATGCAAATAATGAAGCACCAGGGTCTCTTATAAATGCTAATCAACAGAACTAATCAACTGACAGGTCCACTGATCCTGCTCACTCAAGGAGTCACTCAAACTTACTTTCTTTCTTTCCCCTCTCCTCTCTCTCTCTCTCTCTCTCGCTCTCCCTCCCTCCCTTTTCGTGCTCGCCTTTTATGACCGCGGAAAGAGAAAAGAAGAAAAGGGAGGGAGGGCGGGTGGGTTGGGGTGGGGGGGTTGGAGTAGGGGTTTGAGTTTTGGGGGGGGGGGGGGTGAGCAGAGAGGATTGAAAATGCTCACTCTCAGCCCCAACCTTCCACCCCCCCCCTTCCCCTCTCCTCCATACCCCTCCCTCACTGTGCTATATTTCATTGAAGTCTCTCTCAAAGTTTGATCTATTTACATGGATGTAACATGTCAATTATGATTGCCTTTGATGTTCAAGTGTATTTACCTTTCAACTCTTCCCCCTCGCAAGCGGCAGGAGAAAGGTTATTTTCAGCCCCGAAAAGGGTATGTGATAGAGTTTCCTCTTCCCTTTTCAACATCTACAGTAGCTCCTGCCTATTGCTAACCCATGTAAATGAAGGCTTGCCAATCTCCTGCTCTGTGATCCGGCACAAAAGTAGAAAGCTCTGTAAAGACTTTGAAATGTTGATTTAGCCCGGGTTGGAGAAAGGCAAGTTTTTTTTTTACCTTTAAAAAATACAATTGATCTAAGTTTTATGTGTGCTTCAAAGTTGTGAAGGTTGCCTTCTTCTTCTCCAATTGTCTTAGATGTCAGAGCTAAATGTGAAATCCCTTTCTGTCACTGCAGTGGCATGGCTGCCTCTGAAGTCCACCATATCGCAAAAAAAAAAAAAAAAACAGACCAAAGCCAGTGAGTGGCCGGACACTGGTTTCAGTTTTGGCTCTCCGGATTACATTCAATCAAAAACACATACATTTTTTTCCGTATATATGTATTGGCTCTCAGTTGGGAAGTAGTGGCCATTCAGCGGAATTATGCATGGGAATTTGCATACCGAAATCAGAATAAATGTTCAGGGGCCCCACGGAATTCATTTTGATTGTAGGATCCGCGATATCCGCCCAGCTGCTGCACGGCTCTGTCCATTCATGAGCGTGAACTACATGATTTCTGAGTAATATTAATTGTGAAGTACAGGCCATTAATCCAGGCATGTCTCTCTGTAAGGGTCTGTCTGTCCCCTGTGTGCGTATGGGTAAGTCACAGCCGCTGCTCGTCTGCTATAGGATTCCTTTTGAAGGACAATTTCTTGGAGATCAAGAGATTGATGTGATGAATGGGTTTTGCTGGATTTGCAGCTCCAGTGCTGTAATATTACGTATATATAGCTTATATTTTTCAAAACAAAACAAGCATTCATACATACATACATTTATTCATTATACTTTTTCTCTAAATGTATGATGGAATTCTTTAAGGTTTCTTTAGAACATGGCACAAATAAATATATATATAGACATTTTATTGTATCTGTGTCCAGATCTTACTGTTTAGAGCAATGTTTTAATCTTTCAGTCTTTTACAAAAAAAGACATGGGTGTTTGGAACAATACTGAAGTGATCGTTAGCCCAGTGCGTATGGCGTGGAGCTGGTGTACAGGAGAGCTAGAACGAGTCCTCTCGCACATTCCAGCCCACTGGTGCTGAGTTTCAGTGTGCGGGGGCTGTCTGCTGTTTGTGCTCATCACGGGAGGCCAGAACTGCAAACCTCGAAACCACAAAACACACAAAGAAAAAAACATCAATGATCAATAATAATAATAATAATAATTTCATTACAGTTTCATTACAAAGAGCAAATAATCAGCAAAATACAGTAAAATGACATTCAAGTGCAACAGTAAGAAAAGGTTACAATATCAAACATTCAAAATTCAGCCCCCTTTTTCATCATGAATTATTTTCCAAAAAAAAAAATCCAGACCTCAAAATTTTTTATCACATATAAATCACACCAGGTCATAAGGACTGCATGTTATTTATGTCTCTGTGCCGTCTTATCAAGAGCAACATTCTATATTCTTACACACTGTCCATTTACACAGCGGGGGGTCTACAGAAGGAATTCTGTGCTAAGATAAGTACTTTGCTCACAGGTATAACGGCAGTGCCCTTCCTGGGTAGCGAACCTGCAACCTTGGCATTGCAAGCCCAGCACCATAACAATTGTTCTACACTGTCATCTATGCTGCTGTGTCACATGTTTTTGCATTTCTCAAATCTCATGAATGTTATAGTGAAGGGAGGGGGTCAGCGGAACATCCAGAGGGACTGCTGTTAAAACGCAGGTGATGATGAATAAAAGTTCAGGTCCATCGTCCACAAAGAACGGTCGGTATCAGACCAAAAATGGCCCCTTGTTAAAACCCCATGCTTTCCTCTGTCTCGCTCCTAGTGCTGCGCTAAGAGAAACCCGGACGTTAACTTATAGACCGAGTTATCTGTGCTAATCTCAAATTCAAATACATGTAGGGCCTGGGGAATGTAATATCAAACATTTTCAAAAGCACCTCAAACAGATCCATCCCACCGCCCAGCTCCAAATCTTCTCTTACAGCTGCCTAAACAATCTCCAACTATATAATTCAATTAGCATGGTTAGCAAGCCTTCTTCAAAGGCCGCGCTCTGCGGCGCTGTAATTACTCATGATTTCATTTGATTCAGCCTGCCAGTCAGAATGAGGGCATCGCTGGAGGTTTAGACAGAACCTAACATCCCAGTAACCGTAAGTGGCAAAGCCCTGTTTTTCCACATGCAAATGATAGTTTACCACGCCGTCTCTGGAGACCGGGGTAGTTCTTACCATCTCCAGATCTTCAGAGTCAGAGCACATCACTGCTAACTTTCGCTAACTTAGCGCAGGGGGTGCAGGGGATGCAGGGGGTGCAGGAGGCACAGGGGGCGCAGGAGGCGCAGGGGATGCAGGAGGTTCAGGGCATGCAGGAGGTGCAGGGGATGCAGGAGGCGCAGGGGATGCAGGGGGCGCAAGGAGTGCAGGGGGACGCAGGGGAGGCAGGAGGCGCAGGAAGGGGTAAACGTGAGGATTTGGGTGTGGTTCCATAATGGGCTTCCAGTCATGGCTGGAGACCATGACTGTGGCCCCATGAGACAGAATCACCTCCCTGAGAAAGGAGAAGGTCCTCTAATACCCCTGTGCAAACCTGCCTCCATGTGCCGTGAAATTCTCAGCTCTCTTATAGATCTGGGAAAACATGCAGGGTCACATTCGGTTAAATGCAAACTGACTTTACTCTTGGACATGTGCTATCATATTTGAAATGAAAAAGGCTATATTCCAGAGGATGTGTTTGCTTGTCTTCAGTGAAATATGAAAATACATTTGTGGTAATGTAAATTCTGCTGGACTGAAGTGCATGCACCCTTAAAGAGTCTAAATGAGTTTGATTGGGTTTCAGCTTGTGTTTCCCTGTCACTAAGTTTATCCATCATCCAGTAAAAAGAAAAGAAAAAAACACGTCAAGTCAAAACATTAAAGTGGGCCCACTGAGCCTGCAATGTGAACCATGTATTCCATATGAAAAAAACTATATAAAACTATACATGCAATTATTTGTCCCTTTTGTTCCCTCATGACACATTCAGATTCCATGTTCCTAATAAGATTATGCATAAAAGTGATATATTTGAATAATGCATGACAGTAATTCGCTAAATTAATATGTATTATTTCATTTAAATTCAAATCTAATTAATACTATACCTCATTTTTTTAATCTTGCAGTGGAGCCCTTGCTTCATTTTTTTTTATACTTACAAAAGGAGAGTTGAAGAACAGACCAATAATCCACCACACTTTTATTTGATTGGCTGACACATAAAAGGAACCCCAGCACCCTGTGAAATGATTTTCTAGTATGTAAAACAAACCCAACAAACTGATATGATTTTCAGACACATGATAAACAACTTCTGATTCAAGGTAATAAGTAATTGCTATTTCCTTTTGCCCCAGTTTGTTAGTTTCATGGTAGTGGGCCAGGCACTAGCTGTGTGGAGGGGAAATACACGTACAACTTTGGACAATTTTTTTAACTACGACCATCATACGACTATTTATGGAGGTTTCAGTAGTCAGATAAAATATTTCAATCATAGTTAATAATACTAAAGATAGTTAATAATACTTGTTTATTAAAAATTTACAAATGTGTAATTTACACCTGTTGTTTCTTAACACAATAGAAAGCAAATATTAAGTAACCCTTTCCACCAAGAATGAATTATAACGGTAGTATTAATTTCCAACTTAAATCATGTTTAACCCTTGGAAAATACAGGTTTAAATTTGCACATGAAAATGTTTGGTGAAATGGGGCTCAACATAGAAAGTGTATCAACCTCTTGCTTTATCAACCTCTCGTCATTTAATACACACACACATTTAATAATACACACACGTAGAAACAAACACACATCCTCACACACTCATGCGCACTCATGTGCACACACAAGCATATACACACACAGACAAACATTAGTGACTTACCGTTCAGCAGGTCATCTTTCTGTCTCTAAGCCATGTCATTAAGAGCAGCCTTGACCCTTGACCCTTGACCCCTGATCCCCAAGGAGCATAAGCTAAGAACATCCAACCTGCCACCATATTATTTATATGTGACTTTATGTATGTTTTGCTCCCTTGATTTCCTTTGTATACTTGGAGATATTTGTTGTAAATTCACGTTTCATAGAAACAGATGTAATTATTCACATTATGCTTTTCATAACATGGTAATAATATATTTTTTTACAATATTAACAATAACAAATATAATGAACAGTAAAAAGCAATAAACAGACTGAATGATTATAAATGTAACAATGATGTCATCAAAATTTCTAGGTTTTTGGGTACCTAGCTAGCAGTCTAAATTTAGGTGCAAACATTAAAACAGAAGAGAAGAGAGGCTTACACGTTGGAAACCAACCTCACACTCACACACAGGTCAGTGAAATTTACTGCCCTGGCTCCTCTGCACCCCCACCCCCCCCCCACCACAATCATGAAGCCCCTCGCATTAAATTACAGCCAGAAATCAATATATTTTGTGTACTTCCGATTTTCCTGAAAACGACTATCATTCAATGTAATGGTGACACAAATAACAGATTTGACATGACTACGACTGTAGCTAGGTCAACACACCCCTGCTAACCATGTCCATATAGTAGGGTGCTAACCACGGAAAATCACACAAAATATCTGAAACTTAACCATATATCCTGTGTCCTTCAAGTGGTGAGCCAGTCAGTGGCTATTACTAGCCCATGTCTTTTTTCCTGTTAAAACATGTAAATGGACTCAAATTTATACTGGCCACCTTCAAGCGCAGACTGAAGACTCACCTCTTCAGGCTGCACCTCTCCCCTCCTCTCCCCTCCCTTGCTCTTTGCAATGTCTCTACCCTTATTGCTCTTGTTTTAACTGTGATTTGGCTGTTGTTTACTTTCTTTTTAGATAGTTGGTAGGGGAGTCATAATCTATTCAATCACCTTTGGCACTTGGGACTTTACCCCTCTCTTGGGTTATCTTTGCACTTTTTGTACTTTTCTGATGCACTTTGCCTTGTAAGTCGCTCTGGATAAGAGCGTCTAACAAATGTCCTCAATGTAATGTAAAAAATATTTGAAAGTTTAGAAAAATTTGAAACTGGTCTTTAAAAGTGTGCAATGATCAGATATGACGAAAATAAAAGCCTAACATTGCCTGAATTGCATTGTTATGGTACAGGCCACATTTATTTTTATTAATCAAACAGGGAATTGGAAACTGCGCTTTCCACTGCACTGGGCATGGAGTGGAGAATTACCGTACTTCTGTTTGTGTTGTACAGTTCGGGCTGTTTACTGTGAAATCTCTCCAGATGTAGAACATTTGGAGAAACTATTCCCCTAACATAAAGCTCATTAAATCTATCGCCCAAATGCATTTGTGAAGTGGTTCCTTCCCCATTTTCCTGGTCATATAATCCGCTGGGTTAATTGTTACTGCGTCGCCAGGGGACAGACAAACCTAGCTACAAGCTGCAGTGTCAGAATGATATTAGAAACTGCAGAAAGGCTGGAAATATAAGAGAAAGATTCTTTTACCTTCCATTAGAAAACCCTGGAAAAGGGTGTGCCAAGATTTACAATAATAATAGTAATAATAATAATAATAATAATAATAATAATAATAATAATAATGGACTTTATTTATTCTGCATCTTTTGAACAAAACATGCTGCACACAGACATATCCCAGAAATAATACAATGGAAGAGGCAGATAGATCCACAAAATAGATGCAAAATAGAATATAGCATGAAAGGTCAATTGTGTAAGTTGTATAAATTCAATATGAAGCCAATAAAAATAATAATTCTATCAAAAAGGGTGAAGGTAAACGGGTACAGCAAATTGAATCTTGACTATATAAAAAGACTTCACAGCCAAATACAATTAACAGTACAATAATAATCAGTGTTGAGGAGAGATTTAAGAACAGAAACAGTATTTTGTAGACAGTAAAAAGATCACAGATATTGCTGGGTGCTTACTGTGCTCTTGGTAAATCCAACTATACCCCAGGGTAACATTTCAAATCCTTACTGACTTTCCCAAGACAACATACAATTAAATTCACCCAAGATGCTGTACACCAGTGGTAAAACATACCTTTAACAAATACATAAAAAATAAATAACCTCTGGGTGCCCTTCAATTTATGGTATTTCCTTTGTGTCACATGAATAAGAGAGAGGCTATTTCATACAGTGTGCTCTTAATTATAAGCTTGTCTGCTGCTCTTGTAGCAAGTGGTGAACGCAGGCGCCTACAGAGTTCAAAGCCACTCAATGTTCTGTTTACAAACGCCTCTCCCCTCACAAATTATAATCCTCTCATTGAGGGAGAAATCCTCAGCGACAGCTATTTGGGCTTCATTGCAAATTGTCTATATGTTACTTAAGCGTGAACCAACAAAAGGCTGAGGTCATACATTTGCAAAAAAAAAAAAAAAAAAAGGAATTAAAAATGTTTTGCTTCGGAAAAAAGAACAAAGAAGCACAAAATCGGCTGTGGACCACAGAACTGAGGAGGTCACACATTCACGGAGAAGAGAATCTGCTTGTTTTTCCTGTTTGTTTCTCTGATAGTTGAAAACGCTCCCTGTAGGAAATAAAAGACACTGTGCGGAGGCCAGCCGTAGTCTAACAAAAAATAAATAAATAAATAAAGATACAATACAATTCCCCATTGTCCGCAATCTCTGTTTATTTCCAGAAAAAATTTGTGCAAATGCGGGCTGGCTGCGAGAGAGACCGTACTTAAAAGCCTTTCGTTTAAGTCCAGGGACCTTGCGTGGAGATTACTTTTCATTGTAACTCTTGTTTTTAAAAAGTCTGTTTTAGTTGGGACTCTAACACGCTCCCTGGAGAACGGCTGTGCTGGAGGAACGAAGCAATTCCTATTGTCACTACAGTGCTAGCAGGAAAGGAGAGTCAGGCAGACTGAGAACCCGTCTACCCATGTACCATTTGGTTAAACTCTCCTTACTTTATGTCTCTCACTATCAATTTTAGATGAAGTACCTGGTTATTGCCACTTGAGATTCATCAAATGCAATTTTTTCCATGTCGTTTTCTTCCTGTCTTTTCCTGTCCAATTTTCGTGCGCAGGGGCTCCCAGGCTCCTGGAAAGCCTTTTGCTCCGTCAGTAATCTATTCCCCAGCCAAATTTAGACGAGGGTTGGAGGACATGGCTCTGCCCCCAAATCACCGAGCAGGAAACTTGTGCATCACGGAGTGAGCTTTCCGCAGACATTCAGGACTGCCATCCATTTAGCATTTATGGGGCTGCCAGGTTGTGATTTTCTTTACGCTTTAGCCAAATGCTGCAGCAGTCTGATGACTGAAAAAGACAAATATTACCAATACATGTAAAGTAAATACATGTATTTGTTGTTTCTCATTGTACTGGTCACACAGTGGTGGACTTTTTTTTTTGGTTCAGTTCACAAAGCACACAACAATCAGATTCATCCTGACCTGAAGAACCATAGTCTTCATTACTGAACCCGGAGGGCTGCAGTGCATTCTGGGTTTTGTTGTTTTTCAGCATTTAATGACAAATCAAAGCAATTAATCGCACCGCTCACCGTACCTGGGCTTTTGGCCTGCACTGGTTGTGGAATTTCAGGAGTAAATAAAAGCTGTCATATACTACAGCCCCCCAGCACCAAGAGTGAATACCAGCGGCTTAAGTACATATCAGCTTCTATGCGAGAGTGTGTGTATGTGTGCGTGTGTGTGCAGACAGGCATGTTTTTTTGTGTGTTGTGTGCATGTGTGTATGTATGTGCGTGTGCATATGTGTGTGGGAATGTGTATGTATGTCTATGTTTGTGTATATGCATTTGACAGAATGTGTATGTATGTCTGTATTTGTGTATGTGCATGTGAGTGGATGTGTGTGTGTGTGTGTGCGTGTACGTGCGTGTGTGTGTATGTGCGTGTGTGTGTGTGTGTGCATGTGTCTGTACGTGCGTGCGTGTGTGTGTGTTCGTGTGTATGTGCATGTGTGTGTGTGTACGTGCGTGTGTGTGTGTGAGTGTGTGTGTGAGTGCGTGTGTGTGTGTGCGTGTGTGTGTGAGTGTGTGAGTGAGTGTGTGTGTGTGTGTGTGTCTGTACGTGCATGTGTGTGTGCATGTGTGTGTGTGCGCGCGTGTGTGTGTGTGTACGTGTGTGTGCATGTGTGTGTGTATGTGCGTGTGTGTGTGTGAGTGAGTGTGTGTGTGTGTGTGTGTGTGTGTACGTGCGTGTGTGTGTGACCGCTCTCAGTCCCGCTCAGAGCTTGAGCAGATGCACACTGTTCTCTCAGTTTCCTGCACTACCCAACCTCTAACAGCCAGTGAATTATAGTTTCAATTTTCACACAGACATGTCATTATTATTATCTGGAGTTTGGGTGAAAACAAAAACCAGCACTGGATCTCCAGGACCAAGAATCAGGACCACAGTTCTGTGGCCTTGTTCCTTTTAACATCTGTTTTAAGTGGCCAGTGATAGAGTGCGTAAATACTTGCCTTTCTATGTCTACCTTTAACATTTTTTTAACATTATATTTAGTCTTTTATATCAAGCATGTGTTCAAGTTGTGGTCACTGTACGCACTGTATGTGATGTTAATGCTTCATGTCGATATGCAGTCCTGCAAACTTAATTCTCCATTTAAACTTCAGTGCAAATCGGTTTTTAGGGCCATGGAAAAACCCGAGTGCTGAAGTGGAGAGGATGGTGGAGTTGGGTTTTTTTAGATGCAGTGGATCCTGGTCAGGATGCTGTTGGGCCGGAGGTGCTGGACCCACCGCACAGCTCGTTGGGGGTGGCAGACGGAGACAGCGATGGAGGAGCGGAGCGCAGCTGTCAGAGCGGAGAAGAGGCACCTGCCAGGGGAGAGACGGCAGAGCAAAGAGAGGGGCCGCGGCGGGCCGCTAATGGGGGCGCTCCCTTCTGCCACCCCCGAGCGAGGGATCAACCGCCAGACCCCACCGCACGTCCAGCCCGTCACCGGGGGCGTCAACACCGTGCGGGGGGGGGGTGGGGGGGGTGGGACTGACGGACGCTCGCTAATGATGCCCCGGCATGGCAGCTCACAGGCCCGTTTGATCACATGCTCAAACCGCTCATCCTGCTGTCGTATCCCTTACCTTGGCCGTCACAACTTTCCTTCAAAACAATAAAAAAAAAAAAAAGAGGGAAGCGAGGAGAAGAGTAGCCGGCTTCTGTGGGTCTGTCGGCGGACTCGTCCATCACACCTGGCTGTCTGTCCGTCTGTCGGCTTGTCCCCATCATCAACATTCTTGAAGAGGGTCGGAGAGCGCGCCTGGCAAGGACAGCCAGCCGCCTGTCCTCTTTCACCGAGCCCGAGCCGTCTCCCGTCTCTCTCTTTCACTCTGTCTTTCTTTTTTTTTGGGTCATTTTGGCCGTGGCCGTCGCCGTGTGTCAGTGTGACCGCTGTGCTGTGAGATGATGTTTTTAAAAGCCGGGCCTGTGCCTTCCTTTTCAGTGCCTCTCAGAGATTTCGGCAGCTGCCATCCAGGCAGCCATTTTGGATAAACATTTCCATCGTTCTGTGTGCTTCATTGATGGGAATCCATATAGTTTGACTGTTAAAGCAATAAAAAAAACTCTATGGCCTGAACTTAACCAAAACCACCACTGTGCCAGACATGTGGAAGAGAAATGTATGCGTGCCTTTTCGTGTGTGTGAGTGTTTGGATGCATATTTAGTATGGAATTTTTATATGGGTATGTGTTTGTTTGTTTGTGTGTGGGTGTGTAAATGTGTGTCTATGTCTGTTACATATGTGTGTGCTTATGTGTCAATATATGTGTGAGGGTGTATGTGCATGTGTATGGTTGCATGTTTGTATGCACGTGTGTGTATGTGTGTGCATGTGTATATATCTATGTGTACAGATGTGGGTGCATGTATGTATGTCTGTGTGTGTGTCCACTTGTTTTTGTGTCTGTTGGTGTGTGTGTGAGTGTGTGTGTGTAAGAGGGCACAGGGTCAGTCCCTCTCTGCGCGTGTGTGTGTGTGTGAGTGTGTGAGTATGGCTCTGTGTGTGTGTGTGTGTGTGTGTGTGTGTGTGTGTGTGAGTATGGCTCTGTGTGTGTGTGTGAGTGTGTGAGTATGGGTCTGTGTGTGTGTAAGAGGGCGCAGGGTCAGTCCCTCTGTGTGTGTGTGTGTGTGAGTGTGTGAGTATGGCCCTGTGTGTGTGTGTGTGTGTGTGTGTGAGTGTGTGAGTATGGCTCTGTGAGTGTGTGTGTGTGTGTGTGTGAGTGTGTGAGTGTGTGAGTATGGCTCTGTGTGTGTGTGTGTGTGAGTATGGCTCTGTGTGTGTGTGTGTGTGTGTGTGCGTGTGTGTGTATGCCTGTGTGTGTGTGGGTGTGCGTGTGTGTGTGAGTGTGTGAGTATGGCTCTGTGTGTGTGTGTGTGTGTGAGTGTGTGAGTATGGCCCTGTGTGTGTGTGTGTCTGTGTGTGTGTGTGTGTGTGTGTGTGTGTGTGAGTGTGTGTGTGTGTGTCTGTGTGTGTGTGTGTGTGTGTGTGTGTGTGTGTGTGTGTCTGTGTGTGTGTGTGTGTGTGTGTGTGAGTGTGTGAGTATGGCTCTGTGTGTGTGTGTATGAGTATGGCTCTGTGTGTGTGTAAGAGGGCGCAGGGTCAGTCCCTCTCACCCCTGAGATGAGAGAAAGAGTGTGGCTGACCGACAGGACTCACAGCACAACTCGCAGCTGCTCTCAGAGATGAGCCAAAGCGGCAGGAGGACGACCCTCCTTACCACCGGGACCCCGCCGCCGCGCCCCCACCGTCCCCGTCCGTCGCGAGGCCTCTCAGGGGTGGGCGGGGCCCCCGGAGGGTTGCCAGACCTTGTGAGGAGGAGAGCGGGGGCCCCCATGGGCGGGAGAGTGACACACGATATTTATAGCGCACAGATAACATGGGCGCAAGTGACGGGCTATCTAATGATGTGTCTCAAAGTGGCACCGACGCGGGCAGACAGACCTCCTCAAGCAGGACGCCCATCCAGCCTGACAGCGGGGATAATAGCCCGGTCCAGAGCCCATTGTCCGGAAACCTCACCGCATGGCATTTCAGAGCCTGCCCGCTTCCTTCTCACCCCCACCCCCGCCAAACACCCACCCACCCACCCACCCTCAGACAAATGACCTGCAGTCTGCCAAGCCGGTGTCAACCGGATCGCCTTCCAATCCATACCCTTGAAGAATGCCGCCTGAGACCTTCCTCTTTAACCCGGGTTATTCATTGATAATTAGCTTAATTGTGTGATGGAGGAGCTGGCCTTCCCTCATACGCTAACCCCACAGCTGTCTGCTCTCCAAGGCCAGGGAGGGGTCCCCAGCCCTGCTGCCAATAACAAATCAAAGGGGCCATATACCCTCAGCGTAGGGACAGAAAATGGTTCTTCATACAAATATCTATATGTTGTGGTAGTATTTCAGCGAATATCTTAACAGCAATATTAAGAACCTGCTATGCTGTGCAGCAGGGATATTCAGATATTAAGAACCTGCTATGCTGTGCAGCAGGGATATTCAGATCCTATCAAAAGCTTATGATGAGATATATGCCTGCGAATGTTGACATAGCTGAACGTGCTACTGCATGTTAATATGAGGGTCTCCATTTTTTAAAAAAAGAGGTGACGGTTTTTGTTGGCCGATTTTGGGAGCGTGTGTGTTGTTCTCTGGGCGGCCGTGGGTCTTGTCTTCAAGCCCCCGGTGGTGGGGAGCGGGCCGTGTGCATTCGCCTGCTCGAGAAGACGTCGCCTGACGCGATGTATCAACGCCGCTCTCTTATTTCCGTTCGCCTGCGGGCAGCTGCCAGCGTCGGGGGCCGTGGTGACAGCTCCATCTCTGGAGATCTTTCTGATGGGGGGGGGGGGGGTGGGGGGCTCCACGCATCATCAAAACAAACAAAGGGTTGCGTCGCATTGCCACGATGACCAGCGGCTTGTTTCCGGGACGCGGTGACCGGACGGCGCCATTCGGGGTCAGGGATGCGCCGCGTTAACCACCTTAGCCCTGACCGTTTTTTTGTAACTTCGGACCCGGGCCAAGATCGCGGCTGTGTTTCAGTGTGAGAGACACTTTGCGATCCTGCGGCTTCACCTCATTGTCTTTTTTCCCCCCTGCATATACTGTAGGTTATATATTGCAAATGTTTTGTTTTGTACCAACCTGTATGGGAATTATAATCGGTGGTGAACATTATCTAATTTTTTTTTCTTTCCTTTATCTGAGGAAACAGGTTTCCATTCCCACTTCTCCAAGAGGGAAAGAAAAAAGAAAAAAGAAAAAGACTTTGAACAATTTTCTATAACCCCAATACCACCTCCCCCCTCCCCCCTCCCCCCCACTTCCCCAAATCCTACTGGCAACAGGACGTTCTTGTACATTAAATAAGAACTGTCACCCTAGGCAACCTGCAGCTATGAAGCATTTATTCAGCCTCACATTTCCTGGCACTTAGAATTATTCCTTTCATGCCTGATAACCAAATTACAATATGGCAGGTCTCCCCGGAGCCACCGGATTGTTAGTGCCAGCTCACAACATACTTTCAACTGATGTGCCATTTCATGTACAGCTGCCAATCAAATGGCGGATGGCGGGCGGGGGGGGGTGTGGGGTGTTGGCGCAGCGCTTTGGGTGGGGGGGAGGGGGGGATGTAAATGAGGGAGGGCTCGACGGTGTTCCATTACCGCGCGGCGCACAGCATAATCCCCACATCCCTCCTGGTGACAGACAGCTGTGCCTTTCTTTCATACGCTCCCTTCTTCCCTTTTTCCGTTTTTTTTAGTACCTTTATTTTGACTGAGAGCAGGACAGGGGATGAGGGAAAAAGATGAGCGTAAAGGAAGAGCCAGGAGAGAATAAAAAAAAACAATTGGAACAGATAGAAAAAAACATTAATAATAATAATAATAATAATCATCATTTTGAATTTTGTAATTCGGCTCTTCAGCTTCTTCATGTGCACAGAAGTGTGGTCTCTCCCTTCTGTGATGTCATAGGAGGTTGGCCTGGTTACTGTCAGAATGATTCTGTCTGTGATGTCGCCATCTCCCCTTAGTGCCCCCACCCCCCACCCCTCTGGCATCCTGGTTTAGTTGAAAAGTGCTCTGGATCGTTGCCTTGGTGAACTTGACACCTTCTTTATGTCATTTAGCTGTCACTCCCGGAAACCTCTCAAGTTATTGTGTTTTTTCCCCCCCATTGTATTTGAGAACTATTTGAAAAGCATTATCTGTTTGATTACGTTTAATTTACATTTCCATTTAAAAGCCTCTTCATGGAAATAAGGGGCTTGATTCCCTGATTCTGAGCTACATTAATAAGATGAAGTTGACAATTGCTAATTACAGGGGTCTTCCACACAACAGTGTTACTGGGGCGTTCTTAGGGCTTTCAAGTATGCCCCTTCATTTCACTTTTATTGTGTTATTGTGCGTCCTTGATTTGCATATCTTCTAGTGCGAATATTTTTCAGCCTAATGTTTCTCCCAAAAAAATGAGATTACATACAAAGTTGGGATTTAAAAACGATGTGGGGGCAATGCTACCTCATTCAGCAAAGTGCTGGACTGACGAGAATTGTGTGAATTACTTGGGCACCCAGCTAATAGAAAATGTTCCAGAGCACTGCGAGAAATTTCGGTCATACCGTCACCAGGGTTTGACACAATGTTATGATGTGAATGTTCCTCCAGCATTCTTAGGATGTTACGTTGTACTGAAAAAAGTTCTGTCAAGGGCACAAGAAAATATTCAAGGTAAGTGATGTTCAAGGGAACACAAAACTGAACAAAATGTATGTCCTTGGAACATTGTCCCTAACGTTCCAAGAACTTTCTGGCAACCAAAAGTTTGTTCGCTGGTCAATGCTTTCACTATCGATTTTTGGTGTTCACTGGAAGGATAAGGAGTTTTTTTTTGTTTTTGCTGTGTGGAGAGTCAGATGAAGAGACATACATGAAACTGGAGACGGTGGTTTCAGCCTAAGGAAACGTTATGATCCCCACCCCTTCCATCTCGGGTTGTGCAGTTATGGTCTTCATTCCAAAGGATCGGGGTTAACTAGGGTGCGTATATGCGACTGTGTGTGTGTGTTTGTGTGTGTATGTGGTATCGATGTACCTGCCATGCCCCACACTGAGGTGTAAACTAGCCAAAACCATTTAGCCAGCGTGTTTAGCCAGCGAAAGAAAACTACAACCTTAGTCTCTATCAAGTGGCATATGCTTTCAAAACAAAAACAACACAGTCCAAAGCACATGTTTGCTTGTCTCCAAATAAAATATGACACACACAAAGGCAATTATGTTGTAATTGTAAAGCCTGTTTTGATTGAATTGCATACGCCCTGAAAGAGGCTAAGCACGTTTGATTGAAAGTAGGCCATCTTTGGCCCAGTAATCTTTGGCCCAGTTCCCAGAGCTCGGAAAGTGAGGGTGCAGGGGGGAGAGGAGTGTGCGTTAAGGATGAGTAACGATGGAGTATGTGACATCATCACAAACAGATGTGACAATACCCACAATGCACTGGTGTTGTCTTCAGGTAGCTCAGTGCCACCTCTGCCTGGTCCTAATTTTCACTTCATTTTCCCTGGCCTCTCTGTTTTATTCTTTCCCTTTTTATTCTTCATTTTTTTTCTCTCCTCCCCCCCCCCCCACCCCCCTCACTCCCTCCCCTGTCTGAATCTGGGGCTTTTGTTGCATTCCAAGAGGTTGATAAATCAATCCATCAAAAAATTCTTCGCGGTGAAACTCAATCAAGAAAGGTCATGTCGGCGGGAAAAAGAACAGATTAAATTAGCATTGAATTAGACATGGAAAGTGAGCTCTGTCAAAACCATCACTGTGCTCAGCACAATTAGAATATGTTAATTACGCATTTCATTAAGGGCTCACTGCTCTTTGAATGCGAGATGAAATGTCACGGGCGTAGGCAGCCGAAAAATGGAAGATTGCCAGGCACAACTTTCTTTGTACGATGTGTGACACCTTCATTAACATCAGGGATTGCTGGTCTGATTAGACTTTTTGTATTAGTTTAAGCCTTTAGGCTTTTAAATGCTCAGTGTGTGTGTGTGTGTGTGTGTGTGTGTGTGTGTATATATAGTAATTCTTCTCTTTCCATTCACAGTCACTGCTGTACAATATCATATTCTATATCACATATGTCTTATATCATGGCCAGACAATTTTGCCATCATACAACAGAAATGGCTAATATAATCACCTGGAATTAGGGTTTTAGTGAGTTTATAAGGTCACATTAATAAAGACGGTATAAAAACAAGACAGTTCGACAGCGTACATCTCTGTACATGTGGCTAACGAAAGCATCAGCCATGCTAACACCAGGGTTTTGAATGAAGGCAGTGTGAATCCCTCTGGTCTGAGCGGAATAAAGGATTTAGCAGAATGAGGCAGAATCCGGGTTTGTCAACGTTTGCAAAGCAAGTGCTTTTAAATGCACACCAGGAGAAAAATTTAAAAAATGCTCGCTACACCTTGTTTACACACCCTGATCGTTGCTTTCTTCTCAAATTCCCATTTGTGATGAGCCCAAGTTGCTCAAGGAGACGAACTCCTTATTTATTTATTCATTTATTTCTTTTTAACTTTCTTTTTTCCCCCAAACCTCTGGCCAAACTAGTTAACTCACCTCAGAAACCTTTCAGCTCGTTCCTTCAGGAGAGCATTGGGCCGAGGCCCATCACATATATGGTGTTATTTATTTTGATCTGAGCCCTGCATTAATCTTTGGGAATCACGGTCCCCTAAAGGCATAACAGCTAATTAAGGGTTCCCTCATTCTGCACACAGAATCTTATATCCAATCAGAGTTATGCTAACTGCATATGGGAACCAATCACATGCATGTTGTGAAAGGGGTTACTGTTCTACCATCTGCCCTTGGAGATAAATACTGTATACACAGGACACGCTACAGAGTTGCTAGAGTTGCTGCTGCAGTAAGCATCAGAGCTTCAGCATGTTAGCCCTGTGAATAAAGACAGACATTTGGGCAATGACTAGGAAGAGGAGTCCAGAGACAGCGAGGCCTAATCGAGGAAAAGCTCCTTCTCGTAGAATATAATGCTATTTAAAAGCTGATCGAACATAATCACAAAGTCCAACGCTTGCTCAGAGATAATTAATGTTCTTTACATATGTCTGTCAACGATTAAATTACAATGTAATCTTCAAGTTAATAAAAAAATCTAAATAAATCTATTTTTTAATTCAACATAAGATTATCCTTTAATTTTGAACTGTATGTATCTTTATGCATTAATAGACTTCTCTGTTTTGTCACTTTGGTGACATGGTGTTATATATAGATGGTGTACCTTCACTGAAGCCTGACACTTTGCAATCAATCTAACATTAGAGTGGTGCGTTCTTTACTTTCAAATTGAACAATACTTTAATTTCAAAGTAAAGTTCTATCAGTTTAATATTGAAATTAGTGAAACTAATCACCTGCATAATTTCTAAAATGTTACACACAAGTAAAAACTGAAAACCTCTGTAACTCAATCAGGGGAACCTCTATCATCTGACAGCACTGCCCAACACAAACCTCCCAGTGACGAGTGTCAGAATGTTTTCCTCTTAATCTCCACATTCGAAACCGTGCAGATCGACCCACATGATCCAAACCTACGACTGACCGTCATGGCACCAGTGATCTCCACGCCCATTAACATGAGAACATTTAGCGGGCAGGTATGCGCTTCGCTGGAGAATGAAGCAAGGCACCTCGCTAATCCCGAGCCTGCGAAGCGGTCTGTGTGATGTAACTATGGGAAAACCCAGGGGAAGACTCTCAGCGCGGTGAATATATATTAAAAAACACTTTAGCAGTTTGAGCATGGTACTGGAATGGCCTCTCACTCTGGAGATGTGTCAAACTTAAAAACTTCATTAAAACAAAATGAAAGTGCTTCTGCGCACACTTAGATTTAATGGAGGCGCTTGGGAGAGGGATGATGAAAGTTTTGAGTGGGAGTTGACTGACATTTACGCTTTTCAGATCTTTTTTTTAATTTTTTTTTTTTTCCCAGAGTTTGGATGATTCCCCGGGTTTTTAAAACACGGAACGTGGCCACGATCTTCCTGAAGCCTTCTGGGGCGACTGCCCTGCTGGCTTAACGCTCAAGTCGAAACGCGGAATGAGGAGAGACTGCTGATCTCCAATGAAGACGGAGCCGTAGACTGTGATGGGGGACAGAGGGGGCGTCGGGTGGGGGACTTTGATGCAGAAGAGAGCCTCATATTCCCGCCAGATCCGTCGAAGGGCCACTTTAATGAGAGCGCACGCTCTGCTCCAGTATGTACATACATAAATGTGTTAGC
This sequence comes from Albula glossodonta, assembly GCA_019788955.1. Taxonomy (NCBI): domain Eukaryota; kingdom Metazoa; phylum Chordata; class Actinopteri; order Albuliformes; family Albulidae; genus Albula; species Albula glossodonta. The sequence continues at coordinate 1,002,667 of JAFBMS010000056.1, read as the reverse complement.
TTCAGCGCTGCCAATTTAGCCATTTTGCCATCAAATCCAGAGACGTCTAAGGCGCCTGAGAGACATTCAGTCTTTGCATATGTGGACAGGGGATGTATTCATTTTTCTTCAAAAAAGAAAAATTAACTTTTACCAAAGTAACATAAAAATGTATGTGTTTGTCAAAGCGGGACTTCAAATGCTTATGTGCTGTAGAAGATAGGCTCCTTTTCAGTGCGATACATACTGGAAATTCACACCGTGACAATTAAGCAGTACAATTTTAATAACTCTGATCTGCGATGAAGATGAAAAACTACCCTACAAGATCCCAAGTGGCTCAGTTGATAAAAGAACAAACCATTAACATTCGCAGATTCATCCCTCAACTATATCTGCAAGGCATCATGTGGCCGTCAAACCCTGTCAGTACAGCGAGTTCCATTTGTGAAAAAAAAATAAATAAATAAAGAAAGAATCTGCCATACAACCAAAGATGGAGGCCAGGACCCAATCAAATTAACTTAGTCACTTAAAGGTCACATGCAGTTCAATCAAAATGGACTGTAGGCTTTTTTTTCAGGGATTATGCTGTTCTATTTTCGAATGAAAGAACACATTTCAAAGGAGATGTTTGCCTGTCTCCCATTAAATAGGAAATACTCAAAGGAACTAATTTTCAATGTAAAGTCTGCTTTTACTGAATTGCCATTGAAGGGTCATTCCACTTTGTTAACACTTTAGCCCTCTCATTTCCTTACCTCTGGTGTGTCTTCATGACTATGGCACACTCATTTCCTGTTTGCCCTTTCTTCCGAAAGAACCAAATCTCGTGCCCCTTTCACTTAGGCCTCATCCTTACAAATCAACTCCAGTCATTTCGCAAAACGACCAGGAAAATGCATCTTTGCAGCCAGACCGTGTCTTTATAACCACTCATATTTAACTGTGGAAAACAGGTTTTTTTTGGCCTATGTAATTTTTTTTTTTTCCGCAAGTAAGTGTCATTTCACTAATTTTTGTAATTTTGCTTTTCTGTGTGCTCCCTGCCCAGAACAGCCAGTAATTATGTAACCAAATTACATGATACACAGGAAAAAAAAACTCACCAAATCACCCCAATGACAGATATAATAGTAGAACCATGTAGGTGGCGGTGCCAACAAAAACCAGAAGGAAAACAACTCTATGGTATAGCATAGCTGCATTAATACAGCAGTTTTGGGTACACTTGAACTGGCATTTAAACTGACTGCTATGTGCACAGGGAGGAGTGAGGCCACCATCTGATTGGTGTAAACTCTGGTGATGTCACAATGCATGTTAACAGAGGTGCCGCCATCTGATTGGAGTAAATTATTCTGATGTCACAATTCTGTGGCTGATGATCCTGATGATTTCCTGACTGAGTTAGCTTCACTTATTTCTGGTGACTTCACCATTCCTTGGGTGACTGAATGCACAAAGAATTTTTACCTTCCCTGGGTCTGCCTTAGACCATGTGATCTCCAGCTTTGTTTCACACATATTTCAGCTGCAGATAGTCCTAATCTTGGGCTCACTGGAAGCGTTTCTGATAAATGTACCTTTCTGTTCTACCGTTAAGGTTTGGGAGGCTGGTGGTGACTGTGCAATCCTCACAATCGTCGAGCAAACATTTCAAACACCACTGTATGTAAACCAAAACACTGTGGGTTGCAATGCACCGGCCAATCAGCACAGAGACATAGCCCATGTGACACGGTAAAAGGAGGACAAATAGCTACCTGACACAGCAGAGCTGAGCAGATGGGGGGGTGTAATAATTGCTTTATTGTTTGAAACAACATCAATGGCGATCTGTGTATGCATGTGTGTGTATACGTGTGTGTGTGAATTTACAAGATGTGCAGAAACACGTTCTCGTAGATGAGTGGTGAGAGGGAAGGTGTAGCCTGTGACATGCTTCAGGCCTGCAGTGATGGATGAGCAGAAAACCATGGCTATAACATAACCTATCGGGCCATATTCAGCAATAACCGTAAATCATTCACCGGGGCCGTCTGCGTGAGGGCTGTTTAATGGACTCCTTAGTGTACAGGCCGCCTGCCTTTCACACAGGAAACCATGGAACACAGCAGTCACAAATATCCATACAGAAATGATACAGATCGTTTTAGGCTAATCATAGGTAAGGGTAAACACATGTCCTTTGTTTAATCAGTAATGTGAATCTGGCACCGGTAGTTTCACTCTGCATTAAAATTCACGATTAAAGGTTGATAACATCATAAAAAATGTCATTGAAGTTGAAATGAAAAGTTGCGGCTACCTGGACTTCCACCTAAGAATGTGGCTCAATAAACGAATAACAAGGGCCAATTTACTACTGAACCAGCACAAAGTCATATGAACGCTGTAACTTGTTACTTATAAATATATCAATACAGTTTTGTTCAGCTTGTTACTCCACGATCTTACGTACTTATGTATACAGACTTCTTACCGCTTCAAATCAGGGACTGGCTGTACATAACATCTTTTGTCTTCTGTCATAGTTGCTGCACAAAAATGCACATGCATTTTACATAGTATGGGCCCAGCGGGAGCTGAGAACACGCAGGCTTTGATCAGAGAAGTGAGAATGTTAAGAAAATAGCGTTTCTGAAAGAAAACTGCAGAAGCGGGTTTCGGTTCTGCCTTGAGCTAGAGTGCAGTTGGCATGGTAGCCACAAGCCAGCGTTCAGAGGAGCCCACCGGCAGTCGGTGACGAATGCGTCGCATCAGCAGCGTGAGACCGCTGAAGCACGGTATTCTACAGACGCGCTCAGGGCGGGTGGGTCTGTAAGTAATGACGCGCTGTCTTTAATGTCATATCTTTGCTGTGTCTTGCGGGTTCTGGACGGGCGCGGCTGAACGTGCAGTTCATTTGCGGGAAGCGGACGATCGAACTTTGCTGAGTGATATTCGCTGGCTCTGACCAGCAGTGATCAACGTCACATACCTTGAAAAAAAATTCTGTGGCTGTTCTTTATATGCAGACCAGCATATTGATCTACGTATATAGGTAATGCTATTCTGTTTCGTTACCTTACCCGCTTTTAGGCTTGAAAAGTGCCTAAAACCCCTTCCATTCTCTTCTGTAGTATCCTTCCTTCATCTGCTTCTGTCTTCTTTTTGTCAAATTCACCGCAGATAAAACTTCCATGCTCTTACTTTCCTCAGCCTTTAACAGTAAATCTTTTTTTTTTAAAGCAAGAATTTAAAAAAAGCAATTTTTGAAAAACGTTGTCTAGTGTGTTTTAAACCCGTTTTAACAGGGATTTACGGCTAAAGCATGACGAGTGAGCAAAAAAAGGCGGTCTTTTACAGGATAATGTACTTACAGTACAGGCTCTCTCTCTCTCTCTCTCTCTCTCTGCGGGAAACACTCAGTCAAACGGGGGAAATAGACGTGTACAGGGCCTGAACACATTGCATGGCCTGAGAATGAACTTACTGGCCATGTGACACGTGATTTACAAGAGAAAGGCCACTGCCTCAGTACAATGATAGATCTCCACTACAGCCTGCCCTAGGTCATTCTATGACATATAATCTTTCTTTTTTACGCAATAAGATAGAGATAGATAATAAAATACTGCATTGATTCCCCAGTCTGCAGTTTTTTTTCCAGCTGAACACTGCTGGCTTTTATTGTGTGCGTGTGGGTGTGCATGTTTCTGTGTATGCGTGTTTTTGTTTGTGTGTGCATGTGTGTGTGTGTATGCGTGCATGCATTCTTTCATTTGTGTGTGTGACTGAATATGTGTGGCTGTGTGTGCATGTGCGTGTGCGTGTGAGAGAAAGCATTAATTTATTAAATATGAATCTAGAGATTGTGTGTAGGAATGTTTTGCTTAAACAACTTGACAAATAATTGAGAACACAAGATTCAAACGTAATAATACCACACTGTGATAATTATATAAAGCATGTTGAGTTTGTGAACATGGTTGAGGATAGAAACAGTATCAAAGTTCTGAACACTCCATTGCAAACCTACACACCTGAATCTCACAGCATATCTGTGGTTTTGCTATCAAAGACATCCAGTTGCAACTGAAAACCATTAAATCAGAGGAAATTACACCAGGGATGTGAGGACAAAACAACCTTGTGAGGTGTTCCTCAACCTCAAGAAAGAGCAGAAACGAACGCCTCCTAAGTCACGGCTTACTGGAAGTGGAGGTGTGAATAAATCTGACCACTCATTTCTTTCTCACAGTAAATTTATTTTATCAGTAAACATTAGGCCTTGTGAGGCGCACTCTGCATAATAAACAGTGAAATACGGGGGTTATGTGTTATTCACATATGAATGTATCGATAATCACCTTCGTTACCTTTAAAAACTTAGCAGACTTTTCACTTTTTAGTTTTGTTTTTTTTCCCTCTCTCTGTGGTGGTGAGGTGTGAGAGCTTCTGAGTCATTTGGCCGCTCTTCCTCTGCCTACAACTGCGAACCCCAAATGCTACGCAGGGGGTATGTTTTCACACCTAGAACGGCAGCTAAAATCAAAGATAAGAATGAATGTCTTGGATACAATAGGCTTGCATTTAAAAAAAAAAATCATTTTTTTTTGTACTGGCTCTGCTTCTTCACCCCCTCATTCTTGGCTGCCGGCTCACAGGCACAGCCGTTCTCTGTTCTGTGATCTATTGTTATTTACTTGCGGTTCTAAATCCAGTAACTGATATGAGCGACCTGAAATGTATGCAGAACAGGAGTTGTGATTTGTATAGCAGAGACTAAGGCACAACCTGCTGGAATTCAGATTCAAAGATGACGATCACTTACATGGAATCACACTGAATAGCTCCAAAAAGTATGTTCTCTGTCTGCAATCGCAGGGGGACGTTTGGTTCCATATAGAGACTTTAATGAATCGTTAACAAACCATTTGTTACTGGGGGAGTATGAAATGGCATGTTAATGATTTGTAACTGGGTCTATATTGTACCTAAAAAGGTTACCCTAAAAAGCAAAGAGCCTCCAAAGACACTGTCTTTCTCTCTGATTGGGCGGTACCCACTCTTCTCTGATTGGGCGGTGCCCACTCTTCATCTGAATGGTTTATGCGCCACAGTGTTTTTGACCAATAAGTTAACACTGTAGACTGTTTTTACAATATATAACATAAGCCCTCTGGGTTGTCAGATGAAAGCCTAACAAAGTAACGTGTACTGGTTTGGCAAACACCATTAGCCAGGGCTACACATGCCACATAACAGTCAGGTGCATTTTCATGCATTTTCTTGTGAACAGGTGGCTTTCTGCAGTGGAAACGGGAGCAGGGGCAGTCAGGGTAGCTTTGTACCCTGCTCTTCACGGTGCTGTTCTGCATTGTGCCCTGCTCTTCACAGCGCTGCTCTGCGTTGTACCCTGCTCTTCACAGTGCTGCTCTGCGTTGTACCCTGCTCTTCACAGTGCTGCTCTGTGTTGTACCCTGCTCTTCACAGTGCTGTTCTGTGTTGTACCCTGCTCTTCACAGTGCTGCTCTGTGTTGTACCCTGCTCTTCACGGTGCTGTTCTGCATTGTGCCCTGCTCTTCACAGCGCTGCTCTGCGTTGTACCCTGCTCTTCACAGTGCTGCTCTGCGTTGTACCCTGCTCTTCACAGTGCTGCTCTGCGTTGTACCCTGCTCTTCACAGTGCTGCTCTGTGTTGTACCCTGCTCTTCACAGTGCTGCTCTGTGTTGTACCCTGCTCTTCACAGTGCTGCTCTGCGTTGTACCCTGCTCTTCACAGTGCTGCTCTGTGTTGTACCCTGCTCTTCACAGTGCTGTTCTGCGTTGTACCCTGCTCTTCACAGTGCTGCTCTGTGTTGTGCCCTGCTCTTCACAGCGCTGCTCTGTGTTGTAACCTGCTCTTCACAGTGCTGCTCTGTGTTGTAACCTGCTCTTCACAGTGCTGCTCTGTGTTGTAACCTGCTCTTCACAGCGCTGCTCTGTGTTGTACCGTGCTCTTCACAGTGCTGTTCTGCGTTGTACCCTGCTCTTCACAGTGCTGTTCTGCGTTGTACCCTGCTCTTCACAGTGCTGCTCTGCATTGAATGTGTATTTATATATAATTGTTACCAAACACATGCACACACAAACACACACACATCCACACATATATACATTCACAAATGTATACACACTCGCACACACACACACACACACACACACACACACACACACACACAGCATTTCTTTGGGGCTACATTAAACTTTTGAGCCTAAGTGAACTATAGCATCTTAGTTCTACATACCAAGCACACGTCATGCACAAGCCACTCATTAAGTCACTTTAAGAACTCCTGCAGTGACCGACCAAAACTCTTTTTCTCTTTCTCCATGTCTGACTTTCTAACTCAGTTACCTGGGGGGTGGGGGTGCAGGGGTGGGGGGGTGTGCTCCCACGATCCGTGCCGTGCTAAAAACTCTTATCGCAGGCGCGGTACTCTGGTCCGTGAGCTGCTGAAGTGTGAGTGTGTGTGTAGATGGAAACGGCTGGGAGGTGAAAGGGTGAAGGATGAGCGTTATCTCCTCGATCAGAGCCGGTGGGGTACGGTGAGCATGGCTGGCTGAGCAGACGGCTGTGGGAAAGCTGTGGGCTGAGAAGCAAACGTTCGCCGTTCGCTGTACGCCTCGCTCGCGGTTCCGTTTTTAGTGTCTGATTACAGTGTAGGCAGGGTGGCAGAAGCACACAGGCGGGGAAGGGTTTCTGAAAATGAAAGGTGACGAACGCGAAAGGGATTTCGTTTCTCTCTGGCTTTTGTTGCGGTTTGCTGCTTTGGCCTCGGGTTCGAGGTTGCGGCGGTTTCGATAGAACAAAAGTGATCTGTCATACGAAGAAACGCACCTCTTACTGAGTGCACGCCAGTATAGCTTTTTTTATTTATTTATTTGTGCTTTTTAACGTTACAGATGATTGCGAAATCCTGCAGAATGGCAGCTCTGGCCGTTGAAATTTGAGCTGCTGATTGGCTGCAGTCCTGGGCGTGTCACTGGCAGAAACAGCGACCCTCTTTAATGAGGCAATTGCAAAATTGAGCTGAGTGACATTCGCTGGCACACACATACACACGCACTCACATGCACACATGCACACACACATGCACACACACACACTTATGATTGTGATTATGATGTTGAACTTTGACCCAATACTATTGCTATTACAAACGGTGGATGTCATGTTACATTATATGTTGGTAGTTAAAGTCAGTATATTGCCATATTTCATAAAGCTATCCACACAAAATCCAGTCGTCCAAGCGAAAATGTCACCATTGTATCACCTTCAATAGGTTTTAAACAAAGTGAATTTTCTCTTGGACTAAATCAGTCTAAAGACTATAGATCATAAGGTGGATGTAATAAAATGTTATTGTTGCAGATATTATTGCCTACGTATCGCCTAAAAATAAACACTAATGTGTAATATCACATCGTTTAGCCTGTTTACAAAGAATGTGAATGTTCTGTTTTTTACACATTTAAAGTGTAGCTGGGTGGCACTGTGATACACAGAGCTGAATGATAAGACCCGTTTAGGGAGGAAGTAGCAGCATCATGGATAAAACATTGTTTTAGTTTTTACAGTCATGTGATCTGTTATATTGGTTTTTCAGCTTGGTCAAAATGCAATGGGCTAAATTCAATCAAACAGAATTAGTTTCTTTACGAGCATACATATTTCAGTTTATTTGCCACTTAACAGAACAACAAGTTTAAAATGTTAAAAATGTAATATAAAATTATGTTATTGCATTCTAAAATACAACAGCATAAACACTAAGAAAGACCATTTTCAATTAATTACATATGCATCTAATAAAAAAACTTTAATTTATCAAATCCATTTAAAATTTTGGTAATGCAAAATTACCATGCAATTTCAGTTACATGATTTATGATTGGTGCAAACAGGCTGATGCTAAGCCAATCATATGCTCTCTTGGTCTTTTATCAAAAGACCAACAAACCAGAACAGTTTTTATTGCCATTGCCAGCAATGCAGGTACTGCAATGCCACTTCCTCACCAGCAGGAGTCAGTGATGCCAGCTTATAGCTGACAGACATAATTTGTACACAAAGCTGCTTAAATGTTTAAATTCGAAACGTTGTGTGAACATGGATGCACGTCCGTTTTACAACCAGAGTCGGCCGTAGGATCCGTCCGTAAAGGAGGGCCATTGTGAGAGAGGCAGAACTGCTGCAGTGTTTATATTGTCTTGGTTCATGGACGTCTGCCGGGGAGATGAATAATGTAGTGTTGCATTGCCAGTCAAACTGTCTCACAGATATGGCAGAAGTTGATGGGTTCTAGAACAGCCAAAAGGCGCTTTAAAAATTCAGCGCATAACCTTTTTATTTATTTATGACTTTTGATGTCTAGATCTCTTTCCTCATTTAAGTGAGCCCACAAAGAAAATGCAAGCATCTTCCACAAAGAATTACGTCTGAGAAAACTAGTACTTATTTCTGCGATGGAAAAGCCGTTTTTATCACGCTCCCTTTACATAAGTTACTGTAATCCCATTAATAAAGGAGTACACGCTATATATACTCTAGCTTACACTTGAATGAATGTACGTTTGCCCTTAACTTTAACCAACTAAGACTTCAGGATAAAAAAAATTCACAGTTGTACAAGTTCTAGTCATTGCTCATCTGGCCAAACTGTGTTTGTGATGAAAGGTTTTCATTTTCTTGCATTTATTTGGAAGTAAATACTAAAGACATCATTGATTAAATCAGGTCCTAATTTTTATCCTTATACACTGCAAGTAAATGGAATTTTATTTTTATATTAAATTCTAACAATCATTCTAATTTTATGGTTTTTACATTCATTCACTCAGTCAGCATTTTATCACCAAGATTATTATTTTTAATTCAGTATTATAGTCATTGTGTAAAGACTTCTTGGCAATTAAATTTGTAGGATCCCTTATCCTACCTCAAATTGTGTATATATTTTCTTTTTAAGAAGTGTATATGTAGTATAACAGTGTCAACTAGCAGGATTTACAGAGATTCTTTCCTTCCTGAAGAAAGCTACTGCCACCTGACATCCAAGTGGTTTTCACCTGCAGCCATGGACTTTTGTCCCTGGAACCTCAGAGCCTGCAAAGCCAGGGACGGTACTTTGAGCGTCCTGGTTACCGCGTCCTGGTTACCGCGCACTCGAGGCGATATCTTTGACAGAAGCATGTAAGAAAGCAGGCTTAGCCGCTTAGCGATGAGACAGCGTGAGAAAACCCGGGGGATTAGATGAGTGGAGTGAGCCCGCCACAGCACGTTCTCCGTCAGGCCGTTTTTTTTTCCGCTGAACTTCATTGGTCCAGTAAAGAGACAGGGAGGTTCATCCTCGGGAGACACAGGCGTTTCAGGTGTGCTTTTACGGTTTGATCAGGGTATTAGGGGGCTAAGCAGCGCTCACATAATTTCACCAGTTTCCCACTATTGGAACAGCGGCACCCAGGATCACAGCATGAGGAAATACGACATATACTTCATTTAGGTCAGACATAGCTCAGATACGCTGCTTCTAATCGACAGTGTGCAAGCTGTCCTTTTTCATTAGAGTTTGAGATGTGTCAGAGAGCTCATGGATAAGGAAACCGAAGCACAGGGACGATGGAGTGTTGTGAAAGGTTGGAAATGAGTGTCAGTCTCTCTGGTTTTCCTGTGAGGAAGAGGAGCAGCTCACAATAATACTGAATGAGATGAAGAGCGGAGGAATGGCGTGGCTTAATCAGTCATACAGAAGCTCTGACACTGCCACCCTCGCGGACCTGAACACTCCTAGACCTGCTACCTTTCTCAGAAAGTCTGTGATTCAGCGACACTTCCACTGAAATGTGTATGTTCACACTTGGGTCACTGTACCTTTCTCCAGCTTCTGAATATGAATATGAATATCAACTGAAAAATGTCAAAATGACCTTAAGCAGACCTTAAATTCCAGCACACAGGAAAGCAGGAGCTAAAATACAGCTTCTGGATCAAAGACAGAGAGGAAGAGCATAAATACAATGAATTTATGTCTTAGTGCCAAAACAATGGAAAACAGTTGTTTTGGTAGCATTTGCTACCGAATCATTGTGATAGAATCGCAAGAAAACAAAAAATATGGATACAAAGGAAACAGACATAGAGTGAGGAGTAAGAAAGGGAGGTGAAGAAGCTGATGCAGTGTTGGGCAACACAGGACCTGAAGTGGCATCAGCCACCCCCCCCCTCCCCCCAACTACACTGTAAGGCTCAACAAACTATTTGAGGAAACCAGATTGGGCTTACCTATTTGATTAGGGCAATTTAATCAGCCAAAGTTAAAGACTGGTGTTAAAGACTGTTGATATCATGAATTAAGTTATTGTAGTTATCAGTGGTCTTAAACTAAGAAATTTGCCATACTGAAAAGGTTCAAGGTATTCGGTTCCCACAAACCATTTGAGTAAAAATGTGCTTTTGTGTTTTACGGTGTCAGGTTTAAATGTCCACGGGTGACACTGTTCCGGACAAAGCCAGATTACCACTGTTCAGCGTCTGAATATTCGGGTTCAGACGTAAGAATTCAAACAGTATGACCAAGAGCCGATGAAAAAAAAGGAGACACACAAAAATCTCTGGCCCCACCCCTGGCAGTCCACCCTTGTGTATGAAGTACAGAAAGAGTGATAAAGAACTTATTTTTGTGTTTCTGTTCTTTTGCTGGCACATTAAAACCTGAGAACAGTGGGCATGCTTTAACCTGTTAGTGTCTAATAATGATGAATATGTTTTTTTATTATTCCTGCTAATTTTAGTTTGGCAAGGAAAAATACGCCTTGAAAAATAGATGTCTGAGACGATACTGCTGGGGGAATTGATAAGTAATGTCATAGCTCACCTTTTCCTGACAGCACGATTATTCCAAACTAGGAAATGTTTGGAACATAGTCTGGTATGTGCTGGGAGTGAAGTGCATTCCTCCACAGTTCTGATGAATCACAAACTTGAATGTGTGTGTTTGCGCATATGTGCGTGTGCGTGTGTGTGTGTGTGTGTGTGTGTGCAATCCTGAATAAAGGCCTCTGCATGGCTGCACTGCATGTGAATGGTGCAGTAATACAATTAGGCATTCGGCGAAAGCTCTTATCTTCAACAGACTTACGCAGTTTACGCTTCCACACGCCATCTTGTCAGGTGAAAGAAGGTAAAGATACAGGTGGATACTCACTGAAGCAGTTCAGGTGATGTGTGTTACTGAAGGGTACAGCAGCAGTGCCCTACCTGGGAGTCAAACCCACCACCTGTGAGCTGGAAGCTCCAGTGTCCAACCATTACATCACACCGCTGCCCCCCCCACTAACCATTACATCACACCGCTGCCCCGCCCACCGACCATTACATCACACCGCTGCCCCGCCCACCGACCATTACATCACACCGCTGCCCCACCCGCCAATACGCCAACCTGTCTCAAAGGTCTCACCTGAAGATGAGATCATCCAATCCTCCATCCGCTCTGGCTGCAAAAGAAAATGTATACAGGGTATGTGTTAATTGCATTGTGCTTCATTGGTCTTTTCAGGAATGTGCTTTGCGTTTTAAAAGAAGCGTGTTCACATAAAGAGAGTACAGAAAGAATGCATCACAGAAATGCCAGAGACTACAGCTCAAAAGCACAGCCGAGGGACGCCACATCGCTTCAGCAGCAGCCTAACACTTAACTGCTAAGAAACTATCAGGCGCTGGTTCTCCTTAGTGTGGTAGTTTGATGCAAACAAGTTCGCTGGTCTGTTGGGTTTTGTCATAGTCATCAATTCCTGTGGCCTAACAGCATCGGGACATACCCTGAGATCAGAGTGTGTGTGAGGTCCTCCACAGTCCTCTCTCCAAGACTGAAGGTCTTTTGGAGAGATGTATAAATAAAATGGTTTTATGAAGGGCCCAGTGCCTGTTACTGTACCTGCCCGGTTTTACCCACAGAGATAGTCAAGAAACAGAAGCAGAGAGCGGTGACGCAGGACTTCACCAAACTGCTTGGAAAAATAACGCCCCCTCAATTTCTCAGGGACTTTGCAAACAGGATAGCGATGTCTGTACATATACATCTGTAAAATATTAAAAAAAAACATGTCAGAAAATTTACTTTTACATTCAAATCATTCAAACTTTCACTGACATGTCAGTTCTTGAACTTGGAATCATTTTCATACTCATAGTTAAAACAAACATCAGGATCAGTGAAGTGAACCTTTTATTATCAGTCACTTGCATTTGAAACATTTGATACATTTGATTTGTGTTTGGAGTCTGAGGGAGCTGATGTGGGGTGGGGGAGGGGTGCTGGGAACAGGTAACCGAAAGGTCAAAGGTCACAAGAAAAAAAAAAAACAGGCTCGGCAGGTTAAAGTAAAAAGCATAAGGGGATATCTAAAAATGTTGTTTACTGGATCTTTACAGTCAGCAATGCTCTCAGTCACAGTGCAAGCTCTTTCCAGCTTGTAGCATACTGGCATTATCAATCCAACACTTTTTATTTGACTTGAAAATACTTCCTTTAGTGAATTTAAAAATGAATAAATGAATGAATAAATGCAGTATGCTAGTGCTTTTGCAAATAATAACAACAGAACAGTACTCATTAAGTATGCTATCTGTAATCTGAAATGACTGTATATTGTGTGTGTGTATTAGTTTGATTACATTTTCCTGTGCATTAGTGAAACTATCTGCCATGTGTTAAATGAAGTATTAGTTTGCATAATTCACTTGGATGTAATGACATTCCATTCTTGATAAAGGAAGATTCAGTTTCAAAATGAGTCTGTTCACATGACAGCCATAACCAGTGTGCATATTCAGCTTTATCAAAACACTTGATCAAAAACTCAGAATAAAAAGGAATGAAGCCGGTTTAATATGATTAAATATATTAGACAATATTCTGCATACAAAGGAGAGGCGGTAATGAGATTATGCATCTTGCAGTGTTGTGATCGGTGGGGATTCTCAGTTCATTTCGGTTTTCTAAACCCATATAATATTGCTGTGAGTTAAATGAATCACTGCTCATACCGACTGCCTGCTTGTGCTTCTCTGAAATGAGAACTCCTCATACCTGAGACAGGTGAGACTGGCAGAGACAGGTGTGACAGACAGAGACAGGTGTGACAGACAGAGACAGGTGAGACTGACAGAGACAGGTGTGACAGACAGAGACAGGTGAGACTGACAGAGACAGGTGTGACAGACAGAGACAGGTGTGACAGACAGAGACAGGTGAGACTGACAGAGACAGGTGTGACAGACAGAGACAGGCGTGACAGACAGAGACAGGTGAGACTGACAGAGACAGGTGTGACAGACAGAGACAGGTGAGACTGACAGAGACAGGTGAGACTGGCAGAGACAGGTGTGACAGACAGAGACAGGTGTGACAGACAGAGACAGGTGAGACTGACAGAGACAGGTGAGACTGGCAGAGACAGGTGAGACTGACAGAGACAGGTGTGACAGACAGAGACAGGTGAGACTGACAGAGACAGGTGTGACAGACAGAGACAGGTGTGACAGACAGAGACAGGTGAGACTGATACAGCCCCCTCCCCCCAACTCCAAAACCCAGACAGACTCATTACAATGTATTTGATTTATTTATGAATATTATTCAGCTTGTATTTTTATTCACTGTGTTATAGTTTTATATGACAGAAGAACAGTAAAGAGCATAATGGAGGTTAAGAGGGAATATTTATTCAAACTTTTAATAATGTTTAATTTATTTAAATGGAATGTTGTTCAGGACTTTGGCTGAGTGACACAGTCATTACTGATAGAACTCAGAGAGTGAGCTTTAACCAACCGCCCCCCCCCCCCCCCCCCCCACACACACACACACACATCCTTAATACAGAGACACACACATTTACACACTCGTATACACAATCACATACACACACACAAACGCACACACACTCAAATGTAAACACACACATATACACAATTGCACACACATACATATACACACACACACACACACACACACACACACACACACACAATCCTCACTCCATTGCGATGACTAAGCAAGCCTCAGAGCTAGCTTTACTGTCTGTCAGCTCTTAAATGTTGGTGTTATTATCTGTTACCCTGTGAACTACCTAATGGGAGCTAAGAGGAAAAACAGAGAGACAAAAGTATGGGAATGTTCTTCTGTCGCCAGTTAGCAATCTGGCTAAATGTTTTGACACTGCAGCGTGCTAACATAACTGGCTGTACATTGGACTGGCTAATGATTATGTTCCATAAATATCATTGCATTACATTAAAGGCATGTATTAGATGCTCTTATACAGAGCGACTTACAAGGCAACTTAATAAAATAGTAGTAAAGTAATATGCAAAATATCTTGTTTTTCTAATTGATAAGTGAAGGTAGCAATTTTTTTGCAATTACCAATGGTTCTCTTTCAACATGAAACGTACTTGTTAGAGTACATTTTTTTTTTTAACCTGAAGTAGCTAGGGTTTAGTGGATGGTTGTGGGGGGTGGGTGGTTGTTGTTCTGTTGAGAGAATGATTCCCAAACAAGATCTTTCTCACAGCCAATGAAAAAGCCAGGCCTGAACCCCAACCGGCTGAATAATGCAGCAATGCTGCAGCTTTCAAGTTTCCGTTTTTGAAACCCTCCTGACCTCTGCAGAGTACTCATACTGCCTTTTACCTTGTTTTATATCTCAACAACCCTTGTGGGGAGAAACGTCAATGACAGCACATTTTAACGGCTCGAACCTACTGATCCTCCACCAGGCCCGCAGCCTTCCAGAGAGGGCCATGTTGATTGAGTTTCTCAGAGCCGTTACTTAAAACATCCCCCAGCCAGTTCAAAATGTCCCCGTTCTCAATATTCTCTGTTTATTTTCAAACCTTCGAGGAGTTAATGGAGGGTGACGAATTTACAATGCAATTGAAAATATATACTTTTGTTTTTGTTTTTGAAGAGTAAGCGGAGGAGAGAGAGAACTCACTCATAACTCATAAAACAAAAATGTCGATTAACGCAAGAAATTAAAAAGATTTTCCTCTGTTTGTTTACACATGACACTACGCTCTGTCCATCAGGCATAAGTAATACCTGCCATCCATCAGGAATAATTAGGTAGGGATTTTTGGCTCCTCCAGGCTTCCATCCGATGCCTGGGTAAATCTGTCCCTTTGGATATCTGTGATATCCACAACTTCCAGCCATATGTGCGTGTGTGCGTGTGTGTGTGTGTGTGTGCGTGTGTGCGCATTTAAAAACGGCACCTTCGCACCTGAATCTACAGCTAATACATCATTGTCCTTTCGCGAAAACGTATTTAACACAAAATATGCTTTGTGTTCCCTCGAAAAATTAAGCCCAGCTGCTAAAACCGTCTCAGTGACTTTGCTGAGCACTGCGGTTTGATTGGACGGCGGGTAACGGTCCTTCTGCACGATGACAGTGTCTTTCCCCTACTTTTGGAAGGACACCCGCTTCCTATGCCAAACTAAATAGTGCCAGGGGTACCCCTATGGTGCAGTATGGTGTCCTACATCTCACACGGACAAATTCTCAATCTGGTACTACTTTCTCCCAGATCCTCTGTAAAAGCCAAACATAAAAAGCCTTCAGTTCAGTTTTAATGAAAATAAAATGAATTAGTCAGCCTCTCCTCTCCTGAACCATTTCTATAAGTTGAAATGGTTTTTAGGAATACACTTCGGTATCTACATCTTTCCAGCCAGCTGAGGGAGGCACAGATATCGCTGAGGTACAGGAGGAAACAAGCAAAAACAAGTTTGGGGAAATGTGAAAAAGGACACATCCGTGTGCCAAGGGCCTGAGAGATGACCCAAACCACAGGGCTCATGCTGAGGCGAAATGTGCTTCTCTCTACACTCAGATACAGAGGTTAGCTTTGGTTTGGAGGGCTGCTTTTACTATACGAGGGTACAGTGTTTGCAGCAGCAGGAGTAGCAATAGCATTGGTGGTAGTAGCAGGAGTAGCATTAGTATTGGTGGTAGTTGCAGCAGTAGCAATAGCATTGGTGGTAGTAGCAGCAGTAGCATTAGCATTGGTGGTAGTAGCAGCAGTACTAGCAGCAGTAGCATTAGCATTGGTGGTAGTAGCAGCAGTGCTAGCAGCAGTAGCATTAGCATTGGTGGTAGTAGCAGCAGTAGCAATAGTGTTAGTGGGAGTAGCCGCAGTAGCATTAGCATTAGGGGTAGTAGCCGTATGTAAGCCCATAGTATACTTTATGCCTTATACTGTAGACTACCTTCCTCTCTGACATAAAGTACATGTATTTTGGTTATTTTAAGATTCTCTCATTTTATTTCTCAATAATTAAAAAAGGACATGTATTTCTCTTCATTTCTGTGTAACACTAAGCACTACCCCCTACTTGCTGCGGTTCCATCCACCAAGGAAAAACAAACCACAGACTACCATGCCTGCGGTTGTGTTTGCCCTGCTGTTCTGTGTATACGAGAGCTTAGTGAAGCTACCCTGGCTCTGGTTTAGCCATGCCATATACAGGATCATCCAGAGGAGCATGTAGCTTCGCTAACACTCTTCTGCGTCGCTTTGGCCCAGTGCATAACGCCCATTAGAGTCTCATCATTTAATCACTCACGACGGACAGGAGTGAGCCGTCTTCCTTGACGTGCGTTTTTGTCCGGATCCCATTTTCAGCAGCAGTGGCAGGCCGCTCCCTGAAAAGCACCGCCACGCAATTAGACGCCGAGCTATTGTAGCCGCACCCACTTATACCCTTCACACGTAATCAAATTTGAATGAGAGCATATGTACTGATGAAGATGAATCTGTGTTTACGGCGCCTTCGCTTATTAATGTGGCACGCTCCGAATCGCCTGTAACGGAATTGCCCTCACAGCCAATCCCCCCCCCCCCCCAAAACCCCACAATGGCGGCGGCCGTTAAAACCATCCGATAATGGTAGGTGTCACCCCCTCTTTGGCGGGGGGCCAGCGCGTTTGGCGCGCGGCGGGCCCTTTCGCAAGCGCGAGCTGGCGGTCTGGAGGAATTAGCGGCAGGGCCCTTGATTGCGCTGAGGTCTGCAGGGAGTCGGATTGGCCCAATAAAAACGTGTGATTTGTTGCGTTCATATTTAGGAAGTGTCAGCTCCTATTTGAGCCAGCACGTTGCTCGGGGCAGCCAGTGTGACACATTTGAAGGAAGCACTGATGCACTGCTCCAATCAAGTGCTAGTTCACTAATCAGATCATCCAGTTCGCTGTCGCATGGAAACTTCCACGTGTCCCTTTGAAAGCTGCCACAAAAAAAAAAAATGTCGGGGAGAGAAGGAGCAGGGATATGGGTGGGGGGAGGTCGTTGCCATTTTTCAATCTCTTTCACGTCACTCAGGACAAATAAAATCTCGTTGACGATGCCAACAGATCATACAGAATGAGAGAGTGAGGAAACGGCGCCATAAGTGGGAGTCGTCGTTGGGGAAACTTAGGGGTGATGTCCGTGCGTCTGTGGGCATCACTGATGGATTGGGTAGCAGTGCGATACCCCTCTTTTTGCCCCCTAGTCCTAGTATAACAGGGTGGTACCTCTGCACCCCTGAGAGCTCGTACAGGCATACACATAGCAGACACATACACAGACATATATAAGTCCGTGGTTTATTATGCTGTGTGGGTGGAATCGAAACAAGTGGGGGTAGTGACATAGAAATACAGATAAATAAATAAATAAATACATAAATAAATAAATAAATAAATTAATATAAGCATTCTCATTTATATATGTGTTCTTATAAATAAAATTTATGACTATGAGAATATAGCCAGTGTAAATACATTTGATGTTCAATAGCAATTTACTCAAGATCCATAAGAGAATCCTAATGGTTGACATAATGCAGTACCGCAGTGCCGTCCATCAGAAGTTCAATTCTAGTGATTTTTTTTTGATGGACAACATGGCATGTTTTAGCGTACTGCGCTGCATTTTTCTCTGCTGTACAACACAATGCATTGCCCTCATTGAGCAACACAAGTCCAGTACCATCTTTAGGCATCTGGAATTCCTGCATGCATGGGCTCTAACCTCACAACAAGAGTTACTTAAACCCTGTCGCAGATGTGACCAGATTCAGCCAAGCATTTAACCCCTGAATGACCGTCTGGATTGAAGTAACGTTCCTTCCGTCCCTGGTGTTTGCAGTTCAGAGACAACTGCAGCTGTTGTTTTGTGTAGCTGACAAAAATCTCATAATTTTTCATGTGCAGATATAAATTCCACTCTGCATAGTTTAACTTTATACAAGCTTTTGAAATGACCTCTTTTAAGTTCACTGTATAAAATCAAGGTTGCTATTCTCACATCCAATCTGTTTAAACAAAGTGTGCATATGTGATCACACTCTTTGATGGTTCACAATGTGATCCTAAGTTAAGGTTTAAGACAACATGCACAATAACCCAGAGTTGTCTACAGTGCCTTAGCTTGACTACCTTGGAACATGCCTGTCAATCAAGACTGACAATTATGAGTGACAAAAAAGCTGACAGTTCTGAGCACCCCGAATTACTGGGTTCTCATGTATTTGTTAAAATGTTTTATTAATGTATATTTCATTTTATGTCTTTTTACTGTTTGACTGCTTAGGCATCTGATAATACCTGATAAAGACTGTGAAAAAAAAAAAACTTGCATGCAGGAGATATCCAGTGGCAATATAAAACAATTCTGTGATATTGGACTCTATGTACATGTCTACAGATGGAATCTTGTAATTCTATTCTCTCGGTCTGCAACCATGGCAACATTATCCTGCAGGGCCGTGTATGGAAAAATTAGGCACATGAGGTGTGTGGTTTAAAGACCAAAGGAAAGCACGAACATTCAGCCACCATTTTCCTGCCGTAGAGCACTTCTCTGCGCAGTCTGCCGCTCTGTGCTGACTGTGCAACACAGCGCGAGAAGCAGCCCAACTCTTGAAAGGTGACTTAAGATGACAGACAGATCGCTAAAGCCTTTCAAATTCTCCTTTTCCTCTGCAGAAAAAAAAGAGTTTGTGGAGAGGCAGTTCAATCATCGTATGTGTCTTTTTCGGTCCAACCTTGCAAGGAGCACAGAAATGAAAGAAATGAATATTTAAAGACAACCATTACAAGTTGAGCTTACTATGGGAGAAAAGTGGAAGGAAGGGTGAGGAGGCTTTGGAAACATGCAGTGAGACTCGTCTTGTCATGCCAATAAAGTCATTTAAATGTGAAATACAGTTAGAGGCAGAGAGAAAGTGAGAAAAGGAGAGAGAGAGAGCGAGAGAGAGAGAGAGAGTGTTGCCGATGTAAAGCCATATTCCTCAGCTCAGAATATCTACACTACGGTACCTGATGAGACACTCAGCAGGTATCAGGTATGCGATTGGCTTGGGTTAACCCACACCAAAAATAAACATTACTTTAGCAGAAACTGCTTGGTGTAGCTGCTGGTCTCTACCTTAAACTGAAGGAGAGTCACCATCTACCTTCATCCCACTTATTCATAACTGCCTGCAATTGTAGAGGATCTACATTCACCTGGGAATCTATGTTTGCGAATAAAATTGCAATTTTTAGTCTGTTACAAAACAGCAGTAACAGTTTTGACCTGTAACCCCTACCTTCAGTAAAACGGAACCCAAACTCAGGTTTGGACTCTGGGACATTGGACTTCTTACAGAACAAAAACACTTTTGACAGTGTAAGTTCAGCAAATAGTTATTCAGAAGGTGTTGCTAACATGATTTTACTTTCACCTGTGCTGACTGTAGAGCAGATAATTCAATCTAAGGCTACCACAGGTCAGATGGCTAACTTAGAGGAACAGGTCCAGAGTGCCTGACCGTATGTACGGTCTCAGAGCAAGACTGACAGCCACTAGACAAAGACAGCCCAAAGACGGGGTCTTCAGAAGTTGTTGGACAGTTACTGAAGCAACTGGGGTGAGGTATCCTGCTCAAGGGTACATTGGCAGTGCCTCACTTGGGAATTGAACCTGCAAGCTCTGAGATGGAACCCTAGCTCCTCAGCCATCATACTACACAACTGCCCTTGTGGACGTAGGTCTTGTGCTAATTTCACCCCTGAGAGGCGAGGGACAATATTGAGCACCAGTTCTTTCTGGGGTGTGATGGAGAGAGAGAGCAGATGGCTGAGGGTAAAAGAACGCAGGGGGTGGGCCGTGGCACTAGGCTGTATATATGCAGGTTTGGCGGGTGACATCACTGATGCAGTGGTATTTTTCTCACGTGCCAGCAAAACACTGACTAAACGCAGCCAAAGACTAGACAACACACAACTAGCTGGCATCAAAGCCCATTTTTAAATTTGCACCCCCAAAAAAACACTCAAGGAGATCCAACCTCTGAAATGATAATTGATGTATTACATATTGAATCTGGACATTTTTCTGTCAATTGTGTGTGTGTGATGCAGTTTTGTATGCTGCTGTTGTATCCTTGCTTAGCTAGTCTATTTTACATTGCTTTACTTTTCTGTGTCTAAATTAGCTGTCTTGATTGTCATCCATATTTTGGCTTCATTTATTTTGTGTTTTACTGGGAAGGTGAAAGAATACTCCCATTGACCAACCCTCCATGTATTTGACCAGCTGGGACATAAATTGAGATGGAAGCTGAAGTGTGAACTGAACTGACTGCAGCCAATAGTCACTGGAAGGAGTTAAAGACAGCAACAACACTAGAGCAGATGACACAAAAACATTATGTCTCTTTCTGATCTGTATGATGGAGTTTCAGATAGTGATGGGAGCATGCGGTTTCATTGGACCAAAAATGGGAAAAATTGGAGGGGTATCACTGACTCCATTATTTTGACCAATGACCACTTTGGCTGTGGAGAGAAAATACGTTTCCAAACAAGTCAATGACTGACAGCTGAGTGTAGCTGCACCCTAACAGGGTTCACGTAGCTTCAATTCAACCATCACTAGTTTATGGTTTCAGTAAGAGGAGGATCTACCACAGAGAGAGAGAGAGAGAGAGAGAGAGAGAGAGAGAGAGAGAGCGCTCTGCAAGGTATGGACATGAAAATGGGAGGAGCAAACAGACTCAGAAAGGGGAAAAAAACAATGAATAATTTTTCTGTGGTGTTCTTTTTTTTTTTGTTGGAGCGTAAACTGTGATGTCATGACAAAGCCTTCCTGTAGCCCATGGACTTCCAGCAGCTTCCTCTCATGCGTCCACGGAGGGGATGTCCTGTGATTTCCTCATGAATATTAATGAGTCATTTCTGCTGTGTATTTGTGTTTATGCACATACGCCCCTAATCAATATGCATGATCAACCTCATTAGCATATGTACACAATCAGCCTCATTAGCATATTTAAATCATCAACACTTACATACAAAATACTTAATATATAAATAAGTAAATATATAGACACAATATAAATAGTTTTTTTTCTGCATTATTCTGTTTCTGTTTGGTTTAATTGTCCTGTGGCTCCTATACAGCTGAATTGAGCATATGGTTTGATGTTTATGTATTTTGTTCTTCAGTTTTGACAGTCTTGTTTGTTCTTACTTGTCCCTACCACTCACAGAACAACAGACGTTAAAAAAAATGCCCCCGTAGATTGAAACGGGGAATCATGGGAAACGATTGGCCCTTTAAAGCAATGTGGGTTTGAGGTGGAGAGGGACTGTGTTCCAGCTCCTCGACTTTCACAGGTAATTAGTCTGTAATTCAGAAACAAATGAGATGTGTTTATTACGAGCAATGAGAATCTTTGTTCTCCTTCTTTTCCTTCTTTCTCTCTCTCTCTCTCTCTCTCTCCTTCCTTCTCCCCAATTTTCAGATGCTGCAGAGAACACTTTTGAGTGGGCCACAGGGGGGAAACGAAGTGAGCCACATAGAGACTGTTTTGTGTGTATTCAAGCAGGCAAATTTCAATGCACACTTACCCCATTACGGCGCATCAGCATCAGCAATGAGCGCGCCAATGCAAGCAAGAAGCGTACACTTATCATTATTTGATAACATGTTTAATGACAGATTGACAGAGGATTTGCAAATGCGAGCTGGCATCAATGTTGCTAAGTTCGGTTTTCGCTGCCGCCTCTGCTATGCAAGCATACTTATGTGCATAATTTGATTTTGCTACTAAGCTATTAGTACGTTTTAAAAAGAAACTCCCAGCTAGGCCCATGTGCAGAATGTAAGCTGTTCTGATGTTTTGAATCCATCAGACTATAAATAATAGGAATTATGACATTTATGGAGCCTATAATGGTTTAAATGTTTCAAAACAATTTTACAGACAGACATAATATATATAATGGTATAGACAGGCTGCTACTGCCAATCGGCTCCATGGAAAAGCGGAAATAATTTCTTAAACAAATACAGGATGGCTTGGACAGGAGGGAATTTGTGTCTTGACGTTTGTGAAGTTTTATTTATTTATTTTTCCTTCATCCTGTTTTTTTTTTTTTTTTTTTTAAGGGCCCGGGCAAAGCAAAAACGCTGATGATGAAAACTAATGAAATGTTTCCGCGTTTCAGAACCTCAACTAGTGTTTTGTCTGGCACCGAGAGTGCCTGAGCCCGCTCCAATCCACCATTTATCTCCTGATCTGTCTTCCGGAAGACGTAGTAATAATGCTACCTTGAGCGACGTGGATGAACTGCGGAATTATTCAGGCACATTTTAATCATGCCCCGTGCACAAAGTGCGGCGGATCGGGGGCTGGCTGCAGGAACGGCGGTAATTAAGGCGGACGGGTAATATATTAGATTAACTGTGTTAATATGGAAACACCTGAAATGAATAAACATGAAGCATAAAATAAATGATCTGTCAGCCCCACCTGCTTATCTGACACATTCTCAGATAATAATCACATTATTATTATTATTATTATTATTATTATGCTTTATACTTTACATACACATTGGAATTCCTTCACTGTTATTGTCTTTTAAATGAACATTAAGAAGGAAATTATTTTGGGATGGTATTTGTACATAATGATATTGTCCTATACCAGAAAGATAAACCAAATCTATTGTTTTTTCCCTCAGCAGAACAATGGCAAATAAAAGCCATCGCAAAAAATTAAAGGA
Organism: Albula glossodonta; assembly: GCA_019788955.1. NCBI lineage: Eukaryota > Metazoa > Chordata > Actinopteri > Albuliformes > Albulidae > Albula > Albula glossodonta. The sequence goes on along the minus strand of JAFBMS010000056.1, from coordinate 979,551 downwards.
CAAAAGCATGACTGTGGAATTGTTCTTTAGCTTTTCTCTGGTCTCTGGAACAATCTGCTATGCAAATCCTTTCCTTTATTGACCTGTGTATAATTGATATCTGGCACGGAAGGTCAGTCTAGCTAAATGCCCTTCATTTTAACAATTAACCTTGCGGATATGAGCCCCGACAGTCAGGGAACAGGTGTGGCATTTCGCCCTTATTGTTTGCCTCGGTGTTCCTGCCCGCTGCTCATTCCGAAATCGCTGAAGCAGACACAACAATTCAGTAAAGGGAAGGGAATGGATGGCTCAATATTTACTGTATTAATCTTGTCTTTAGAGCCCCAAACCTGCTCCAAAAGCGCGAGGAAAGCTGTTGGGCTCTGCTGGAGGACCTGACATAATGCAGACACCATTTATTTTGTGCGCCCCATAAAAATATGCATGTGTTACTTTATTAAATCCATCTGCACATTATATTATTAATTCCCTTTGCAAGATAGCAATTTTTTAGGGTAAATTTCTTACCTTGTTTTTCTTTCTTTCTTCTTTGTTTTTTTTTTATTCTTCTTGCAGGAATACAGCTGGATGTAGTTACCAAAAGCTGGTCCAAAAGCACCTTCCTAAGGGTTACTGCAGGAGGAAGGCAGGCAGGGATGTGAACCCATAACAGTCTGGTGAGGCCCGTTCCACAACCATAGTGCAGCCCTGTTCATGCTTACAAAAATCGAGTGGAAAAATGTCATTCTGGTAAACACAAAATGTAAAACAATATGAAACTGCATAATTATCTGCACTAGTTATTTCACTGTTTATTAAATTTAGCTAACATTGAGAAATAACCCATATTTTTTGTTTGGCAATAATGGGCTTATCTATATCAGAAGGTCCTGAGTGTAGTTTCTAAAACAGTTTATATTCAAATTTTTATGCTGAAATTTTTTTTTTTGCAGGTATACAGTAAAATCTAGATCGATATACCTGAGATCATGCTTACCAAAAATGTTTATCTGATCATTTGTTTTTTTCATTGTTGTTGTTTAAAAAGATGGTTATATTAAAATAAATTACTTTCATTTTATATTCATAGTCATTTGGGAAATGTTATTGTTTCTGTGTCGTTGTGATTTTGGTTGTCCTGCGTAAGTACTACATTTTTAATAAACTGATATGCCAGTTAGCCAGGCACACATCCAAACCAATAAATCTGCTTATTATGTTTTAACAATTTTGCTTTATTCTATATGAGTCATATCGCCTCCTGACTTTCAAATGTTCATTCTTGAGACTGTAAGTCAGTCCAGTTTCCTCACTTCTGTTATGTTTCTGTTTCCTTCTGGCTTAAAATCAGCCCAATGTCTAGATACTCAGAGCCATTTTGCAGGACTGGGACTTAATTAGGAGGAGAAGTGACAGTTTTCAAGCATAGTTTTGACAACCTGATGCACAGAGTTTGAAGAAATAGACAGATTGCGTTTGTTGGACTAGAGATGTTGAAGCGCTCAGAGTGTGTGTCATGCATTTACAGTACACACAACTTTAAAACGTGATTTTAATGTTTGTGTAAAGATGGAGCGAGTACATTTTAAAAAGACAAGCTGTCAGTTTCAATGATATTCCGGTCCCGAGAGGTCATTATATTTAGTGCTTAAAGAAAAAGTTGGAGGATATTTCATCTTTGTCACAACAGTCGTGCGATGCCAGACTCATTATATTTGTTGGCTTTGCATAGCATAGTGACCTATAAAAGCTCTGGGTGTTTTGCTCTTTGCTAAATTAGACACCTGAAAAGGTTAGTATAAATAAAAAAGAAACCAATTTAACATTGGAGTGCACAATTATGACACACAACACAGTGAAATTATGGGAAACATCTGTATATTTGTATGCTTGAATTTTATCGTCATGAATTGTTACATGTCATAACATTTAATTATGACTTGCTTTTGTTTCGTGATTATTTAAGAATGAAAAACATTCATTTAAAGAAATTTGAAATATTTTGCTTCTTCTCAAATGTGTATCAACATTAACAATTTAATAATGTGGAATAGTAAACAATTCTACAAATGAAACATATATGGATAATATTTATTTATTTGGACTGCAAATATAATACAGTTATTCTATATAAATATTTTTAAAAACATTAATGCAATTTTAAAAACTGTCAACACAACATGCAAAACCACCAGCTCTGTTTACAAATACTAATTTGGTGTAAAAAAAAAAAACCTCCAAATTCATGTTAATCTGTTGAGACCTATTTTAAAAATACAAATTTGCATCAAAGGACAAATGGCCCTTATTAATCATCTGAACAGGACTATTTCGATGTCAGCGTGGTTAAATAGCATCAGGAAACACTAAAGCATTCAGCCAAAAAAACTTCTGGAACATGGTCTTGCCACTTGTCTATTGCAGTAAATGAAACTAAATGAGAAGCACTGCGTTATTAAGCATGGTAGGATAAACAAATTAGAGCGTTACTTCTCATGACCAATTATGAGTGTTTTCCACACATTATGACCTGTCATGATGCATTATGGAGTGCTTATGACATGGTCATGAAGGCGTTATGAGCAAAGCATCAGACTGTATGAGTGCTATCGTATGAGCCCAGACCTTGTGTGACAGTGCTATGGTATCACAGTGTAGTATGTTATTGCATGTCTCTTGAACTGTGGGTTTCTAATCATAGAACTATCCATACACTATTCATATATTATCCAGTGAATAGCTGAGCATAGTTGCTAAATGGGGTCTTAAAAAGAGGTAAGTGTTAGTATAAGAGCATCAGCAACAGCCACTATGAGTCCACCTTACCCAGTGCAGTCCCAGACAGCACAGTTACTGTAACCCTGATGTATTGGCTCAGCTCATAAATCCCAGTTTCATAAAACCAAAGTAGGCCCTGATTCAATCAAACACGCATACACTATTTAAAGACATGTTCAGCTCAATCAAAACAGACTTTATATTATTTAAGGGTATGTGATGTTCAATTAAATGATATTAAACCACCTATCCTCTTTGCATGATTTCAGCAAACAATGACCAGGAGTCAATCGACATTTGTTAACTTTTAATTACAACTTTTTTTTCTCTACAAGAACAGTTTGGCAAGTTAAATTTCATGATCACTGAACTTGCCAAACTCAATAAAAATTAGCATTTAGTTGTGAGCCATAGATAAGGACAAATTTTGATTGAATCACTGCCATGGCTTGACTTGATTGAGCAGCAAATTTCCCTTAAGAGACCAATCAGCTTTTAATTCAGATTACAGCTTTTTTTTTCAGCTCCAAGATGATTTCAATCAAGATCAATGAAGTAGCTAGTAATCTTCTCAGAGATATTCTTAAAAGAAATGAGAACAATACTTGTTTTTAACAGAGAGAATATACTGTGTCAGGAATGAGAAAGGAACTATCAATTAATGAGACTGTATTAACAGTCTCACTAACGAATAGCGTTGTATGTAGCATTTTGAGATATGAAAAATGTGCTAAATGTGTAAAAACATAACAGCCATGTTGAAATCGGGCTCTTTCATATTTCATACTACCTAAATGAAAATAGGTATACCTGAAGGTTAAAATATTAGACTGCGTTAGTTTATAATAAATTAACTTCCAGACACCTGAATATATTAATATTTGATTTTATGATTTAATTGAATATGTAATATTCATATTTGATATGAAGATAGCTGTTTTTTGAAGATTGAAGGAGACTGAATGATATTTGAACTATGTCGTAGGAGTCAGAAATATGTGGAGTTAAAAGTCTCAGTTAAGGCTGTCAAAGGAACAGGACAAGACAGAGATAGAATAGGCTGTGAAAACAGGCCGTGTAAGAGACCTTTTCACCAAAATTTTATTTCAAAGGTATTTAAAGGATAGCAGAACAAAATCAGCTCTGATGCTCTTTTTTGTTGAGACAAATCGGAGAGTCAGATTCTATTTTAATTAACCGCACAAATGAGTGGAATATTGCATTCCTTTTGTCACCTTGTTCTGGCTTCTTTATTTTTTTTTTTCCCGAATCATCCACTGGCCTCTTTGTAGAGCGGTTGATACATAATGGCTCACAAGATGAATCAAGGTTCCGTCACTAAAGCAAGGCCTAAATAATTTACGGCTTTAATCTGCTCACTGAGGTGTGTGGTCTATGACAGTAATTATAAATGCAAGGGGAAATTATAGCTGAATACGTTAACTGCATTAGAGGCCATCTGATGAACAATCCTGATTGCCTCCTCATTTCCAACAATGGAGGGCAAGTCGGTGTCAGGATATTCAAATCAGCGCCGAGCTCACATGCTTTTTCCCATTCACCATCAAATGTCATCGGCCCGTTATAAAACACAGATATGATGGGCGGCGGTAATTGAGGACTTGATTGCTTAAAAAAAAAAAGATGAAATAGCATTAAATGTTTATGAATTTAGAAGCCAATTATTTTTTAATAGCTTTTGAAAATCTGAGAGAAGAGAAAGAAATATGTTTAATCGTTATGATTCCGCAATAGCGCAACATATCAAGTAAAGCCAATTTAATCAGAAAAAATGTAATCAGGGTTTTACATGATTAATATTGGATATTGAGTATATAATAAGAAACTGTGTGGAGACAGGAAACAGATCTTTAGAAAAACAAGGAGCAGGGCATGGGTCCATTTTAACATTTCACACTATATTAGGAGTAATGACAAACAGGGTGCGATTAGCACTTAGTATGTTTACAGGCACATGCAATTCACCAAAAATGGACCTTCATTTACAGGCTACATGCAATTGCTTTTTTAAATGAAGAAAACTGTGCAAAGGGCGTGCCGGCTTGTCTCTGATAAAATAGTAAATACATTAAGAAAACTTCATCAAAAGTCTGTTTTGATTGAATATGCCCATAAATAGACTAAGAGAGACAAGCAGATAAATCCTTTGGAATGGGCCCTTTCAGTCAATACGAGAATACCATTTGCCTTTAGAAAGACAAAAGTCTGTCTTGACTGAATTATATATGCCTATAAAGAGACTAAGTGCTTTTGATTGAATATAGCCCAAAGTCTTCTGGCCACTCATCATGGAGTATGCAGTTTAAAAATGTCTTAAATGAGGACTTTTGTACAAAGGTACTTTTCCTAAATTATGGCTATAATGTCCCCCTAGTACTGCTGTACTCACGTTATTTTCTCATTCAAACTAATGTTATAAAAAAATATGTTAAATCCACTTTTGGGATTTGCAGTCTTTCTCATTCTGCCGTTTCGTAGTAACTCCGAGTGATGTCAACATCGACGTTAAATATTTTAGCATCTGCTCTCCTCACAGTTTTATTTCGGGAACACAACGGTTGCAGACTTTTTTTTTGTGATGTATGAATGCCATCATTTGCAGAGACCGATCGGCGGCGGAATCGCTCGGTCGCTCTCTAGTTCGCTACATCGAGAAAATGAAAAACACCCCAACTGCCCGCTGACCAGGGAGGGAACTTATGGCTTGGAAATTCACATCATGTGATACAATCAACAGATGCATTTTCCGAGATAATCACCACATTGACTCACACGCTTACACAAACATGCTTTTTGGGGGATACGATTTTTTTTTTTTTTCTCTAAATAAAATGACATTGACTAAAACAAATTACAGCTTCACTGTTTTGGTTTAGGGGGAAAAAACAGAACAATGTATTGTTCTTTAGAGGAAATAAGGGCATGTGTATTTACATTTTTATTTTACAAGCCAATTCTTTCTGGAATGATGAAAAATACCCTTTCCTGTGCCATCCTGCACACTCCATTTTAAAATGATTTGAAGAGTGCAAGTGCTGCTCGAATAAAAGACCTGTTTGTGACACTACTCATATTTTGTCAGTTACTTCAGTTTGGGGACAGCTTGGAATCGGGTGATACAGTATTAAATAAATGCCTGAAGTGCTCTCACTTTTCTTATGCTGTGCTTCTTCCTTTCCAATATTGACATTTTGACATAATATTAAATCCTTTGTGTTGTGTTCAGCATTGATTGACAGGCACAGTGGATCCTATGAGAACATTGTAGAATACACAATACTCATGTAATAATTTTTTGAGAAGTACTTTAGATTTTTTTTTTTCTTTCAATGAGAGTGTACACAGCATTATAATTAACACACATAAATCAACACAATTACAGATACATCAACTACACAAACTACACTGTCAAGACTCTAATGCTCGCTCCAGCAAAATGTGCTTCCCGATTTAACTCCAGGAGAAGCGAATAAAAGGAAAGCAGAGAGTAAAAGTGGAAGCAGGAGTTGACGATTAGAGCCGGAAAAGGGATGTCCCCTGATTTGTGACTTTACAAAAAAAGGTCTCATCTGTAATAAATGCAAGAACACATTACAGTGTCATGCGGGAAGCTCAGAAGGAAGTCTAAAAACTGTACTTACCTGCCAAAATAGTCACAATTTTATTGAAATGTTAGAAATTCACGGTTTTGGCTCATTGTGACATTTTCTTACTACAGGTTGTGACACTCAGCTGAAAAACCTCAGGACGAGTCAGGAGGGCCATGAACACATCCCCAAACGGTAATATGGACCCACACTTCACAGCGACTCCACTCAAGTGTGATCACTTGACTAACTGTCAAAGTTGATAATGAGTCACTCACTGCGGTTTAATTTAACGATATTACAACCCATAAACGCACGGTTTCTGCTGCACAAAAATACATTTCAAAAAGATAAATAAAAATGGCCATTCATTTGCAAATGGCCTTTTTCATTTGAGCTGTCTGGGCCGGACTGAAGGCGCCCTTGTTCTCAGAGGCATTCACAGTGGTTTATTTAAAGTTTGGGATAATCAGTGTGAACGCAGCATTTATGATGACTAACGCACAATGAAGGCCACTTATTTACCCCATCACAGAGCTAAGCACAGCAAAGGAAGGGCAGGACAGCGGAACATTATTCATGATGGATTTGAGATGTGAAGTTTAGTCCTGGCATAGAGGGCCTTCTTGTGCGATGCCCCTTTCAGGAAGAAGCAGAAGACTTGGCCATCGCTGAATTATCCGCATGCGATTCTCTCAGACGGGATTCTCCCCAGCCCCCTTCGCTTGTGTTCACCGCGGTCGGTGTTTACAGGGCTTCTGAAAGAGTGCCACCTTTCGCACCGCTCATAACTTATCATTGAGTGTTGACCAGGTGGTGACTGAGTAACGGTGAGATTTCTAAAATACTGATAGGTAAAATACTGTTAGAATATGACATTCCAACAAATGTTTCATTCATGAAAAAAATAGTTCTAAGTTAATATTATTAATCTAAATGAATGGGAAGGACCTATAATTTTGTGGGGGGTTTTGCGTGTGGGGGAAAAACACCAAAAAGCAGTCTTCTTGCCATCTCCACCAATGAAAACAGTTGATTACAAGGCCCAACCTAACTCCATGTCTATTAACTTTCATTGGTTAATGACCAGAAATACTACAAATAAAATGCTGGGGATGTATTTGTATTTGTTTAAAGGTGCATTAAAAACAATAAATAATCAGACACATGATAAAACATCTTACATTCAATAATTGGTTTCAGACAATAAAAACAAGTTGGGCAAAATTTATCAATATCTCTGCTATGAGAGTGATCGATGGACCTGGTAATAAGTGATCTATAACACAAACAAGTATTCATTTCCCTTCACGTTAGTAGATTTGAGTTTGTTCTTTGCAAACAGGCCTCATTTGCAAAAGTTTTAGTCATGCATTTGCATGCAGTGACTGCAAGCCTGACAACCTTATTAATTAAGGAAGACACACCATGTATATATTGATTCTGTATTAATGGCCTGTGACACAAACTGAAGATGACAACGATCGCATGCATGAGGCTTAAAAGTGAGAAGAGACTGGTAGAAAATGTTAACACTTTATTTTGCATTGGTACAAAAGGTGCAGGTCTCAGTCGTTTCACCATTATCTTTTTTTTTTCTTCTTTTAAACATGAAACACTATTTTTGTTGGCTATATTTACACTGATGAGAGATGCCCTTCATCCAGCCTGTCTAAATCTGCTAGGTCTCGTACAGAATCTGAGTCTATCCTGGTGATTAAACATTTATTAAAGTGCCATTTTTCTGTTCTATCATTGCAACACAAACATTTTACAGAGCAAATAGACTGTACATCTCAATAAAGGTGTTCACAGGTGTCTGGACCACCTGTGGGAACACCTGCATATATTTTATGCAGGTGTCTCATAATTGGAATTGTAAATTACAATTAACGCATTAATCAATTTGCCATAAAAGTAATACAATTAAACCCTGGCATATCATACAAATAAATAGTAGTCATAGCCAATGCTATTGCATGCAAACATCAGCAATTATGTTTCAAGCTGTAGTACATTTCCATTACTGGTGATGCATTTGAACAGGGTGCAAAAACAATCAGCTGATGAGTCCATTAACCTTCTGTGTTTATTTTCTTTCCCTCCTCGTTAACAGTTCATTTGAAGTCCAGCGAATGTGGGGTTCATATCGGCCTCAATGAAAGTACTTACTTGTAAGTAATGCTACTTGAAACATGGCGAGAAAACATGACCCGTGTTTGAGAAAAAAAAAAAGCAAAAGCAATTACAGTAAAGTAAAATAACATAAAAAAAGGTGAACGGGTAGTAAAAGGTGGGTCTATCAACATACTGGCCAGTGCTAATCTCTGTCCATTTCTACGTACTGTGAATGGTTCTCGGGTGATTTGCTGTGTGTTTTGCTCAAGTGAAGTTTGACAGCGTGGTTGCTAGCGAATGTCCGGCTACAGAGTTTGCATTTGAACTTAGAGTCAAGGTCTTCCTCCATGGGCAGCGTCTCTGTCGCCCTGACGCCGAGAGCCTTGGAGAGCTCGGGCTCTACTTTTGTCTGATGCTCTACGGGCAGTTTGCTCATGTCTTTTATCTGAAATCCCAGGTGGGACTCCAAATGGATTATAAAAGCAGACGGTGTCCTGAACTGAGACGCGCAGTCGTTGCAATAGAACACCGGGTTTCCGGTGTCCATGTTCTTCAAGAACTTGGTCCCTCCTGTTTTCCTCAGCTGGTACTTGACATTGGCCAACCAGTGGCTGATGGTCGTCATGGAGAGTCCGGTGAACTTGGAGATGTGCATGCGCTCCTGAGGACCGAGGTCCGACAGCAGGTACTTCCCCTCGGAGGTCTGGAAGAGACTGGAGGCGAACTGGGCCTGCAGGATTAGGAGGTGCTGAGGGTTCCAGTTGGACTGCCTCCCCTTCCGCTTGTGCACCGAGTACACCTCCGCTGACACATCCTCAAAGCGCCGGACGTCGGTTTCGAGCTTCATGGCGGGCATCCTTGACGACATCGAAGGCTTCGGCGTGGTGGCTTTTGGAAGGATCTTCACCATGTCGGCGATGTCGGACAAGGCGTGTTTCTGCGGCATGGGAGTTGAGGACTGCAGGTGGGAAGAGCCCGTCTTGTGGTTTTTGTATTTTGTCAAGTCGATGGGCTGGTCGTTGTTCTCGAACAGGTAGGAGTTGTTCATCCTTGGTGGAATGGGTGCCAGTGCTGCTTTCTCCAGACCTCTGCTCGGTTTGGAGAACGAGGCATGGGAACGTGCGGTGAGTGAGGCTTCTTGCCTGTGATTGGAGGGCTTGTTGGCTTTCCCCAAATGATTGTTCAGAACGGACTGCAATGCACTTAGCGGGTTTATTCCCAGGATATCGGGAGAGTCGTTGACGAGTGCCGAAGCGTGGCCGCAACCATTGCCTACAGGGGGGCTCGGCGATGCCTTTTCTCTGTCTGAGAGATCTGGGCTAAGCTTCCCTTTGATCACGGCATTCCCTTCCTTCAAGGACGACTCAATCTCCATCTTTGTGGGGGAATCCTCCTGGCTATCACTGTCCTCGTTTTCGGTCTGCTCAAACTTCGCATTCGGGCCATCGTTCCCTTCGCACGAGACCCCCTTCTCCTTTTTGACATCAGCCTGCGAGTGCTGCGAGCTCTGGAAGCACTCGGTGCCAATGGCGGTTTGGAAAATCTTCCCTTTCGGCGCGATTGGCCGCAGCTTGTTGTTGAACGTCTGCTTCAGCTGGACAGGAGGAGAGGCTGACAGAGGAGTGGACTTGATGACACCAGAGAGCTGGTATGCGGCATGGATGCTGGGGTAGGCACTCCAGCTTGGAGTTCCTGTCTGAGCTTTGTTGATGGCAGAGGCTACCGTGTTAGCTAAAGACTTCAGTATATCCCCTCCCCCACCAGACACCTGTTCAAGGTCTTCTTCACGTAGATATGGGTACTTGAATGTCCCATCCCCTGACTTCTGTTCCTCTCCATCCTGTTTGTCGTCTTTTACTTCCTCTCCTTCACCGTTCCTGCTGGCGGTTTTCTCACCGGCTCCTTCCTTCTGGGTGTCCTTTTCGGCGTCCGCAGAAGAACTCGTATTCTTCAGGGATACCTTTTCGCCGTCAGACTCGCCCTGCGTTTCACTCGCTACGGGTTCCGCCAGCGCCTGCATCTTCTCCACTGCTAAGGGGTCCAGCGCTAGCTGTTTTCCCTTTTTGGAGGCGGAGCTGGTGACTTTGATGAAATGTCCCGTGACCATCATGTGAGTGGTGAGCTGCTGCAGGGTATCATGGGAGCTTCCACACTCCATGCACTTCAGGATCTGAGATTTGCACGTCTCGAACTGCCACGTGTAGCTGGCCCCGTTCTGATACCCGTACCGGTTGCTGTGGGAACCGTGAGGACCAGATGCCTTCTGCATGTCGGCGTACGCGGACAACCCCGTGGTTGAGTCCGGGGAGCAAGGCCTAGTGGCTTCATACGCCCTCCTCTTTGCCGGAGGGACTAACTTAGGGGCAATTACTGGTATGGGTTCTTTCAAAGGCACTTTTTGGTAATGCTTAGTCTTTATCATGTGGACGCTCAGGTCCTGGAGCGAGTCAAAAGAGTGGCCACAGAACATGCATTTGAGGACCTTCTGGGCGTCCTCCTTCCCCTCCATGTCCTGCAGGTTGCGCTTCCGCATCTTGGACGAGGATGTTGAGGCGTTGCTCTGCCTGCTGTGGTTGTCGTCCTGGTAGTGGCCGCTCTTGTTCATGTGCACGGTGAGCTCCACCAGGGTGTCGTAGGCCGCGCTGCAGTCCTTGCACCGGAAGCGGCTGGCCCCAGTGAAGACGGCCCCGCACGCCTTGCTGCTCTGCCTGTACAGGTGGACGGAGCTGAAGAGGTTGGGCTTGGACGCTGGCTTTGGGGACAGCGTCTGCTGGAGGGTTTTGGACAGGGCGTCCTGGTGCCAGTCGAACTCGCTCTTGGTGCTTCCATTGGTGCTGTCGCAGCTGCCCTTGCTGGCGTGGCTTGCCGACTTCAGGTCCAGCCCGATGCCCGTCCAGTAGGAGTCGGACAGGAAGTTGGCGTAGGCGGCCCTCATTTTCTCCAGGCTGTTGTGCATGTCCTCCTTCAGCTTGGAGCTCCTGCTCTCCTCGTCCTTTTGGCTCTCGGGTGGCGAGGCGCTCTTGAAGTCGGAGAGGCGGTCACTGGCATCGCTAAGCCGGGACTCCAGCTCTGCCTCCTGATTGGACAGGACACTGATGGGGGAGTTCTGGTAGCTGTAGCTGCTCTTGTTGTCCATCTCCTTGTCCTCTGGGATCTTGGGGCTGGTCTTTTCAGAGCCCTCCTCTTCGGTAAGGGCGTCATTCTCGGCTTCATCCTCCCCCACAGACTCTCTTAGGACACCGTCCTCGTCTGGCACATACACTAGAGGAGAGAGGAAATGCTGGTTAGAGCAGAGGAGGAGTAAAATGGCAAATATTCCAACTATATGAAGAAGGCTTTTTTCCCCCATTATGTCAAGAACACTAGATTCAATAAAATGCGCTTGATCTCTTCATGGGCGTACGCAATTCAATCAAAACAGTCTTTGCCTTACAACATTTTCTTTCAGTATGTCCCATTTTATTGGAGACAATAACACACAAATGTATTCCTTCAAATTTGTGCTTTTCATTTTAAAATACACTAAGTGTGATTGATTGAATTTGGCCCATTGGTTTCTATCGCAGAGCTCACTGAGTAGAGTGGTACCAAACCATGACTCAGGCAGCTTTGATGGATCAGTTTGGCACATTTTTTTGCAATTACACAGGCAAGGAAACAGTGTTGTGAACTCAAATTAAACTTGGTAGGAGTATCCGCTACGTGCTCTTTATTCAAAATGGCTTCTGACATAGTACTGACATGATGGGAATCGTAGAACTGGAGAGGTTTTTTTTTTGGTCTGTGGATCTCTATAATGGGGCTCTTAAGCTGTGGAGCTGCCCCCCCCCCACCCTCACCTCCAGGTCAGCCCACTCCCAGGGTTAGCCACTGCTGTGAGTCTGCACAGCCCCTCCCCCCCCCCCAAAACAGCAGGCTGTCGAGCCGGTCCGGGGTAATTCACAACACGCCATTGACTGAGCGCTCTGTCAAAGGGGTTTTTTTTCTTCTTTCCTTCCCTCATGTAGAGATGTTGTTTACAACAATCGTGGGCCAACTGAGTGACAAAGGGAATTGATTTCTCTCAGGGGTTTGCTAAGTGTTATTGCAAATGACCTATTCCAAAGCGATTATGAGGGTCCGCATCGACACCGAGCGGACCACGGCTCCCTTTCACGCATCCGTCCGGCCATGCTGCGATCCGAGCATGCGGAACTGGCACAGCCACGATTGGAAGGTCCGCAAGTAAGCAGGGGACGGGGGGGGGGGGGGGGGGGGCGATCTCTAATAGTTCACTAATACATCCTCTATACATGCATCTCTATAAATAACACACCCTTTGTAAGTGAAATACAGTTCTTCAGAGAGGTGTAATGGACAGAATAAAGAACTGGATGCATATTGAACACTATACAAGATCACTTGGATTGAAAGGGTTTATCTCATTCAGCAGAAGTCTTTGTCAGTTGTCTGCATTTGAGCTGTGAGATGTGGAAGCAGCATAATGATGAGGACAGCAATGGGAACGGTGCGAGTGAAAGACCTTACTGCATATCGATAAACCACAGCATTACTGGGTTTGCCTACTTACTGTACATCATATCATGGCAAACCTGAGGAGCAGTGGAGCAAATCAATACCGTTACACTATGAGGAGAGCCAAGTGACTGGATGAGTGTGTGTGTGTCTCTATCTCTATCTGTTTGTGTGTGTATGTATATGTTTGTGCATGTCTTTGTGTGTGTATGTATGTGTGTTTGCGTGTACCTGCGTACATGACTGTTTGTGGATCTGATCTCTGTGTGTGTGTATTTATGTGTGTGAATGTTTGTGTGTGTACATGTGAGTGTGCATGTGTGTGTGTATTTATGTGTGTGAATGTTTGTGTGTGTATATGTGAGTGTGTGTGTGTGTGTGTGTGAGAATATATGTACTGGGGGCGGGGGGGTGGGGGGGGGGGTGGGGGGAGATGGGTTCTATACTCGTCAAGATGGACCCCAAATGTTTTTTTTCCCAATTAACCCTGTAAGACTCCATAAATGTAGCTGATGTTACTCCTCTCCAGGCTTCGTGAAAGTGAGGCACAGCTGTTTGCAGATGCGACCGTGCCTCTGAACGTTAGGAGTGTTTCGTTTCCGAAGCTGGTGGAGAAACGAGCTCATTACCAGCAATTTCAAAAGATTACATGAGTAATCCCTCATATCGGCGCACTATTCTTGACAACTCATAAACAGTAATTATGTTTTTCATTATTCACCTGTTCACTCTCGCAATGCACAGGACACAAATGTTATTGCATCAATTAACTGGTAATTAAAAAACAGTATTTCTAATTGGCATCCTCACTGGAATCTTCAAGCCTCCCCCCCCCCCCCCCCCCCCGTCTTCCTATTGAAATGATTCCTTGCGTGTTCGTATTTCGGGAACACCAGCAGCAGCGTTAATCATAATATCGATACTCTGCTCAGGGATGAGGAGCTGCCGAGCCTTTTCACGTCTGTAATCTTTCCGGCACTTTCCAGGAAGTGACTGGGGTGATTACAGGCAACAAACAGCACAACTCTGCTATCGCAGCTTCACAGAGAATCCACACATTAGGGATCCTTGAGATCATTGCTTAGAAAATCCAATCAAGTCAAATGAAATCAAATCAAACTTTGCTTATTTATAGTGCCTTTAGTGCAAGTTTGCTAAACAAATAGCTTGACAGAAAAAAAAATAAAGTATTGATTAAAAATTGCATGGGCTGGGCCTCAATCAAAAGGGCTCTTTAAGGGCCTGCGCAATTAAATCAAAAATGATTAATGTCTTTTGAAAGGGCATACCCTATTCTACTGCACTATGAAAAGGACAAGTTTACCTGCTCCCAGTAAACAATAAAACACTCAAAGAAATCGTGTGCTACGATGTAAAGTTTGTTTAGATCTAATTGTATGTGTCCTTAAAGAGATGCAGTTCATTAGAGTAGGTCCCAGACATAATATCATAATAAAAACAGAAAGACAATACAGTACATAGAAAACTGGGACAGACTGGTGCTGCACAATAAAGAGAGTAAAATGAAAGAGCACAAATACAGTCAATAAAAGCAAAAGAAAGTACGGTATAATATGAGACGAGGATTCCACCTCATTGTTTCTCTACTTCAGAGTGGGTCTGTTTTTTTTTTTTTTTTCCTCCACTGGCTGAAAATTGTCACTGCAACTTTGCACCAAGGTTTTTTTTTAGAATCGGTAAAAGGCAGGGAGGCTTTTATTTAAAAATACATCGAACATAAGAGCCTTGTCCAGGCACTTATGCATTTTATGCGGTTAATATTTCTTGTGGAGATACAGGCACTTTGTGAGGAGAATATTGAATGCGCGCTAAGAGCGCTACATTGTGCAGCGGCGGAGCGGCTCCAGCCCCACCATCCCGAAAATAAGACTTTTTTTATCAATATTTCACAAGCGCTTCAGGAGAAGCCCTGGAGGTGAGCTGCAGACAGCTAATGGAGGGAGATGGAGATGGAGGTGGGATTCACCCCTCTCGAAACAAACATAGAGACCGAGTGGAGCGTGGGGGATTTGCCGTGGCAACTGAACGGAATGATCTTCGGGAGTACCGTGACCCGGTTCTGACACAGGGGCCTTTCAACCAGCAACGGCCGATGGAACATCACAGACAAGTCATTCTATATTGTTGTGAGGTCACCTAGGCCCCGTCCGAAATCGCATACTACGCCCTGTGTAGTCGGCATAAATCAGTACGCGTAGTACGTAGTGTGTCCGAAACCTCAAACTGGCTGAAACAGTATGCGAGCGTTACCCGGATGGCGTACTGCTTCCGGCAAAATGCTACAGTGTGCAAGGACTGCACACTGCCCTATCCCACAAGGCCGTTGGGTGGATAGGTACCAGAGGAGAGGACGGCAGAGGTGGTTCTGTGAAGTTTGATGACGGATGTACGTCAGTTGCAAACTTCTGGCTATCAGACTGAAGAAAATAGCGACCGTAGTATGTCCGAAAACTCGTTAACTGCACTGGGTAGTAGGCACAATGTTAACTACTAGGTTTACTAGTACTACTAAGGTTAACCACTAGGAGTACTAGGATGTACAGAGATCCTACTGAAGACAAGTTCAAATAGCCCATCAAATACACTCTCCTCTTTAAGGCCTTTTGCTATTCAATCAATGCAGACTAAAGCCTCTTAAGGAGTATATGCTATTCAATCAAAAAATACCAAATTCCAAAAGACCAGTTTGATGTCCTCAATAAAATACAAAATACTCAAAGGAACGATGTCAGCTAAAATCTGATTTGATTGCACTGTATATGCGCTGAAGTGGTCTACATGAATTTGACTGTGCTCCACCTCAGGTTCCGAATCTGCAGCTAATACAGAGGACTGCAGTAAGGAAGGGCTGGGTGTGAAAGAGCAGAGATTTAGCCCTGTGTGCAGTTTTATTTCCTTCCCTGTGCATTTTGCATCTACGCTTTCAACGAGCCAACCGGGGTGCAGAAAATCCTGCTCGAACATCTCAAGGCCTTAACTAATGTAACGCAACCAAACAAAGGAGTGGAAGGCAGATTATGGGAGCCGTCCGCTGTTGCTTTCAGCAAATACAGATTCTCTTGTAAAATCTGCTCCCGTGAACAAACAAATAAATAACGATCCTCTAAAGTCTTGGGGACAGAAGTGCTTCTGCCTGTCCCTTCGTACTGCACGTCACATTTACATTTTTATGATAATTGCTGACCTCAGCCTTTACAGTAACAAGCCGTTATATTGGATCTTATTCATGTAACTTTGCCTCATCAAAATCTGAAACAGCGCACCCCCCTGTTTAATTAATTAAGAACTGGTGTTCATAAATATTTTACAGACTGACTCTTTGAAAATCCCCAACAATACGACACAAAGACAAGCACACGCGCTTTTCTCTTTCGACTCAGCTGTTACTGTTTGTAAGACGACGTACACGACGCTTTTGTCCTTGATAGCACTTACAGTTGTTCTCCAATATCAAACTGTTAATAAATTATAAAGGTAAAAGAGAACAATTATTGATCTTTTTGTCTCTTAAAAAACAGAATACCATCTTGGGGCGGTATTTATTCCAAACGCTACAGCACTTTGCCTATAACATCTGAGTCACATATGAAAGTCATTTTTTTATGTATGTTTGTAAATGTAAAACTAGCGATGATTTGTCATTGGGTGGTATTCAGTACTTACAACAAACAAAACTAAACTCTGGTTTACAACACAAGAGGCCGGCCATTACTGATGAGGGTGAAAGCGAGACCTTTTGTTTCTCTGTAATATTGGTTAAAGTGTTCCTTTTCTGCTAATGAAAGTGCATTTTTAAATTTACTCAGGCGATCACCGGACCCTCCAAACCGCACGAGCATTTGCTCTTGTGCTTCAATCTGAGAAAAAAAGTTAAAGCCAGGAATGGAAGTTTCTTGAATCTGAAAAATAAAAAGAGTCATAATTACATGAGTATAAAGGCATGACCTCTATGGTATCTCAAACTAGGAGTGAAACTTACCATTCCACAGATATGCAAGTAGCTAACTATGCTAAGTACGCTTTCAGAGACCCATCATTTTTTTTTTTGAAGCTGTTGAGTCGGGACCTCAGATGATCTCTACTGCCTTTGGGCCTTTAAGATCACAGTTACCGAAATATACATTTTAAATATGGCAAAAAAAAAGCCGCCTCCTCCCTCTTTCTGGATCATTCCTCTGCCCTGTTGGGCCCGCTGCCCTGAAAGAGCCCGATCAAAGGCGCCAATTAACCTCTGGGCAGAGATCGCGCCAAGAGGCCACATGACCACACGCGGCTCTCCAGCCATTTGTAATGGAGAACTTGTGTTTGCCAGCTTTGATCCTTGCCAAGCGGTGCAAATTTCCAGAACAAGACTCCGATGCAAAGGGCCGATTGTTGACGCCAGTCGGGTCCTCCGGTCACGGATCGCGCGTCAATTAAACGACCGTATGACGTGTGGCGGTTCAGACAACGAAACAACCTCATCGTTTACTGTGGGACTGTGGAGACACAGATACGATTGAGGCCTTTTTAACAATACAATAGCATGTACACGGTAGGTGATATAGGAGGGATATAAGACACTGTTTATGTATTAAATAAAGAGAGATGAACAGGAGTGATGCAACAAGCTAAGGTAAACGAAAAAGCTCCACTTTTTGTATAATCTGAAAGGAACGTTGATCTTATGCATTCGTTTGATAGATATTAAAACTTGACTTGATAAAGCATTTGATTTATCACACAAGCTTCCTTTTAGATCAAATGTCTAATGAAGCAAAGGTATGGTGTTTAGTTTAACTTCACTTTGTCCATCAAATGATAAACCGTTCAAGGCCGCCGTGTAAATATTGTGGTGTTTGCCGTTTTAGCCCCGTAAATACAGCTTTCAGTCTTACTGTGCTTAGAAAATAAGGAGCTGGCGTGCCGACGCTGGGCTGTAACATGTCATAAAGCGCTGTAAAGCCTCCAATCTATGTCACTACAAATTTATATCTTCAGACAGGGATATGCAAAGGTCAGAAATCCTAGGGTGTCCATCATAAATCAGGAACGTGAAGTGTTTATAACATTAATCTGTTAGAACAGACTCCTGGCATAACTGCGGCCTGAAATTCTCCCAAGCATCGGGCCCCTGTGACTGGAGCCAGGGAAACACAGCCAAACGACAGCGTTTAACATTAATGCATTGTTACCCATTCGCATCCTGACCTGCGCATGATTTCCATCCCACTGCCCCCCCTCCCTGTGTTTTTTTTTTTCATGTCTGTTCTTCTCTGCCTTGTTAAAAAAAACCGCACAATGCATGTTAAAAAGACCCGCTGCTCCGAACCGTAACCTTGCCCCCACACAGGATGCGGGGGGATTAGTTTGCTCTACCTTGTTTTGTTTTTTTTTTTAAGGTACTGACATGAGGATTGCTTTTTAATTTCCACCTGAGCTGAATGCGTTTGTTAATAGGTCCCATTAGACATGAGCAACTGAAAAGGCAGGCGTGTTCGGACTTAAAAAAAGGCAAGCACCTTTGACTCCCCACCACCCCCTCCCGCCACCACCTCCTCCTTTGGGAGTTTATCTAAGTGAGGGTCACCTGGTGATGAAGTGACTGTGAGAATCTCTCTTGTCTGCCGGCTTGTCGGGCCGTTATGAAATCAGAATTGGCAGTTTTGTGACATCACAAAGGCAATCGTGCGGGACTCGCTCGCCTGGCACTTCATTTGGCACGCCTTTGACCCGCGGAGGAAAGCGGGAGACGTGTTCGGCATAGCGAGAGCCCGCCCTGTCACCTTTTTAGCAGGTGCAGCCGCAGTGTCCGCGGGAACAGAACAAAGTTCCGTGGATGTGTTCAGACAACTGCCTACAACCAGGATCCATTTTACAGTCCTGTCGCTGGATATGAAAAATACAGTTAATGTCTCCGTGTCACCCATAATGTGTGTGACAAGGTAGATGGATTTTGAGTTTTTTCCTGCGCTTTTTTTTTTTTTCCTCCCTGCGAAGATGGAAGTATGTGCACATCAGCATTTTGTCAGAACGATATGAAACGACAGTCCCCATTCCTTTGAGGAGGGAAGAAATCATTAGCGGGTTTTTTGATGTTTTGACGGGCGAAAACCGCGTTAACTCAGGTGGCCTTTAGGACGGTCCTTTCTTCGTAACGCTGATCCTAAAATAATCCCGATAATCCCGTCAACGTCATCGGTGGTACACGTTTAATTGTTGATAGCGTACATACAATAAACCATCCTGACAACTGACAAAAGCCTGCACCCAGCATGGTCCCAGACCGACGCACATTAACATTCTGTTAATGAACACCTCAGCGTTTTAAAAAGACTCCGGCTATAGAATTTTCAGGTAATTAAAGTCTTACTGCCACTGGGCGCAAATCATCTTCCAGGGAGACAGTTTTCAGATTGAGTTTCTGCAGGGTGTAAAAGTGTCAATTGACAGCTACCCTTGGGGCCATTCGGCTCATGTGTTAAAATCAGGGACTGCACAGGAGGAAATATGTGACAGAAGACAGTACTAAAAAACATCCTCAACACGGATAGTTTGTGTCCTTTTTATGCACTGTGTTTATGGTTCTGAGTGTGTTAAAATCTGAATGTTTTTTTTTTTTCTAAAAACCTGAGCTTTAATCAACTGGACAAGTAAATAAATAAATATATACTGTGGTCAAACCTTGGTTGTTTGTACAATATGGTCATTTGTTTTTTTTTTGTCCATTCTTGTATTGTCAGCCTCTATCCATTGATCCAAATAGGAAAACTCAGTAGCCTGAGGTTTGGCTAGTGAACAGCTGCAGTTTCTCGGGCGTCTGCGTATATCCGAGAGGTAACACTATCTTTTGCAGAGACTGGGTAATTCATAGGTGCTGCTGACAGATCGAGAGGCCGGTGCCATTCTCCCATCCCTCTCCCCTTGTCTCAAGCTACAGTTTTGCGCCGCACAAATCGATAGCTCCTTTTTCTTCTCATTGATCGCCCGGCAGTGGGACTGGCATAAGCAGGGCCTGTTATGACATTTCTAGATTTCCTCCTGTCCTTGGAACAATCAATTACGCGCACGTGGCAATCAAAACCTCTTTGCAAAATGAACCTGCTCCGTGACATTTTCATCTCCGCGGATTTATGCCGCCGCGCGCGGTGGGGCTGGAGGTGGCCTCACATAAGAATTCAGCGCGCGTTAACAAAGCGGGTCACAGGTAAAAACGGCGAGGAGCAGGACAGCTTTGGTGCGAAAAACCTCACCTCCATTTCTGCCCTGGCAAAGTCTCTCTTTGAGGGGCTTCACCCCGTTGTGCGTTATCCACCACAGCTGCACCCAAAGAGCATATTGGTTTTTGGTAGACTGGTTTCACAGGGTGCCAGTGCTACAGGGCTAAACGGTCAATGGTAAAGGGAATTTTGGCGCAACAACAAACTTGCGGCTATGGCAGAGTACAAGCAGCCAGAATTGTCACTGGGTATATAAAACCGTCTCTTCACCTTGACCTGTCAAACTGGAACATTCAGTCCCACCCACAAGCACTGTAGCACAGATTTGACAGAACAACGCAGCATCGATGTTTTGTGAGATGTGTTGTGAATTGAACACACAGGATTGTATGGTGGTTTACAGCCACAATTGCCTCTTGATGATACTGGGCTGATTACAGGTGAACGCCAAACCTGGACACGAAACAAAGAAACTGAAGCAGGAAACGGATGCTGTCGTTCTCCACACTGGAGAGAAAGAAAAGGTTTTGCGTTTAACAGCGATGTTAAAGTTCTCATATTTTACATGAAGCTCCATCTCATATGAGGAATGCATTCCCAGTCAAAATCGCTCACCGCATTTCACGGCGGAGCCGCTCTCGAAGGCTCGTGAAGCCCTGTGGTAAACACACACAGCTGTGACTTTAACTCGCTCATACTGGAGCTATACCACCGAAACGCATACGGTACCGCGCAGAGCCCGCGCGCCCAACAGAGATGTCAAATACAGATGTGAGCCATTAAGAAGATCAATCTGCGGCTCTGTCATACACCCAGAGGATGCAGGCCTGATATGGCTGAATTAAATGCTTAATTAGCTCACTTTAAATACCGTTTGCCAATAAAGCGCCCCAGGCATCCCCAGGCTTTGTAAACACGTTCCGTCGTAGTTCCTTGTCAAAGATAAGGAGAAAATACTCCTGAAGTACGCCGACGCCGTCGAGGGGCTAAAAATAAAGTCGTAATCGTCCAATTAACGCAGAGATTGTCACGGACTAACCCTTTTGCTGCTCCATGTTTCGGAGGAGATATTGGATTTTTGTTCTCTAGTATTTTGTTTGAAGTCTTTAATTGGCTTACTGTACTTCAAAAAAAAAAAAAAAAAAAAGCAAAAAAAAAAAAAACATCACGCACAGTCCCAGAGGTTTGGCTGCATTATTTCTTGTTGCTTCGCTTCTCTGTCTCTTTAGGGTGACATCTTGTTTTCGAGCACAATCGCATGTCAAACACTTATCTGTCAACGAGGCCCACCTTCACTCTGTGTGCACACACAAACAGCGCCTTCAAGGTTGCAAGGTGTTGAGGAAAAAAAAAAAAAAGAAAAAAAGATTCTACATTCAGAGAGTATGTTGGTGGCCGCAGCCAGCAGTCAGCTTTTCCCTCATGGCCGTGGAGATGAGGAAGTCGTGCCGCTAAGAGAGATTGCTATCCGTTTTCGTATGCATGAAGGAGATGTTACTTAACGCACATTACTTACTTCACTACCCAGGAGCAGCTCAGGCAGATAAACGCCTTCCTCTCCTACGCCCACACATTAAAAATTTAATATTTTAATACAATCAAACAGGCCAGCTCAACCCAGGAGAAGAAAGACACAGGAGAGACCGGAGTTTTCATCAGTCTTTCTTCATGGACAAAATAATAAACAATAAGAAAAATTATTTAACAGTTTGTCTTAGATGCTGTCATAAATAAACATGTTTATAACAATTTACCTGTCTAATTATTAGTTACATTCTGATTGAATAAATAGAGTAATGGAATTAAATATTTTCCAGTCTATGTTGGGGTTATAAAACTGCCAGTCATTTTTATTTATGAAAGGATTTAAAAACTTTGGTAGAAAAATGATTTAACATTTAACAAACACGGAGTCATGCTGTTACAGAAAGTGATGTAAAATACTATGCTTTCCTGTGTACGGCACACTCAGACAGCCTTCTGCCTCCTGCAGTCCTTAAATAAGGACTAAGTGATATGAGGACAAGCAAACCGTGTCACATGAGAGCGGAGCTGAGTTTAAAAAGACCCAACACACACACACACACACACACACACACACATACACAGACACAGTCACACACATACACACACATATAAACATGTGGACACATAAACACACACATACACACATGTATACAGGTAAACACATCCACACGCGCACACAATCGCACGCACTCACACAGACACACACACACACTCAAATGTGGCGATTTCTCCAGGCGACTCCCAAACTGCCCAGATTGTCATTCTGTTGATTCAAATCTTTGTTCCTGTATCGCTCCATCTCGCATCCGCCCCCCCCCCCCCCCCCCCCCCCCATGCTCCACCACGCCGCCCTGGTGGCCCAGCATGCCCAGCGGTCCCCGCTGTGATTTCACAGAGCGGCAATGCTCTTTTGACGGTCGCTGGAAGCTTCCGCTCAGAGACGCATCACTCAGGCCTCCCCCTAATAGGAAGTGAGCGGCCAACGAGGACAGCGATCTGTACGCAAGCGCCTAAGTCATCACTTTGAGCACACCGCCGCCTTGCCGTCCCATTCCACCGAGCCTCGCGTTCGCCGGGGGGGGGTGGGGTGGGGGACTCTCCTAACTCCCCACCCCCACCCTGGAGGGCAGCACCCCCCAGGAGCCCTTTAACCATATTCTCTTACTGCTGGCGCAAAAACAAACGCTGGAGATGAAGAATATAAAAATAAAGGCATGAATAGGATTACTGACATCTTCGGGCCTACCTCTCCCTCAGGTTTGGCACACGTCTGTTCGAGTAGGGGCCTTGACGTGTGATGTGAGCTGCTCGTGTGCACGGCTAAAGAAACGCTCAGAGGCCACCCGCCCAATCACCACCTCCACATAGAGAGGCTGGCAGGCCTAACAAAATACAACGGTCTTCTTAGACCAGATGATTAAGTTAGACCTAAAAAAAAAAAAAAAAAATCTTTCAATTAATTTTTTTTTTTTTTTAGTTTTATACTTTTCATCCAATTAATTTATTTTAGCTGGGAGAACTGAAGAGAATCAAAGGTTTTCCTATTGCCTTTGGTGCCGCCGGAGGGAAATACGCTGAGTCAGCACCTTGGTCTTGGGGAGGGAAAAATAAAAAAAAAGGAAACAGAGAAAGAGTTTGACGATTAGATCTTTCCATTTCAGTATGATGAGGAAGAACTGGGAGAAGTAATCTGTGAATTAAACGAGACGTCTCCAATTTTACTGCCATGTCTTTCGTCCGTAAACCTCTCTCCTTACAATCCACTATGTGATATTAAACAAATAACCTATCTGCGTTGCTCTAAGTAGATCTAGATGCTTGCGTCTCTCCCCATAAAACACTTCCCCCTAGGTATTTTTCTCCATTAATTGTTGCTTTACAGAAGAACAACTTGCTTGGCTTATCAAATTGTGTTTCTTTCATACGGTACATGGAAACAATCCAACTTTGATGGCCCGAGTATCGTTGTAGGCCTTAGCCAAGTTTGTTCCCAAGAACAATTCCTGTTCCTATATAAACGGTTGATTTCTGAAATATTTACCCCAATTTTCCTTCATGAATACATTTTCTTCTCTCAGACATAATTTCATGCGTGTATAGTGACTAATTTAGATGATTCTGATGATTCATGTTGTATCATTTATAAAAGCAAGAAGAATGCATTTCTAACGGCACTAACAGATGCTTTGTGTCCCAGCCTCCATTGCCTGAATCTGCTTAGCTCCTTGCGTTAGCGCCAGAGTGCTATACCCCAGCGCTAAAGCTCTTTCCAGGTGTTTGCAGGCATGCACTGCTTTAGCACAGCACTCAGGCGTGCTGGCGGATCCAGCTCTCCGCCCTGCTCCAAAACCCCACGTGAAATTTGGCCCTAAACTAATCTTCTGTTGTCAGCTTAAGTGTCCCGTCTGCGTGACCTCCCCCCCTCCCCGCGCGCCCCCCCGGAGGCGGATGAAGAGTCTTTCTGCTGGGTCTCAGCTGTGGACAGAACGGACAGGGTCTCGATTGTTCCTCAGATCAGCGGAAGGGGGGGGGGGCAGTCAGGAGGGCGCAGCCGCCTTCGTCTCCCTCGTCCTCATGACTTACGCTGAATATCTAGTCCCGACAGCTACAGAGCTACTATACTGAGATTAAAATACACATTCACACGCCATGCACACACACACACACACACACACACACACACGCACCGTGCAGGCATGCACACGCACACACACACACACACACACACACACACACACACACACACGCTATTTCAGCATTGTCTGCAGCCAAATTGTTCAGAGTTGGATTCAATCAAATGCACTTAGCATCTCTGCATGCATATGCAAATTCAATCAAAATTGGCATTAGTGTTTGTGAGCGTATTTATATTTGTGTCATCAATAAAATGTAACAAATTCAAAAAATATTGTTGCAATGTAAAGTCTGATTGATTGAATTGCCTTAAAGAGGTTAAGAGTCTTTGGCTAAACCCTTAGTCCTGACAACTACAGCAGTATTTTACAGGGATTAAAACTCAACCAGGGATACACATCCATGTTCCATGGGTAATGGAACTAAATACTAAAAGGAAACACAGACAGTCAGACACACAAACAAATACAAACACACACACCCACACAGTCACAAACGCCACCTCTGCGTAAAGTCTTTGTCGGCTGCATCCGGGGCCGTGCCCGTGCTCGTTCTGTTGCTCTCCTCTCTCTATCGTTCTGTCGCCCTCCTCTCTCTCTCTCTCTGTCTGTCTTTTTTTCTGTGCAGAGCTCGTGACACGGCCCTCCAGAGCTACATGATGAAGTCTGATCGCTACTTTCTGCAGAATGGCAGTTTACCCCTCATTCACCCTTATCAGAAAGGGCCCCATCATCAGCATACAGTACGCCAGTCCTGCCGCATCACATATTGGAGCTGACCAGTCAAGCAAGCCGGGCACGCTAATAAAAGACCAACTCGCCTCAGTTCAAATTTCCCTGATTGAATGTCAGTCAGGAATATTAGCATGGCGGGGAGGGGGGGGGGGGGGGGGCGACTGGCTGTCTTTAAAAGAACCACTGCCCACACAGATTAGGTCTTTGTTCGTACTTCCACAAGGCGCTGGGGGGGGGGGGTCTCTGCACTCAGCCTGGGGCTGCAGTTTGGCACGACACAGCGTTGTTATACACCACATACAGACTGTGGGGAGGGACTCCATCTAATGTATGTTTTTTTTTTGTTTTGTTTTTTGTTTGTATTTTGCCTCGTTCAGCTAAATTTAATCAAGCGTCTCTTCTTGCTTTCCCGTAATTAAACATGAGCGGTTGGATTAAGAATTACCTGAAAATTACTGTGGGACATCATGAGAGCGACTACCTGCACCAAGCAGCGCCCAGGTTTCATATTAGTGAATGCAGAACGGGGACCAGCAGACCGTGCTCTTATAGAAAACGAGTATGCACAATCTCTGACCAGCAAGTGTGCACTCCTAACTGGTGCAGATGTACCCTCATCTTAAGAAGGTGAAGCACGAGGTGATCACCAGCCAGCCAGCCAGCCAGTGGAGACGTACCTCTTCATCTTGAATAATCTTCCACCACCTTTTAAAAAGAGGACCTAAGAGACGGGGGGTTGGGGCTCGGGGTCTGGGGGCCTGCACTAAAAGGCCCCTCTGACTCTCTCTGAGGTTTTCCAGCTGCGTATCACATCCTGTAGGTTTACAATAGCACTGCATAACGATTAAAGATTCACACAATGCCCAAAGAAGTCTACACGCCGAGAAAAGTATGAGAAATTTAAGTACAGGCAACCAGTCTTCTTACATCACCCTAAAACAGCACCCTCGTAAATACTAGGGATGGGGTGCAGCTATCCTGTTCACAAAGTAACTAAGCAAATGAAGGGGCGTTAATATGCAACCTGTGTCTAATTTTATGAGTATTTCCTATGGTAAAATCAGGAAGTAAGTTGTGCCATTCTGGGCCTCTTGGCCTGGTGGCGTGGGACTCATTCTCAATGTTGTGATGGGAGTGGGCGGTTAAAAAATAGGTTGAGGAGAATTTGTGCCCCCTTGCTGCAGGTCTATTCCCCCTAAAACTCACAGACATCGTCTTTGTGTAACCTACTGCAGAGTAAATTAATGCATATAGTCTGCATTTATGTCTTAATAAGTAAACCAAAAGCTTGAAAAAAGGAAAACTAGGCTCACTATACTTCTATATAATACATACATTTTTACACATCGCAGAAAATCGGTATTTAACAGAATATTTTGAAATATTCTAGACCATATGTGAAGAATTTCTGTTTTTCTTAATACAAAATAATTCCAAAACAGAAAAACTTTTTTTTTTTGCTTTTTTTGTGTAGTTGTGTCACTTAGAAGAAAAAAAAAAACGGCTCCCCTGTCTCCTGAATGTCGCTCAGGGGAAGACAGTGAGACATGAGGAGTTTGGCAGGGGATAAATCCCAGCATATCTGCTGAAGTTAATTCAATCAAGCAGTAATTCACTTTGTCCTTAACTCAGAGTAATTCACATGAGCAAGCGTTATGTTTGTTTCTTTTTTTAAGGATACTTACAAACCATTTTTGAACATTTCATCAGCCGTTAAAATGATTGTAAATGTGTTATAAAAAAAAAACCCACTGACTTAAATGTGTTGGTCACAGTTAAGAACAAAGTGCATTGCAGTTTAACTGAGGTGGTCTTGGACAGGGTCCAGCAGACCCCTCTCTCAATGCCCAGTGACTCATTTCCTCACCATATTTTGCTGTAGCTGGTCCTATTCCATCTCTAGGCCCAGGTTCGAGCAAGCCAATAGGCTGTCTTGGGTTCGGTGAATGCTGACCTGAAATAAGTTGATAAGCAGATCTCTCTGGGAAAACAGGTAGAGAAACACTCTCTGTTCCAACTGATAATTTCCAGAATCTTCCAGTGACAAGAACAGATAGCAATTAAAGTGGGATTATTGATGTAAGCCGCCTTTTTAATTTGTGTGTGTGCGTGTGTGTGTGTGTGAGTGTGTGTGTGTTTGTGAGAGTGTGTGTGCATGTGTGTGTGTGTGTGTGCGTGTGTGTGTGTGTGTGTGTGTGTGTGTGTGTGTGTGTGTGTGTGTGTGTGTGTGTGAGTGTGTGTGTGTTAGTGTGTGTGTGTGTGTGTGTGTGTGTGTGTGTGTGTGTGTGTGTGAGTGAGTGTGTGTGCGTGTGTGTGTGTGTGTGTGTGTGTGTGTGATCACATTTGATATGGCTGAAGCTTCTCTCTTTCTGTAAGTCTGATGGCCAGGTTAATATTGCAGTTTGGCAGGCCATTTTTGCCGAGTCATGCATATAACGCAGGGCACTGAAACATTCACACTGCACTGGCTGGATGACTCAGTTTCAACTCCTCACCAAAATTATCATATGCCATAATCATTAGCTCACCTCGACAGCGCCGTTTCATTTACATCGTTTCCAGGGCATGGAAGTAATGTGGAACAAACCTAGTAGCAGAAAACTGCAAAACTGAGACAGAAGTAGCAACGTTTTTTTGCTGGATGTTGTAAGCCTGCAGCAAGAGCATAAGAAACCGCAATGGAGCCACTTCACAACAGCAAGGATGCTTTGTCTTTACCCAATCACAAACATCTCAGCATGCTAGGGACACCATACTGGTGGAATCTATCTTTCAACAAAGTCTTTTTCTAGTCTAAGATAGAGTTATTTTAAGGCAGTGTTCTTCGACTGTCATTTACGCTTCAGGGTAGCATCAATTTCATCTAACTACAAATACGCACCCAAGTAAGTTCATAAAACAAAAGAATCAATTAAAAAAAACCTGGACTGCTTGTGTTTGTTCATTTTGTAAACAAAACTCAGTTTTGACTGACAGTGATTCGTAAATACAGCATACTCTCTTGCTAAAATATTAATTAGATCGCTTTCAGAAGAATACATTGGAATACAAATTACCAGTTATTTACCCAAAACATCTATTTTAAGTATCTATTTTTCTAATCGACAGCAAATTATAACACACTGACGATACTAAAGTATGCGTTCTGGAAACATGATGGCTTTGTGCACAGTCATTTCCACAATCAGACATCATTCATAACAAATTAATGTCTCTCGTTCAAAAGCGGAAAACCTGTCCCAAAAAAACTAGCTCATATTTCCGTCTGAACTGTCAATCAAAAGAAAGCTTGTATAGATTCTCTGGTAACTGAACATAGCACATTCACACGAAACAAACCATAACGTCTGATTTTTTTTAGATTAATCTGAAATATACATTTCTCTCTTAATCATGTTGGTTCTGCACATTTAGACTAGTGGTGTAGCAGTAACTGATGTGGTTGGTATATGGTATATCTGAGGAGGTGGGCATACAGTAACTCCAAAGCCCATATGGATTAATGCTAATAAGGCTAATAGGTGAGTATACTGTAACTCCAAAGCCCATATGGATTAATGCTAATAAGGCTAATAGGTGAGTATACTGTAACTCCAAAGCCCATATGTATTAATGGCAATAAGGCTAATAGTTGGGTATACTGTCTGAGGAGGTGGGCATACTGTAACTCCAAAGCCCATATGTATTAATGGTAATAAGGCTAATAGGTGAGCATACTGTCTGAGGAGGTGGGCATACTGTAACTCCAAAGCCCATATGTATTAATGGTAATAAGGCTAATAGGTGAGTATACTGTCTGAGGAGGTGGGCATACTGTAACTCCAAAGCCCATATGTATTAATGGCAATAAGGCTAATAGGTGGGTATACTGTCTGAGGAGGTGGGCATACTGTAACTCCAAAGCCCATATGTATTAATGGCAATAAGGCTAATAGGTGAGTATACTGTCTGAGGAGGTGAGCATACTGTAACTCCAAAGCCCATATGTATTAATGGTAATAAGGCTAATAGGTGGGTATACTGTCTGAGGAGGTGGGCGTACTGTAACTCTAAAGCCCATATGTATTAATGGTAATAAGGCTAATAGGTGAGTATACTGTCTGAGGAGGTGGGCATACAGTAACTCCAAAGCCCATATGTATTAATGGTAATAAGGCTAATAGGTGGGTATACTGTCTGAGGAGGTGGGCATACTGTAACTCCAAAGCCCATATGTATTAATGGTAATAAGGCTAATAGGTGGGTATACTGTCTGAGGAGGTGGGCATACTGTAACTCCAAAGCCCATATGTATTAATGGTAATAAGGCTAATAGGTGGGTATACTGTCTGAGGAGGTGGGCATACTGTAACTCCAAAGCCCATATGTATTAATGGTAATAAGGCTAATAGGTGAGTATACTGTCTGAGGAGGTGGGCATACTGTAACTCCAAAGCCCATATGTATTAATGGTAATAAGGCTAATAGGTGAGTACACTGTCTGAGGAGGTGGGCATACTGTGACTCCAAAGCCCATATGTATTAATGGTAATAAGGCTAATAGGTGGGTATACTGTCTGAGGAGGTGGGCATACTGTAACTCCATAGCCCATATGTATTAATGGTAATAAGGCTAATAGGTGAGTATACTGTCTGAGGAAGTGGGCATACTGTAACTCCAAAGCCCATATGTATTAATGGTAATAAGGCTAATAGGTGGGTATACTGTCTGAGGAGGTGGGCATACTGTAACTCCAAAGCCCATATGTATTAATGGTAATAAGGCTAATAGGTGAGTATACTGTCTGAGGAGGTGGACATACTGTAACTCCAAAGCCCATATGTATTAATGGTAATAAGGCTAATAGGTGAGCATACTGTAACTCCAAAGCCCATATGTATTAATGATAATAAGGCTAATAGGTGAGTATACTGTCTGAGGAGGTGGACATACTGTAACTCCAAAGCCCATATGTATTAATGGTAATAAGGCTAATAGGTGAGCATACTGTAACTCCAAAGCCCATATGTATTAATGGTAATAAGGCTAATAGGTGAGTATACTGTCTGAGGAGGTGGACATACTGTAACTCCAAAGCCCATATGTATTAATGGTAATAAGGCTAATAGGTGAGCATACTGTAACTCCAAAGCCCATATGTATTAATGGTAATAAGGCTAATAGGTGAGCATACTGTAACTCCAAAGCCCATATGTATTAATGGTAATAAGGCTAATAGGTGAGTATACTGTCTGAGGAGGTGGGCATACTGTAACTCCAAAGCCCATATGTATTAATGGTAATAAGGCTAATAGGTGAGTATACTGTCTGAGGAGGTGGGCATACTGTAACTCTAAAGCCCATATGTATTAATGGTAATAAGGCTAATAGGTGAATATACTGTCTGAGGAGGTGGGCATACTGTAACTCCAAAGCCCATATGTATTAATGATAATAAGGCTAGTAGGTGAGTATACTGTACATTCCCAGATGTTAAGCTGGGTGTACTCTGTATAACTGTCATATATCCCTAACACCATCGGCCGATACCAATGAACAGCAGAGCAGTTAACCTTCATCTGCAGGTCATAAACTGTAGGTCATGTAGCCCCCAACAGAACATTCTGTTGTCCT
This sequence comes from Albula glossodonta, assembly GCA_019788955.1. NCBI lineage: Eukaryota > Metazoa > Chordata > Actinopteri > Albuliformes > Albulidae > Albula > Albula glossodonta. Next base: position 948,821 of record JAFBMS010000056.1, on the reverse strand, counting down.
CTCTCTTAAAATGTGAGGCAATAATGTGGGTTATAGCCATTTGTTAGCCCCATCGTCACATGCTTAGTACACAAACAGTCACATGGCGCTTCTTCGTTTTGGCTTCCCCATTACGGCACACAGTGTCCATCATACCCAAGAGCTAGACAGCGCTTCGGATTCACCGACAAGGGCACGAAGCAGAGCACCGAGCCGACAGATCCGGACCGCCGGCTGTACAGAGTGTGATGATCACCCTCCGAGCCACCGGCCTTTTTCCCCCGAGCCCTGAACTTTCGACAACAGACTTTCATCAAGGTCGAGAAGCGAGGGGCTCCACTGCAGCGGCAGGACGAAAGTGAGGCCTATTAAAACAATCAGTGTCTGACGCCCTCGCCTCCCTCCCCTCTCTCTATAGATCTTTCATTATATCCTGGAAGTGTTCCAGTCCCTGCTTCCCTTATACAAGCAGTTTTGTGCAAATTTCAGCAAAGACGGCATTTTTTTTTATATATTCCAAGTTCATTAATAGTAGATTGCCACTTTTTCCCTTCATTAAATACAATGAGACTCCACAGTAAATTTCCAGCAGAAGCGTGATACTGTCAGTTTCCATGGAACCAAAGGCTGTTTCACATCGAGCATAAAGAGGAGGAGAGGACCCGCCAAGCGACTGCGCCGAGGAAGAGACACGCCGAGGAGAAAGAGGGGGGAAAACGTCTCTAAAAAAAAAAAAAAAAAATTCCTCTGCTTCCCTCCCGTTCCATTTCATTTTAATGGCAAATTTGTCGGGCGCTGTTGTCAAACGTCCTCCGCAAAATGATTAGAACCTGCTGTTTCTGAAAAGCGCGAAAACTTAGCATTTGCCTGGTGAGCACTGTCACTTTGACAGCCAGCTCGGGGAACAATTGCTGCCCAAATTTGTGAAATGTGTTGGCACCAAATCCCTGAAAAGTTCCCCTCAATACGGGCTTTTCTGCCGGTCGTGGATATTTTGTTTCCATTCGTCGCTGATATTTAGATGTTCATTAAAACAAAACAAAAAAGACCCACTGAATGGAAATGAGGAACACCTCCCAGAGGAAGCGTATCAACTATTGCACAAGATTGACAGTCTTCCCCTGACTGTAGGTTTTGGGTTCATTACGGGCAAAGGGGCCATTTTGATCTGAAGAAGCTAATGGGTGAAGTCACAGATCAAGTCCCTGCTTCGTCTGGCAGAAAACAGCTTTCTGAGGGAACAAAGTACACTCCTTTGCCCACAAGAGCTGAAATACTGCAATACGACAGATATGTACAGACGCCATCGGACAGTCACCACGAAAACAACTATCTGTACATAGAATTTAAACTTCTGCGTGAATTTGGAACACACTGGAAGCCAAAGCATAGAAAAGCTTTGTCATGTTTTGGATTATAAATAAATACATTTGGAATATATTACACACACGCACATATACAATATATAAATTACCTCCATTCCTCTCTGCATTCATTTTTCCTCACAAGGTTGTGCTGTGTTTGTGTGTGTGTGGTGTGCACAAGTATAACTGCATGCTTGTATGTGTATGTGTTGGTCCATGTATGTGTTTATGTGTGTGTCAGTGCATGTGTTTCTGTGCATGTGTGTGTGTCTGAGAGTGTGTACATAAGGATACTTAATCCTTTATTGACTGGGAATGTTTTCTGTGTAACTGTGAGATCATTTTTAAACAGGCTACTCTCATTTTGTTGCTAAAAACCACAATAGTCTAAATTGGCCAATAATCAAAGCAATGGTGATCAGGGTCTCATTAGGGCTGGTAAGATTTTGTTCTGGACCATCTTTACAGTGAATTATTGGTCTTCCCATACTGCATCACTCAGGAAGTGCACCGAGACATCCCCATCTGAGTCATTTCTGAGGTATTTTGATGTTTTTTTTCATGGAAAGTGTGGGAAATTTCAGGGTTAATGGCAGGCTGTATGGAGCCTGGTATTGATAAGTTATGATCCCATATTCTACTTCCATTCATCAGGTGACATGAGTATGAACAAAGAGTTTGTATCTCTGAGGTTTACACACACACACACACACACACACACACACACACACACACACACACACACACACACACACACACACACACACACACACGCACACACACACACACGCACACACACACGCACACACGCACGCACGCGCGCACACGCGCACACGCGCACACGCGCACGCACACACACACACACACTTGCCTAAAATTGCGCTGCAGTAATGTGATTTCATTTTCTTCCATTCATTGTGTGGAAACTCTCAAAAAGAAAATCCAAATTTTGGGAATTTTTTTTTTTTTTTTCTGTGAAGTGTGAACTTTTAGAATGACAGTGAATCTGAGTCAGTGGAATGGCAGGGTTTGACTCGCCGACACAAATAAAACATCGTCACAGCCCACAGTCAAGTGCCCCTTCTTTCCTTCCTCTGAATTCTACACTGAGAAATTTGCGAGATGATTTAAACGGTAATGTAGGAGGAGTAGGAGCTGCCGGGGGAGACGCTGCGGCTTTTATTCATCGTGTTGGAAAGCGGTTAATTTATTGAAAAGAAGGTAGGCGGACGAGGCGGTGGAACGGAACTGATACCCCCATGGCTGCAGGTTACGCATGGGGGGGAGAGGGGGCGAGGGGGGCGGAGACAGAGCGACAGAGGACCGGCTAATGGAAGTGAGTGACAGGCTTTCAGAATGATTTACAACGCGTGGCTCCTCCGCCAAGCCGACCCCCTTGATGGATGATCCTGAAAGACGGAGACGAACCATAAATCATGTCTTTGAATCATTGACAAAGATAAAGGAGGGCGAGAAAAAGCAACGGCATTGACATTCATTCTTCCAATAATGTACATTGACGAGTTACACTACGGAGCCTTAATTAAAAAGAGAGCGCAGGCCGCTCTCCTCCGCTCCACTCCACTCGCCATGGAGATATCAATGGCAATTAAAGATGCAGCGTCCGCGGACGGCGCCCACTGCTTCCTCCTGCTGCATTCTGCAGCCAGATTAGATAGGAGGCTAGGAGGTTTAAGATAATGTCAGATCCAAGCCACAGAGTGCAAAAAAAAAAGAAACCTGTTCAATTTGTTCCTCTCTCTTCCCCCTCTCTCCTCTTCCTCCATAAACAGACACATATCTGTTTATTAAAAGCACGAAAACATGGTCAAAAGGCAGTTTCTACCCATTCCAACCTTTTTTTTGTTTAGTTGTGGATTAATTACTGACTGTTAACATACACTCAAATGTGTTTCCCCTCCAGACCTTTCAGCATGTATTTATTCTCACACAACAAATGACTTTATGTAGCGTTTCACCAATGCTACAAAGACACTGGCAATAGGCCTCTGGCCTGGATAGGCCTACCTGCCAATGGCTTGCACATACAGTGTTCATAAGTGAAGGTGAACCCCATGTAAAAGCATGGGACTGAAACGCTGAGCACCTTCAAACACGCGCACGATACAGCGAAGAAGATCACGCAATCCTACACATCTGCTTCATGTGTCGCGTACCGCCTCGCTGTTTGCTCAGCTTCTAGAAAAGGCATTAGCCAGGAAAGACCAGGATGTATCTGCTCAAGCAGTGGTTCTCCAAAGGGAACAGACTGACAGCGTTAATGAATTGCCATTAAATCAGTCGTGATAATAATAATAATACATTTTACTACATCACTGGGATAGAGCAAAACAAAAACTGAGGACAGGATTAATGCGATATAATTGCAAAGCACTCTTGAGTTATTAAATATAACGTATTTTGTGTGTTTGTCAGTTATATTTTTACTGGGTCCCTTCCTAAGTGGTTAGACATTTAGATGTTTGATTGCGCCTTTTTAAACCATTTCACCTCTGAAACCAGAAGTTGGAAGATTTATATGGCGAAATACCATGTTAGAGTTTTAAATTATGACACAGTGCCATGAAGCTCGGCTTGAAAATGACTGTCTGGGTGTTACTCAGGATGGCAAAGTGGTCTGGTTAAGCCCGGAATGGTGAAATAATTACGTAAAAAAATTTTTTTTTAGTTTTTTTTAGATGATGTAACAGAGGGATGAGTGCTGGAGAAACGGTAAATCTGAGGGAAACGGACGAATGAGACACTTAAGATGATGAAACGGGAGAGGTTTCAGATAGCGGAAACAGGCAGGTACCAACGCCTAGCTATCAGTCAGGCAGAAGCTACTGGGAAGATGTTAAAATTATGAACATTTAATGTGTGTTAGTGGCTCAGCGAGTGTGTCAAAATGGCTTAGCAAATGATGAAACCGGGCTGTAATTCCTGACTGCTTATCAAATAAATATCAGTTTCTACCATGGCACTTTCAGTTTTCATGCCATTGAAGGCCCATTTTTTATTTATTTTAAACCAAACTAATTTTGACATTTGGAATAGCACAGCAGCTGAAAGCAGGGCCTGAGTTTTATATGCTGGGAGTGTGCTGTCCACATCAGGATAAAGACACAATGCAAAGGGGAAGGGCAGCCATTTTGTTTGACTTCATCAACTGAATCAATCAGAAGAAAATGACCAAATTTCTCATGCATCATTTTTTTCCAATTTAGTTTGTTGATTAAAATCTCTCCAGCCCATTGTAGGGTTAATCTGACAAGAACCTTTGTCATGTGACAAGGGTATACACATGACCTCCAATGTATATGACATCAGTATGAACACAGGTTAAGAATGTGTTTTTTTCCCAGTTTGTCAGTACAATTGCTTTGAAAGATCTGTTATGTTTACTTAGATTCTCTTAAAATTCATTTAATAGAATATTTGAATTATTATGCAATGGATTAGCTGATTATGAAACTAATCGGCCACAGAGAAAAAATGGTTTTATGAAAAGAAAATGTTGTTATTGCAAGCGCATTTATCAAAGAGCTGAGATCAAAAGTAGCGTAAGTACAAATGTCAGAATGAATGGAGACTGTTTCCATGAGAAGCAAAAAAACCTCCAAATTAGGGAACGTGTTTATTTATTCTGGGACTATTCTACTTAGTGCGCTTACAACACGCTTCCTCACTGTGGCTGGAGAGAGACCAAAATGGCTTTAATCTACCAGGGCCGCCATGCCGAATTCACAGAAACAATGAAACACTGGGACCGGATGCATTTTCCAATTTTTTTTCCCCACAACTTTCATTTCCAAATAAAAAAAAAAAAACTTCCAAAAACACTCTATCAGAGTCTGTCAGCACTTTTCTGCCAGAGGACACATTTGTAGTGTGATGAAGTACCATGAGGTCATTGAGACCGGCTGCAATCAGGGTACGGGCTACCTGAGGTAGTCTCCTAAAAAAGGGGTGTGGAAGTAACTGAGGAGGTGAGCATACTGTAACTCCAAAGCCCATATGTATTAATGGTAATAAGGCTAATAGGTGGGTATACTGTCTGAGGAGGTGGGCATACTGTAACTCCAAAGCTCATATGTATTAATGGTAATAAGGCTAATAGGTGAGTATACTGTCTGAGGAGGTGGGCATACTGTAACTCCAAAGCCCATATATATTAATGGTAATAAGGCTAATAGGTGAGTATACTGTCTGAGGAGGTGGGCATACTGTAACTCCAAAGCCCATATGTATTAATGGTAATAAGGCTAATAGGTGAGTATACTGTCTGAGGAGGTGGGCGTACTGTAACTCCAAAGCCCATATGTATTCATGGTAATAAGGCTAATAGGTGAGTATACTGTCTGAGGAGGTGGGCATACTGTAACTCCAAAGCCCATATGTATTAATGGTAATAAGGCTAATAGGTGAGTATACTGTCTGAGGAGGTGGGCATACTGTAACTCCAAAGCCCATATGTATTAATGGTAATAAGGCTAATAGGTGAGAATACTGTCTGAGGAGGTGGGCGTACTGTAACTCCAAAGCCCATATGTATTAATGGTAATAAGGCTAATAGGTGAGTATACTGTCTGAGGAGGTGGGCATACTGTAACTCCAAAGCCCATATGTATTAATGGTAATAAGGCTAATAGGTGAGTATACTGTCTGAGGAGGTGGGCATACTGTAACTCCATAGCCCATATGTATTCATGGTAATAAGGCTAATAGGTGAGTATACTGTCTGAGGAGGTGGGCATACTGTAACTCCAAAGCCCATATGTATTAATGGTAATAAGGCTAATAGGTGAGTATACTGTCTGAGGAGGTGGGCATACTGTAACTCCGAAGCCCATATGTATTAATGGTAATAAGGCTAATAGGTGAGTATACTGTCTGAGGAGGTGGGCATACTGTAACTCCATAGCCCATATGTATTAATGGTAATAAGGCTAATAGGTGGGTATACTGTCTGAGGAGGTGGGCATACTGTAACTCCAAAGCCCATATGTATTCATGGTAATAAGGCTAATAGGTGAGTATACTGTCTGAGGAGGTGGGCATACTGTAACTCCAAAGCCCATATGTATTAATGGTAATAAGGCTAATAGGTGGGTATACTGTAACTCCAAAGCCCATATGTATTAATGGTAATAAGGCTAATAGGTGGGTATACTGTCTGAGGAGGTGAGCATACTGTAACTCCAAAGCCCATATGTATTAATGGTAATAAGGCTAATAGGTGAGTATACTGTCTGAGGAGGTGAGCATACTGTAACTCCAAAGCCCATATGTATTAATGGTAATAAGGCTAATAGGTGAGTATACTGTCTGAGGAGGTGGGCATACTGTAACTCCAAAGCCCATATGTATTAATGGTAATAAGGCTAATAGGTGAGCATACTGTCTGAGGAGGTGGGCATACTGTAACTCCAAAGCCCATATGTATTAATGGTAATAAGGCTAATAGGTGGGTATACTGTCTGAGGAGGTGAGCATACTGTAACTCCAAAGCCCATATGTATTAATGGTAATAAGGCTATAGGTGAGTATACTGTACATTTTCACAGGTTTAGGTGGGCATAGCCCATATACATGTGCATACCACAGACTAAACCACTGCCTTTGAGACTTGTAAAGATTGATGAATCTGAAAGCTGCCATGGCACTCTAGCTGAAACTGGGACCGCTGATTCTGGCAGGACAGAATGGAGCCGAAGGAACAATGAGCACCTTTGGGCCAATGTGGCGGCTGCCATGGCAAACCGACATTTGCTGTTTTTGTTGAGGTACTGAGAAAGCGACAGAGCGCACCCAATGGGTACACCAACCACGCCAACTTCCCCCCGACACGGTACTAAAAAAAAACCAACAAACTTTTCGGCTGGGAGTTAAAGCCGTAAATCACGCAGATTAGAAACGCTGATGTTTTCAAATACGATTTGACAGACACCTGCTGAAATTATCTATCGTTCTTCATTCCTCCTGTTTTACCATGTTTTTGTGAGTATGAGTTCTTCTTCATTCAAAAGGGCTTGCAGGTCACAATCGAAACTTCAAAAACTATTTTCTTTAATACAAAGTTTTTTATAAAGTTTTACTTTTTAGGAGAAACCAAAGATGTAATTTTCGTTAACCCAGCACAGATAATTAAAATCTGATGGAAAAAAAACAAAAATAAAAAGCAATGCTCCTACACACTGTGTGTCACTTACTATGTCTTAGAACTGTCTTTTCATGGGCTACACGAGAACGTTCAATAAACTCCATTGAGTCTCTTTGTCTTGAAGCAGTCAGTACTTGTTCGCCTCTGGGCTCTGTGACGTTAAATGGTCTTAAAAGATGATCCATACTGTAATGAACAGCTCCGGTTGGCTGGGGGCCCGAAGTAAGAACATAATTACTGCAGTTTCCAGGGGGAGGGACTCTATGTTTTGACTATGCCTATCGTTGCCGCCCACACTCTCCACTCTCTCCTTCCAGTATAACAAACATGTTTCCAAGAAAGAAAATACATGTCTGTCCGGCTCTGTTTTTGTTCTTTTTTAAGTATCGGTTGAGTTTTTTTTCTCTCTCTCTCTCTTAAAGACCTCAAGGCCATGAGGGTCAGTGAGCGTCCACGCCACAGCGCGGGCGGCTGCGCTAACGTGCTAACGCGGCAGGAAGCAACCGCGGCCCACGCCCCCGCGCTGCCGCCGCCCTGCTCGGACCACCCTGCTAGCCCCGCTCGGTGAGTATGACAGCCTGATGCTGCTCAGGCCCTAGACCCTTCGCGCTGTTGTTCTTGGACCGTGGTGAAAGCAAATAGCAGCTAAAGGCCCCGGCGCTCACAGTGAAACCAAAACCCGTGCAGTCATTCATCAAAGCGCAGACAGCCTCCCCCACCCGCACCCCCCCACCCCTCCAGGCATGGCCATCTCCACCAACTCTGGGTTTTAACTAGGACTCCAAATAATTCCAGAAATGACAAATGATACTTATATCTCTGGCCTGCGCAGAATCAATACGCACACAGCAGCACTATCCATCTTGAGGAGTATCGACAGGGAGGCTCTCCATTGGCGGAGAAGAGCCTGCCGGCCTTTTCAAGACAATCCGCCCGTTAAATTAATAAACAGTAGTGTAAATTGTACTTAAAAATATATGCACATATGTACACACACATGTATATATTACATGCATGCATACATATATATGTATGCATCTGTTCGTCTGCATATATGTACACATACATCTATACAAACAAAAATACATGTATAAACACACACAGCTCAACAAAAATCAGTCTCAATAAAACATAAGTTTCAAAAGAAATCTAAGCTGCTTCCATATACAAAGCCATACACTATAAATGTTCAAAAAAAGAACTCTTAAAAATCTTAAAAATGTTTGATATCAAAATGCTGCAAAGTTAAAACCGTTCACCAAAATGTTTCAAATAATCTAAACAAGCACCATTCCAAAGCAGCGCTGTCTGCTTGCATTTGTTCATGTAATTTGGGTCTGTGTTCCAAGTCTATCTTCCATCCCTCTCTTTTGGTTTCTTCACATGTTGTCTGACATCAAAGAGACAAATCCGAAAGTCTGAGCATATAAATATTATTTATATGATTTTCATATCCTGCCCTCGAAAATAAAAAAACTCTAAGCAGCATATGTAAATCCTCTCTGTGAAGTTTTATATATTTAACATATTACAACCCCAAAATTCACAGAGCATGATATGAAACACTCAGACTTACAGTATGTTATGTAAGTAAACAGTGCAAAAAAGCTAATTTAACTCTAATGTTTGAAACCAGGAAGTATATGTAATTCTTCACCCAGCCATCATTTGCACATTTTAAACATCAAACAACAATTTGTGCATATTAATCCAACCTGAAGAAATACATATTTTTATTCTTCAGTCGTTGCTCTGTTATGTTTCATGCGAGTTCAACTGATGGGCACAAACAGACAGACATGCACACTGATTCAAAATCGAAAATTTCCCTTCTGAATCTGTGCATTTGAATGGTAGGTATTTCACAACGTGCCTAAATTTATCTTTGAGGCATTTAAAAAAAAAAAAAAACATGCTGAGCTTTAGTCTGGAAAAGGACTGTAACTGGGTTAAAGCGAGACACCTCCTTCACTATCCAATGAAACACCTGCGCTACAAACCGGCAAGATTGGTGCCCTCCAGAACGTCCAGTTATACCTGGAAAAACATTACGGCCGCACAAATAAAACTGGGCAAAAACCCTTCTATTGTACAGAATAGTGTTTATTCAGTAGCCGCAATCACATCTGCTGTTCGGCTCAACGATGTCCCCCAGTTTAGCATCCAGTCCTACTACTGTGATGCTTCTTCCTGACATCACCCAACCACTTTTTGTGGGAATTTTTTTTTTTTAACGAAAGTAATTCTATTACTTTTGCAAAAATAATGACACTTTTACATTTCACAACAAGGTGCGATGAACAAGTGCCATGTAATACTCAAATTGGAGCGTACTCTGAATGTAAGTCTTGCGTTTGCGGCTCTTTGCTGAGGAGGGATGGAGCTCCAAAGGAAGGACACACTGAAGTGGGCCGAGTCTGGCTCTCCTCCCTGCCATCTGCCGTCAGCGACTCTGATTCTCAACGGCCTCCGAGACGACAGATCGACTACTGCTAATACACCTTTACATCCTGATCCCTCCCCGACAGAAACGGGCTCTCCATCGCCGTTCCGTCTCTTTCTGTGAGACCTGGCCCGTGTTCTCCGGTTTTGAAAGCTCAGAATCACGGAGCATCAGTGCCAGGCCGGCGCCGGGGTGCGGCGTTTTGCACGGTGTCTGGTCTTGTTATTATTATCGGGGCCTGGTTTCTCCAGACTCAAACAGAGCGACTGTCGGCTCCTCGGCGCTAGCACCGACCCCCGAATGGGGACACAGGTTTATTTTGACACGAACACCTGCGCGTGTTTACGAGGCGGTTTCTCTCAGCGTGAGCCAGTCCCAGACGTTGCGCCGCGCTCTCTCCCTGTCCCGGATCAAGGCGGCTGACAGATAGCCCTTCAGTCCGGTTTTAGCTGTGGTTCCCCTTGAGGACACGTGATTGATGACTTGTACAGCCACCTATATCCATTTTCTCTGGCAGTCTGCTGCCTTTTGGGTTTGTGGATTCCCCAGAACTCGGGAACGTGGTTTTTTTTTTTTTTTTTTTTTTTTTTTGGAGATACAGGCACAAAGGAACCTTATGTTAGAGGGGTATTTATTGCCATAGTGACTTCAGCTGGAAAACATCCACCCCGACCAAATGTAGATTCTCAAATCCGTCAACAGCGGCTTTGATGTCGCCCCTATGCTCTCTCCATCCAAAAGCACTTGAGGAAGAAACTCATGCATAAACTAAGTCAATAAACCGAGCATGAAGCCAGCACCTGCTCATTAAAGCCCAACCCAAAACATGCAATGTCTTACTTGCAAATGCGGAAAACCCTAGCATGCAAAAAATGTCAAATATTAATATGACATTAGTAATGCCATCAAAATATCTCCCTGCATAAAATGACTGTGATACCCTCATTTGGGAATTATCATTAACTACGGGGATTGTTTTTTGGTAACCACTAAAATGTTTAATTTCAGAAATTCAAGGTGAATCATTCTGTAATCACCGACAAATTAAACAAAAATGTGTCTGACACACATGCACACAAACAAACAAACACACATGCACACACACACACACACACACTCACATACACACACACACAAACTGTAACATGAAGCGCATAAAACGCAGAATTTTAAAAAGTGAGGTTTGACCTCTGACGGATATGAAAAGAGAAGACAGACTAAAATGACAATGGAACGACAGGCAGAAAGGAGACGCGGTGTACCCCGTTTCTGAGCCGCGGTGCACCCCGTTTCTGAGCCGCGGTGCACCCCGTTTCTGACCACGTCCACATTTCACATTTGATCTATCTGGACAGGTCCATGGGCTCACCCTTTCTGTCCCGGGTTCCCACTGAAAAGGGGGCCCAAAGCCATTCATTTTAACTACGCCTCAACTGTAAATGCGCCTAAGAGCACAGAGCTTAGCCACATGGCGGAAGATTATGCAAGAACAAAGACCCTGCCTCAAAGAATGAGAGCTGGGTCATCAATCACAGCGAATGACTAGGGCTGAGTGAGGAGACAAAACGCACCAAACAAACCCCTCTGATAACCACAGGCCAAAAAAGAGTTAAAAAGTATGGCATGTCTGTCACAAGTTTATTGCATCCAAAAATGTCCACATGAAGCATGTTCTTTTCTTAATCAAATCAATTTATGTTTTAAAAATGGAAAGCCTAAAGTTATATTAAAAAAAAAAAAAATACTAGAATAATGTAAAATGGTCTTTTCCAGGGTGAATCAATTAAGAAAATGACAAACATTCTTTCAAAAAGAGATTTGGTTACTTATTAATGTGAGTCAGACTATTTTAAATGCTGTACAATTAAAGCTAATCAAAAACCACTAATTTCCTTTGCGCGCCCATGTGTGTGTGTGTGTTGAAGAGAGCAGTGGAATGGGGAGTTAGAAATTTCTACCAAAGAGAAGTCAGTAAACCTTTCCCCTCAATTACTTTAATGAGTTTGAAATGAATAAAAATGGCACATAAGCCATTGAAATAAAACCAAAATACCAGAGGAAACAAAAAAAAAAAAAACTAAATGAACCCATCCTGAAAAAAAAAAAAAAAAAAAAATTGTGAACAGTAGGTAGCCTCCGGATTATCACATCACAAGGATGGCACTTGATAAAAACGCACATTTGAATTAAAGCAATCTCCAAACACTGGGAGCACAGCACGACGCCGATAAGCCCAACACGTTCCATAGTGCCCCGTTCTGAGAAAGGAAAGCTAATTAATTAGCATTTGCATCATGTTTTTAAATTGCAATCTCGCCTCTCCCTCGGGACTCATAAGGGACCATAATTGCAATTAAAACATAAGGATGAGATGGGACAACAACGTCAGCCAAACTGATCGTTTTGAGGGAGGGAAAGAGAGCGGTAGGGGGTGCAGTCTGATTTGGCACTCTGTGTCTGAGCTTACGGGCTCCGGGTGGGAACCACAGCATTCTACGTTTCCCTAAAAACGACGCACGAGGACAGGAAAACGGTACTGTCCCAATGTACTGTGGATGTATTGTCCTTACGTCCATTTCCATGTAAAATAAATAAATAAATAAATCAGGCTTCTGTGAGTTTATTCTTATGTGGAAGCAGAACATAAAAAAAAAAATTCTATGTATGTCAGAGTTCAACATGAGTGTTTTGTTCATGTGCGTGGGTTTGGAGTACACACATAAATCTACAAACTGGCTGGTCATTTTCTGGCCATTAATGCCAAAGACTTTTAATAGAAGATGAATGAAATCTGACTGATCTCACTGGGTGACTTGAGCACTGTCCACTGGCCTTCGACCCTTTCCTCCGTCTCAGAGACCCAGCTGTCAGACTGGCTAACTTCAGCTGAGATATGTGCAGTTTTGACCCAATTTCACCTTTCCATTTGTTTCTGCAAAGCTGCAGTAGAGTGTGCCTTTATTGTTCCGGGTACGTATCACCTGTGACCACGCAGGCTCAGGTAGATAGGCGTACCACTCTGTGCCTTCTAGTTGGTTTTTTAGATTAACCATGTCTTGTCATGCAAAACACGTTGGCAGCATTTTCTCCATAGAGATAGCACTACCTTGGAAATCCCGAGGAAATTCCGACAATCCTCACCACCGTGTGGGTGTGAGAGCAGGCACGGCTCATGGTGTTAAAGTAGGAGAGCTAGGAACTTCAGATGCCTCTGTCGAAATAATAACTGCACAATACGTAAGACCTGACTATTCTCCCCAGTATCAGAGGGCTTTAGAGATTAGGGAGTTGATTCACTAAAGCATTTTAAATGTACAAAACTGTTTTGCTGGTGCAAAATCGAAAACCAATCACAAACCTTCTCATTGAAATTGTACTTGCAAAAACGTACCATATGCTAAAGGCTTTTGAAGTGGCCCTGAAAGAACCCATTTTAAAAAACAAAACAAGAAATTGTGCGAATTTTTTAATTGCTGGTTATATCATTATGAGAATTTGTTCAATGTATGAGTGCTTCGCCAACACAGGAAATTCTCCCGTTTTGGTGTAAAATGAGCCTTTTATCAATGTCTATGCCATCAGCTGGCTTTTACAGACTGTGGATCCAAAACACAGTATGTGAAGATGAGAGCTGCATATGGGTACACTGATAATTATGCAAATACATTTTGTCTGTGTAAATGTTTAATACTAATAATAATATCGTGTCAGTAGTTTTTTACAGTTACGGTGTTTAAACCCACATTAGAAGCATTTGTGTTTTGAATTTCCATATTTTACTATTTCAAAATTTTGTTATAATTTCTATGCATAATGATAACTTCTTTTAAAATCTGCGTGTTGTTTATTTGTTAAAAAAAAACAAAAGACACAGAGGTGTCAGCTTAAGGAAGTGGTTTTTCTTTTTTTTTTTTTTTCCAAAAACCGTTTGTGAAGGAATTAGAAATACAACTTTAATTATGAGTCAAAGTGAGGGACAAATTTTGAATGAATCTCTTGCAGCTGTTTAAGTTGTTTTGTGATTTTACTTTGGGTTAAAGGTATCGTTCTGCACTGTATATTAAACATACAAGTGTAATCTGACATTTTTACACCTGGAGCATGTGACCTCCACTTTAACCAATAACATCTCCTGAATTTAACACGGCTGACCATTAAACCAGCAGCCGTTGAGCTACCTCAGACTGTCTGCTCAGCCTGTACTCTGATTTTCTGTGTGTGACGTGAAAAGCTCCTCCACAGTATCCTGACACAGAGTAAAAAAAGAAGGCAGAGTGGGAGATCACAGATAGAAATGTCTCCTCTATGTTAAATCCAGCTTTGGCTTGCCTTAACACCGCTTTTCTCCACCAAAACACACAACAGGAGAATATTCCCTGTAGATTTGTGCTCCCTCGAATGGCACTGCGATGGAGCCTCACCCCCCTGTTTCTGATCTTCATACATGCAGAAAACTGTCATTAGCTTGTTTGTGTTGGATGCAACCATTTTGAAACGAGGTGGAAATTAAATAAAATGATAAATGAATTACAGACAGCACTCTATGATTGATTGCTCTTTCTTGCAGGGATTGGAGTAGTTCCTGGAGTCTGTAGACACACACACACTCACACACATACACATACACATACACACACACACACACATGCACACAATAACATATGCACACACACACACATACACACATACACACACACACACACACACACACTACAAGGTCAGGAACAAATACAGCAGCAAAGTTACAATAATACAACATTCCAAACCCCATGGGGTAATTAGCTACGTATCCGGATGTTTCTACTTTTGTATTTTAAATAGTCTCACTGCTGACAATCAGACCGAATTCCCCGTACTTTGAACATTGCCATGGACTGTCTACATTTCAGTGCTCTCCAAATTCATGTTATATTTGTAACAAAAAAACAGAAGTTTTACTTTTTTAATAATCATTCGTCTGATAACATATACATGTAAAGAGCATAATATATTTTATCAAAATTGTCAATAAAAACAAACAGCTTCATTCAATACTAAAAGATCTAAGTCTAAAGTATAAGCAGTATAAATTTATGATCTTTAATAAATTCAGAATTAATCTGCAATTGCCAAAGGGTTACAGAACCAGACTAAGGGCGCAGAAATATGTTTTTCTTTTTTTTTTTGCATGACCAAAAAAAACGACTGTTTAACCATTAAGCCTTCAGAATACCCAAAATGAAGACATACTTCCTAAATCGAGAGCTGCTTCAAAACTGAGAAGTCAGCATTATTTTTTATCAAACTCGGTTGAGTTTAAAAATACCTAAAACATTTTCTGCAAAAGCCTCTGCTCTATGCTAATCAGCGTAACGATAGATGAATTATCTTGACTGTATCGACTTAAGATGTCATGCATAAGATTCAGAAACGGCGCTTTACTGATCTATCAGCCATGAATGCAGATTCATTATCATTGTGATCTCCTGATATGCTTGATAACAATGAACCGTTCCTCCAATTTATACGTGTCATAACCATGACCATTTGGTAGCAATTCAGGCTTACCAGGGCCTTTCGTTTCATCATATAAACTTGTTCCTGCAAAATGACAGGGCAAAGTCTGTAAAAAAAAAATTAAATGGGTGTAAATATTGAAAATGTCTCATAATTTATGAAGAAAACCCACACACTTACAAAGAGTTCAATTTTAGACGGGAAAGTTAACAGGGAGCGAATGTTATTCATTTAATCTCATCTGCTGTTAGCCTGTATTTTATCACGTGTTTATTTTTTAAAATTTTGAATGGAAACGGATTCTCCATTGTCTCGTTAGTTTCTTAAGCAGATGTTCTCAGGCTGCTGCTGGGTGTCCTAACCCCTCAGACTCCGCCTCCAGCCTGCCTCTGTACATGTCACCCCTCAGACTCCGCCTCCAGTCTGCCTTTGCACTCCTAACCCCTCAGACTCCGCCTCCAGCCTGCCTCTGTACACGTCACCCCTCAGACTCCGCCTCCAGTCTGCCTTTGCACTCCTAACCCCTCAGACTCCGCCTCCAGTCTGCCTTTGCACTCCTAACCGCTCAGACTCCGCCTCCAGCCTGCCTCTGTACACGTCACCCCTCAGACTCCGCCTCCAGTCTGCCTTTGCACTCCTAACCCTCAGACTCCGCCTCCAGTCTGCCTTTGCACACGTCACCCCTCAGACTCCGCCTCCAGTCTGCCTTTGCACACGTCACCCCTCAGACTCCACTAGCCCTGAACTGGCTGAGAGCCTAATCTGTACATTTACTTGGGATGGCAGGGACGGGATGGGGGTGGGGCCTGTAAGCGTCTTTAGCCCAGTCAAAGCTCGTCTTACATGACAAGATCACGACCCAGAACACACTCCAGGAGAGCGGGGTCATGGGTCTGGAGTCCGGTTAAGAATGCATTCATTTAGGCTTCAGAAATCCCTTTGAGTTTGAGAGATTCTCACTGTGCCATTACAGTTAAAGCACTGGCTCTGATCTAGAACCAGAACGGGGGGGGGGGGGGGGGTGGCTAGGCCTGAGCAGGCTTATCCTGTCAGCATGACCCCCTAAACACCCCCCCCCACCCTTCTGTTTATGACATAAAGATACTGTAATAACAGGCTATAAGCCTGAGTAAGTAATGAAACTCTGCCTGAAGGCCAATACTGCTAACGTACACTGCTATCCTTTACTTTCAGTGGAATGGCCTTACTTAATAACTTAGAAGCTTCAACTGCCAACTCAATGAAAAAAAAACTACAATAAAAGGTTTTCATAACAATGATTTGATCATTTCCAATTGCTCCAGTCTCAGGAACTCAAAGTTTAAAAATCAACCTTTTCACCAAAAAAAAGTAATGATGACAACAAGGTGGGATACAAGAGGTCTCCTTTACTTTTTAACAAACGCACATACATGCCAAAAAACACTCCAAAAAACACTCACTCTGATATCCCTCTGACCTTAAAACAGACTGCTATCCGATACCATTACTTGATATTATACAACTTTTTTTTTTGTATGTGAGCCGTTGTTCTTTGTCAGTTTCAGAAAGTAAACCAGCCCAAGCAAGGACACAAAGTAACATGAAGTAGTAGCTGCTCACATCCCCTTTGGAAACCCCCCCCCCCCCCCACTTACAGCCCCAACTCTCTGAAGGATCCACACACCTCTGAAAGAGTCCAAATCCCTTTTCCCACAACCTCTTTCAGCCCACATGACAAATGACACCCGTCATTCTGCCTGTGCCAAACAGGACAGGGGGGAATTCTGCTGATATATGATTCACAAGAACAGGATATAAACTCCCCCTCCTACTTTTTCCCCTCTCCCTCTCTCTCCCTTTTTTTCCTGCCAGTTGGAGTTGACCTGGACACTGTCATAGTCTGTATGTGGCAGGGAAAAGAGGCAGCACCGAAAGCAAAAAAAACACAGAAAAGAAAAGAAAGAAAGAACGAAAAAAATCATTCACTAGAATACAAATTAAACAGGAATACAAGTAAAAAACTGGCAGAGATGTAGTCAAAAATACAGCTCGCTGGCTTGAGTAACTTAAAAGTAATTACCAGAAAAAACATTATAGAGTGAACAACCTCCCACTGCCCCCAATTATAATAACTTAAGTGAGGCTAATTACCGCATGTTGATTATCTCAACATTCTGTAAGTATGAGCGTGTGTGTGCGTATGTGTGAGTATGTGTGTGTATGTGAACATGTGTGAATGAGTGAGTTTGTGTGTGTGTGTAAATGTGTGTGTGAGAGAATGATTGTATGTGCCTTTATGTGTATATATGTGTGTCTGTGTGTTTTTGTGTGTGTGTGTGTGTGTGTGTGTGTGTGTGTGTGTGTGTAAATGTGTGTGTGGGAGAATGAATGTATATGTCTTTATGTGTATATATGTGTGTCTGTGTGTGTCTGTGTGTGTGTGTGCGTGTGTCTGTGTGTGTGTATGCATACCTGACTGTATTTTGCAACTACAATGCCAATTCCACAGCTGATGAAAGAACATGACACATTGATGTATGAGGGGGCTCTATTGAGAAACATTTATCTTATAAACTCGATAAGGGTCTTTTCATGAACACCGGTCCAGGCACATTTCAATCAGTGCGCACAACTTCACCCAGGGACATCCCAAACAGAGCTCAGGGTTCAGACCGCTGTAAATTTACAGTTTTACACCCTTTCCAACACATTAAAGCACTCAGCAGGTCGACCACTTCGCCATGTTGTTTTACCTAGCAGGTCCCACTAGATAACGTAACCTAGCTGGCGAGGTCTGCTTGCATTCAGACCCCAGCAACACTGCCTGCTCCCTGCTCTGGGACACAGTGGCCATGGTTTTGAGTACAATTTTAGCCAGAGAGGCCTACATGGGCCTTTCCAGACCAGGGTCTTGCCTGTTTTGTGCCCCACACCTACGCTGTGCCATGTTCAGTATGACACCTTTAGGTGCACCCACCCCCCACCCCCCGCAACAACAAATACACACACACACACACACACGCATGCACGCACCCTCCCCTCCAAAAAAATAAAAACTGGGGGTGGTAAGCTGTGGGTTGGGGTGGTGATTGTGTGTGTGTGTATGTGCGTGTGTGCGTGTGTGGGGGGGGGGGGGGGGGGGCCGGGGGGGTTGGTTAGTAAGCACTCAATCATGCAGACGGTGGACGGTGGATGCGGGGGGGTTTCCACTCTCCATCGCTATCAGTGGGGCCTCCAGAGGGGCAGGCGAGCATGGGGGGGGGGTGATATTTATGAGCCATGTGTCCTCATGCATGCCTGTGAGGGTCTGATCCCTCTGAGATACTGGCTGTGGGACGGGACACAGAGACACTGCCTCGCACTCCATCTCCTCCTGCCCCGCGCTGCCTGCGCAGGCCCAGGAAGGCTCCCCAGCGAGTTCTGCGGCCTCCGCTTCTTCTCTTTCCCTTTTTTTTAACTCGGAGGGGATCTGCTTTCTATCACACTCTCCGGTGCACTGCTGTTATTTATATTAGAGTATTTAAAATCAGGACATGATTTATTAATTTGTTACGGTTTGAGAAAAATAAAAAAAACATAAACATTCAATGACAAGGCAGGGTTGTCTTCACCTCTGGCAAGCGAATAAAATGCCTCAAAAGTGCTAATTACATTGACGAGGATTGTTTGGCTTTGTGGACTGTTGTCCCTTTATCCCATCTAACACATCTTAAACTGATATGGTGTCTACACATAAAAATAACAAAAACAAAGTGAACCCTCACATGCTATCTCAAAAAAGAAGGCTTTTTTGTATTATTATTAACTAGTGTTTTGGGTTCCACTGGTGAAAGTATGAATTGCGGGTGCTGTACACTGTACCGCTCTGCGAAAGACACACACTAACCAATCAGATGCCAAACATGCGCTGAGCTGAGACACAGATCGCTATAGAAACCATCCATCACATTTCATTCAGATTTCACTGACAGTTCACATCGCTGTTCCAGTTTTAATCACATAAGAAATGAGTAAAAATGCCTTCAGGGGTTAAAATACTTCCTTAAATATTCTGTAAATAAATCATTTTTTTTCTCTTCTCCAGAGATACTGTCTGATAGGAGAGTAACCCAGGGCAATACTTTTATTCTTTATTAATCGAGATGGTATGCACTCGTAGTCAAATTGTTTGCTTACCTTTGATTTTTTTTTAAAACACAGATACGTTTATGCGATGGGAACTTTAAACAGAATGATGCAAAATAAATCACCCCAACAGTCACAACAAGGTATCTCGGCAGAAAGAAAGGGCCTGAGTTTTATTATTCTGATTATAATTCCCTGCCGTTATTTAGATATCACGGTTCAGAGAAAAGATCATTCTTTGGCAAGGAATTTGTTTATGACTAATTCAGCATCTCGCTATGCTCACACTGCTCGCAGCGCAGTCCCCTTTGTACAAAACGCTGCATTCATTTTTAAAAGACCAAACCTCGACAACAACATCAGGACTGTTTTTGTTTTCTCCAGGATTAGCTGATCACAGCGCTACTCCATCACACACACATATTGGCACGTTCAGAAATTACAAGCGGCGCCCTCATGTTCCACTCATGAACACTTCCTGCATCTCCGGCATGTGTCTCGTATGGCTAAATGGCTGGCACTCATAGCTCAGAGACGGTACTAATGTGCTTCGTCAACTTACTTAGCGTGATTTTTCCAAGGAGCACTTTAAGTGGCTTAAGCCATTTATTCTGACTGAAAGGAAAACGTTTCTGCTCACGGCAGCTTTCCATGCACAAGATCTCAGCCATATTTAGAATCTCCTCCTCAACTCTCATATTCAAATATTCAGTTTCATTTTCATGTTTTACACAGAGTTTGTTTTACTGGGGATTGAGTATGAAATCCCATTAGCATAAAACATAAAAAATCAAAAGTGGTCATATTTTCTCGATAGAGCGCACAGTTTTAATCATATAACATTATTAACTGTAACAATGGTCTTATAACAGATATAGCATTAAGTAACTTTGGTGTTTCCATTTTCTTGTTCAGTGCCTATACATTTTCCAGTGGTAGGGAAGAAGAATCAGATATCTAGGGCACATTTATGACAGCATGTAATAATATGGCCAGTTAAAAATCGGGAACCAATTTTTGACTTGATGACTTTCCTACGAAGAAGAATAAGAAGGTGGACAGACAAAAAAAAAGTCAACAATATTTCAAGCATCACCAAGCAGCCACAGTGCACAAACACAAGGTGTTTTGTTGCCCACTTTGTGATTAAGTATACAGTTGTGTATGTTGTTTAACTGTAACATCTATAAAAAAAGCCTGTTGAAAAAATAGCTGTTGCTCACTATCCAAAGGTTAGACTGAGGTAAAAGAACAGTGTCAGATTAACAGCCACAAATATTTTGATACAGCTCACATAAAATATAATAGAAGTTTTTTAATTATACCTGTATGGAGCTAAATTATAGCTGGATGCCCGGTGTGTCCAGATTTACCCCCTTTTGTTCTAGATTCATCCACACAATGAGCCATTGGTTAACCCGCGATCTGTAACCCATACACAGCAGATTTACCCCCTTTTATTCTAGATTCATCCACACAATGAGCCATTGGTTAACCCGCGATCTGTAACCCATACACAGAGAGAGTATCTGGAGCATTTTAAGGTTTGTAAGGCTTTGAAACAGAAAGCATCAGTCCACAAAATTTCTACCTACAGGCAAGAGAGCTTATTGAGCTCGGACTCTTTGGATTTCTGAACTGATCGCAATAAACCTCTAACTTAGTTCCTATGTGAAACAATTCTGCAAAAAAATACTAGACTGATGCTTTTTGAATTTTAAAACTGATTATCTATTGTCACTCTTAGGTTTCTACCTTTACCTTTATGTCCAAAAACCAATGGAACTGAATCATAGAAATATTTAATAAGCGCAACAATAATTATAATGAAAATGGTAGTAATAATACAAGCTAAATTATCATTAAAAATAATATAGCTTTTAATATTATCACCATTATTACTAGCAGACGTGTGCCAGGACACTCCCATCTCCATCGCAACGCAATGTCATGATCTACGTTCACTTCTGTAGCGTTTGGTATCAGTAAAAAAATGCCGCTGTTTGGTTCTTCTTTTGGGAGGCCGTAGCCGGTGAGGGTTACGCTCATTTTGCAGTGCTGATTGTGCGCGGGCAGACCTGCACAGGGGAAAGGAGAGTACCTGAGAACGGAGTGACTTTGGGGTTTGTGTGCAGCAGTAATTGGCCAATGCCCTGTGAAACATGCTGGCAGATTAGGAAATGAATTGGAAATGGCTTAAAATTGTTGCTCTCAAGCAAAGAGGTTGCTCGCAGTCACTGGGGGCTGAGTTTCTCCGGCGGGCTGGGGGGTTAAAGGAGCTATAAAAGGTATCGGTAATGGGGCTGGTAATGTGTCATTGCCATTAAAAATGGCAGGAAAAACATCCATTTTGTGTGTGTGTTTTTTCTTACTTTCTTTTTTTTCCCCCCCTCGGTCCCTTGTTACTCAATTTTATTCCAACTTTGTTCTTTGTGGCCTGGCTCATTTGAATGCTCTAACTTGCCTCTCCTGACAAACAGCTCTCTGTTAAACTTTAGCATTATCCCTGTTCGCTCTTCTGCATTATGGATTTGTTTCATCTACGTCAATTGGGGGACTTTTCTTTCTTTTTCTCTTTTTTTTTTTTCTCTTTTTGAATAAGCTTGCACTTTTGAAAGCCGCCATTATTATCTGTGGCAGAATGATTCTGTGAATAAGCCAGTGTGTGAGTGCTGTAAAGCGCCTGGAGAGCAGAAAGCACAGATCCAACACATCCTCTGTATCTCTCACACCCCACACCCTATTTCACCCAACAAATAAACCATAATCAAGTTTGATTCTTCCTTTAAGCCACCCTGATTCCCGCGGTAGGCACATATTTATTGGGTAAGTGAAACTTACGTCAGACACCGCGTTACCTCCTGATGAGTGAACTTCCCCACCTCTCTCCCTCTCTCTCTCTCAATTCAATCCTGTTCTTTTGTCAGGACAACCATAGCACCACTGCCAAAGTAATATTGAAATAATAGCTCAACATATTAGCCCTGTAAAAAGGCAGAAAGAATGATAAAAAAAAATAAACATTATGTATTATAGTTATGTATACAGTGTACTATAAAAAAATACAAAATGCTGTAAACAGATAAGCTATCCATGTTTTAAACAAGTAAGCACATTACAGGACAACTAAATATCTCCTTCTTTCTCTCACGCTCTGCTCCTTGAACCATGTGCCACCCCGACACTTGCATTCTGCGATGACATCACACTCATTCAAACCCAGGGACAGTCAGACTCTTCATTCGACATTTATATAACTTTCACAAAGCAGTTTAACTTGTTTTAACAACGTTACGAGCTGTTACTTTGTTTCACTGCTAACAATTAATAAATCCACAGCCAATAACGAAATGACCCAACATTCACGAGAACGCACAACAAAACACCACTTCTCTCTCGGTTAGTCCACATCAGAAATTTTTAATGATATGTAAAAATTAATGTTACAGTAATTATGATGCCATAGTCTTGGTCCTTTTGAATAATATTCGATCCATGGATCAAATGAACTGCAATATTTTCACATAACCATAAAGAACATTTCATTAGTTTACTGGAGGTGAGTCTATTGGAATAAAAATCATTGTAACAGCAAAGCCATGGCATTCTCCTCGCCAACAAGAAAATACACGAACAACATTTATTTCCAGCCATAACCGCAAGGTGGTGAATCCAGTTCTAAGTATATCAGTCAAACATTTGTACTAGATTATACGCAGACTCCAGAGACAGGATGAAAAGAAGAAGACATATGTGAACTCGTTTCAGACACAGGAAGTCACAGAGAAGCATTCACGCAATGGAAAAATTAACTGATTCGTTAACAGGATTTATAACTTTAAGCGGTTATTTTCTTCCTCTGACGTACGTTGACGAGGAAAAAAAGAAAAAAGAAATTAACAACAAAAGGAAACATTCACACCCTCGCCACACAATGGAACACGGTGTTGAATAAACACCTTGATTGCTTTATGGCGGGCTTCTAAAAAACCGCAGCCCCAGCGAGCATCCGCCGCCGTGTGCGCCGTTTTCTGGGAATTCGGGCCTTTGCTGTAATCTCTTTCCAGCGGCTAACCCACCCCCCCACCCCCCCTCCACACCACCCCCACCCCCCCGCCGGTAAAACCGCAGACTGCTCCATTACTCTGCCAGCGGGAATGACTGATCGCTGCCAATCACGTTAAAGCATCCCCGCCTCCCACCTCTCTCCCTCCACAAATAAGTAACTTTTTCAGTTAACGCCCGACATGCCGTTAAAGGACGCCATTCATGGGCGCAGGTTGGGGGGGCCTGTGGCGGGCTAGCTCCATGGCATCAGAGCGGAATCACTGGGCACAGACTTCCTTTTGTTCAAACCTGGGTTTTAAATCACTTTTTTTTTCTTTTTTTTTCCAGGGATGCAGCGCTCCGCCCTGGCAGAGTGGGTTCCAGTGGAGCCCTCGGCCTGCGAGCGCGCTTTTTTAAAGACGCCCAGAAGAGAAACAAAAACGTTTAATTTGATGAGGGGAGGGTCAACGATGAGCCTCTGTCCTAGCAGTTGAAAAAGAAATCCAAAGGGGCGACTGTGCCACAAAAACAGATAAAAGGGAGAACGAGCAGAAAAACTGGCTCCCACTAAAACAAATTGCTCACTTCGTTATGTTTTTTTTCAAGTCGTCATTTTGAGAAACAAAACATAAAAAGCAGCCTTCACAGGAAAATTAGAGAGGCAATAAAACAATTAAATGTATGCTTTCCTTTGTATTCATACAAATTAAACCTCTTTGTGTAAACATAATTCTGATATTTTCATGTAAAGTTGACCTGCTACTGTGCTTCAAGCTATCCTGATCACACAAGAGCAGATGAAACAGACCACACTGACCAGGACCATCTTAAACATTAGAGAAAAGGGCACACAAACCAAGACCAGGTCTATATCAGTTAAGAATAATGGAAACTGCCATTAAATACTGCAGTGTATTCAAGTGGACTGATATTAACTCTTCAGATTTGTTTTTTCTCACACAGTGCGTGGCAATTAAAAACTATTTGTAGCTAAATGAATATTTAAAGCAGAGCTCCATTTTGTGGGACTGTCGCTTGCCTTGAGTGTTGTTTGAAGCCCCTCAGAAAGTTATATAGATGTGGAGGTTTGATCACAGGATATAGAGACACTGCAGCAAAAGGTGGATGTCGGCAGGCCACTGTAATAAAGCCGGTTATACCGCCATCGCTCCCTTCTCTCTCAAGGGCTGCTATAAACCTATTTGGAAAATTGCACCCATATATTTGAGGGAGACAGTTAGCTCATCCTCATGACAGTGCAAACTTTTAGGGTGAATTATGCTGGTGTCATTCAGAAGCGTTTATCAAAACGGGTCAATTACTCACAGGACGAAATTTCGCACATCAACCTGCCTGTCGCCCGGCTAGCTGCCACTGTGGGAGAGACAAACTGGTGCACACGCGCATAGCTGCACACATGCAGACACACACACAGATACATGCACACCCTGCACATACACACACACACAAGCACGCACACACACACACACACACACACACACACACACACACACACACACACACACACACATACACATACACATACACACACACACACACACACACACACACACACACACACACACACACACACACACACACACACATACACACAGACACACACACACACACACACACACACATATACACACACATGTATGCACACATACAGACATGTGCATAGCCACATGCGTGCACACACACATACAAGCTAGCACACTTGCAAGCATTCATGCACACAAGCACATATATACACATTTAGACAGGCATGCACATACAGACATGCTTGTACACATAGATGACACAAAACCAATGCACACACATGCATGCACAAACACAGGCATGCATGCATGCATGGACACACACATGTATATGCATGCACACACACACACACACACACACACACCAGGGAGACAACCCCAAATAACCCTACACTCTCAAGGACAACGCAGGGAGAAGAATCTGAGGGACGAGTCAATTGTGCCCAAAATATGATTAGCAGATCTTGATGACGCGACATTAGGATTCATTTCTGGACCAGCTTTCAGACTCAGCTTGCTCGCGAAATGGGCTGGAACGTTATGAGGGCATTTCAATCAAAGCACAAAGCAGTTTGCCTTTGACATTCTAATAACAAATCTGAGATGGAGTAACTTTTTGTTGTACTTAAAGACTCCCCAGAGTTTCTTCCCCAGTGTGGTTTGAAAAAAAAAGAAAAAAAAAATGGGACCTTGATGGTATCTTCAAAGCATGTCAATAATTACAGAGTAAAAAGAGACAGTGCTCTATTATTTTATAACCATCCATTTCCTGAGCTGAGAGTAAGAGCTAACGTGAACACCCACCTATTTAATCATGGGTTATACTTATTCTAGCACTGTTAATTCTGGAGCATTCTCAAACATTAACAGAAAATAAGGACTAAAGCCTCAGTTCAAATGTAAAAAATACCTGCCATGTTTACGTTAGTAAATGCTAAAAAAAAATGTCATGGTGAATATAAAATATCTAAAACTCTTACTCTACTATAACAGGTCCTGTACTCTTGAAATACAACTCTGGGGAAAGCCCAGGGTATATAAAAAAAAAAATAAAATAACATCAAAGAGAAGAAAATAGGACTCCAATACATGTTCTCTGAAATTATTGATTGTATGTTCTTACATTATAACGTGACACACATACGCACAGACATACGCACACAAAAGCAGAAACACACATACGCGCGCGTGCGCGCGCGCACACACACACACAGACCAGTGTTACTGGCCAATCGACCGGTAAGGGGCAGGTCCTCAGATGAATGGGAACCCACCCTGACCATTTCCCCTTTAAATGTTTTGGCAATCGCCTCCACGCATCCTATGGTAGCCTACAACATGTCTACAGCACTCCTTATTAATGACTGCAGAAGTAGTACAAAGGTTTGGTTTAAACGTCTTCCTTTATGAACTTGTCATGTTGTGACAAGTTCAATTATATATTTTCTGTCTTATTAAAACTCAATCACTGCCGGCAATCCAGGCGATGAATAGCTTGCAGCAGTAAACCTTTGCTCACTGAATACAGTGTATGAAACCGCTACTGTGACAACAAGTCAGTTATGTCTCAATCACGAGTTACAGCAGAACAGCAAATATTCCTTTAGCCAAAAATACAGCCTACAATTCCTAATACATCAACTATTTGAGAAACAAACATTCATTATTATTATTATTAATAACAACTATACAAAGCTAATTATTTTTATTTTTGGTTAACAGAAACCCTTTACTAGAACAACTTACTGTAGCGTATGTTTTATGATTTGTTTAAACAAAAGAAAACTGAATATTTACAGAAGCTTAATACAGTTATGTGCACTGTTCAATAGTATGACAGTGAAATCTCCCAGGCATTTGAACCTGCAACCCCCTCTTGATACAAAGCAGAATCCCTAACCTTGATGACAGGATGCCAGTAAAGAGCAGCGGCAGCCATGAGCTGCCCATGTGACCCGACCATGCGACCCACCCATGTGACCTGTCCAGGCCCCACCAGGGGCTGCTGAGGTGTAGGCTGGACAGAGAGAGAGGGTAGGGCAGGCCAGGGGAGACAGCGCGTCACCCAGCCAGAGTCAGCAAGGGTCACGGTTTCCACGGTTTCCAGGCCTGCTTTTCACATTTCTCCCAATCAGGGCCAGGAAATGAATATGGATGCCCCGGAGCGAGAGAGGAAGGAAATCGTGGGGGTTTGATGAGGTCCCCGAAGGATGCGTCTGGACAGGGCCTGAACCTCATGGCCTGGGCCAACGCCAGGAGCCCAGCGCTGGCAGAGAGCGCAACCGGAACGCTCCCCCCCCCACCTCAACACTAAATATAAACAAAAGCTACAAAAACAAAGGAATGCCCCCTTCAAACCTTAAATAAAAACAAAACGAAAAAACAAAGGAATGCCATTTGCGCCCACAGCGAAGACTCGTGCGTAAGGGTTCAGTGAACTAACAGCAGAGGTAGCACTCCATAATTTGCTCAGTGATTTTACAAAAAGGATAGCCACTGTAACATATGCAAACAGTCACATCCTGGCACATGGCAGGAAGAAGCAAGAATATCGACTTTTATGGCAAAAATACTTTCACTACCACGTCACAGTTCTGACTCAGTTCACGACGCAACACCGCTATCAAAGGTACAGGATGTGATAAACAGCTGAAAAAAACCTTCAGAATGAGTCAAATGGACCTTCAAATAAAAAAAAAAAAAAAAAAAAAAAAAAACTGAATGGAGGACGGCCCTGGCACACATGGCAAAACCTCACGACTCTGCCAGAGCAATCTCCAGGTGCTGTGTCAGTGTCCGGGTGTGCTTTAGGGATGTCATGAATCTTAATGACTGAAAAAAAGACCAGACAGGAAGAGCAACGAACACAGTGAACACAGCCCCCCGCCCCCCCGGACCCAAACGTGTCACAATACAGTTGGGCTTTTGGAGTTCATTCTCCATTTTGGAACGGTCACATTTACAAAAGATCAGTGAACGTTCACAGACACATACACACCCACACACAGAGTACTGTACACTCGACAGAGATATTTAGGTCAAGCCTCTATTCTTTTTAAAAATGCTTCAGGTATACAATTATAACCTGCTGTTCAATAAATGGCTCTGCTTTTTACTTTTTATTAAAAAAAAGGACTCTAACACAGTCATTTAAAGTACACTTAGATTGTAAATAAATAAATATATGTGAATTGCTGTAATGGGTAACTGGTGTGCTCAAATATCGCTGAGCAGAAGAAGGATGACAGTACAAGTGTCATGGAAAAAAAGGAGAAAAAACAAAAACACTGGAGATCTCAATGACCCGTTCCACTTGTGCTCACCATTGTAGTTTGTTTACCTAAATGTGCGCCGGTTCTTACTCGAGTGTAATGAGAAACAAACACAGGAAGTGACACGGCGGCCTCTCTTGTTTTAAAACAACTGCTGTCAAATCCTTCTCCTGTAATTACATGTAAATGTGGTTGCTGTACCACTGCAGTTTGATGCAAAGGATTTCAAGCTACCATACAGCATAAACACATGTTTGTGGGGACCATTTTTTAAAATATCCTTCTATGAGGATGAGTTATTCAGACACTGCAAGAAAGGAAAAGAGGATCCTGAAATAGGTTTTTTTTTAAAAAAAAAAAAAAAAAGAAAAGACATTACATTTTTTCATCTATTAACGTTGTCAAGTCTGACATAACAAAAGGCACCATCTTGATATGTATTTAGGACAGCCCGGCAGAACGTCCCGTCTGGAGTTAGGTTGTTCATGGCATGGCTGCAGGTGAACGGTTGATAACGAGCACCTTTTCTTTTTTCCACACTCAGTACGCCCCTTTTAGGGGGGGCCACGGCATTGGGGGCAGAGATTGGGGGGGGGGGGGGGGGGGGGGGGGGGGCTGACAGCTTAAGCCGGACAGTGTGAATTTCTCAAAGACTAACCACAGGCAGACCGCTGTACAGTATATATGCATGAGAATCTAAATACCCTATAGGGTAAAAGGTAAGTGACCTTACTGTCAAAAGCTGCTGAAAATACGCTCCCGCCAGGAGCTGCCTCTGTGCTTTTATTTCATCATTACATCAGATGAAACTTTCCAGCCGGCCGTGTTTCAAGGTCAAAACGCACACGTTGCTGTGAAATCAAGAAACTTTTCATGTTTTGATCGGTTTCATGCAAAACCCAGATTGCATAAATGAAATTAATATTCACAATTAAGGACTGAGAAGAAATATCCTGAAAGAAATTCATATCTTTGAGGGAAAACGGCAGGACTGATTTGTGTATGAACATCACCAGGTCATTTTTTTTTTTTTTAAACTATCACAAATCTCCTGGAGCCAAATTAGCTTGTAACAGAATCTCCTCTCTCCTAATTACTGTCTCCGGCAGTGTAATGTCAGGCATTACAGTTCTCATCCGAAAAGTCCCAAGGCCTCCTCCGTGTTAAACTGCGCTAGGGCCCACCGCAGCTACCCGATGCCTCTGTGAAACGGAGCAAAGCTGTCTCCGCCCAGGGTCAGAGGTAGAAATCCGATCCTCCGGTGAGGTGGCTTGCGCAGAATGCCCCCAGGCTAAGCTCAGAACGGAGCCCACCTTGGGTAGTAAAACATCGCTCGGGCCTGCTAGAGAGCCTCAAGGTCAGACAAGCGTGAGCTTTCCTGAACGGACCAGGGGAATAGATGTACTAGGTGTGAAATGTGGAAGGAAGACAGAGGAGGAAAGCCACGTCCTGGAAAAATCACAGACCCATTGATGTTGAGTCCCACATGGTCCAGTGTTGGGACCTGTACTTATTTTAATATTATTAACTGTGTAACTTCATGCTATACATTTATTTCTCCAATGTTTGATCTCCCTCTAAGTTATATTCCTTTTCATTATGTTCATATATATATGAGAAAATATGAACGATATAATGGCCTCTTCTTGCTCTTTTTTCATTGTTCTTATGATCGATTAGTTCTTTTGCAGACGCAATTACATTAAAATGCTCTGCAGAATTACTTACACAGAAACAGTTCCCTACCTAAGCATCGGTATTTATGTTCTGCAGTTAAATTTTGAGACACGATTTGGAATTCAGCATCGTGATTTATGGAAAATGTGAAATTTGCTTCTGTGTTACTTTAAGGCCATATTTTATTAGTATTAATATAGGATATTTAATTAAAGCAGCACATTCTTCCATGCCAAGAAGCATCCCCTGTTTTTTTTGTTTTTTTTCTTTTGAGAGGGTTTTAGTCCTGCAAAGGAAGGTGGCATATAACTTCAAAACATCAATAGCAGGCTCTTGCATGTGTCTTTATAATAATTCATATTTCCACTACTACAGTGGGATAATCTCTTGGCAACTATGTAGCAGCCTAAAGACCATGAATTCTGTGGTGGTCATTGATTGAGGCATTAAGGAGTGTGCACCTCTATCGAGTGGAAAATCTTCATTCAGCAGTTGAAAGGAAAAGCTAAAATCCCCCTCCCACTCAACCACGGCTTCTTTAAGAGCGTACAAACAATGGCCTGTCTAATTCTTTCTATATGTGTCAGAATGCCAGAAATGTATCTTGGCCTGTCAGTCACAAAACATTTTACACTCATATCCAGCTAGTGACATAATTCTACACCCACATGTAAATTACAGGAATCTTTCATAAGTCGAGTCAATTCTTACAGGAAGCTTCTGGCACTCTGTTATGGTTTAGTCAGATACAGTTGGCCCACAATTAGGCGTTAGTGTTCCTGGACAAAGCCGTCTGTGTGTGTCATAAATCAAATCCCAGTGGACTCACAGCTGTACATCCAGTCTTTCGGGAAATCCTTCTTTGTATTTATTTTATAAAATCAAAGGAAATGAGCTTGATGGGGGGAAAAAAATAAACAAGTTTCCTTTTTCAGTTCTCTGACTTTCAAAATCTCTCAGAATAAACATCTTTGTATTAATCTGAATCGTGAACTTTTTAAAAGGTAATTTATCGCTTGTGTTAACTTCGGTGCAGTGTGGCCGTACTGAAATACAGAGGGGGAATTTCTATGTGCTTATGCACCACTGGCAAGACATAGGAAAGCTGAAATTTGAGATACTTTATTTCCTTATCGCTCAGGCCTGTCATAGACTAATGCAGTGATACTCCACACACTGCTCAGCAAAAGGTTTCTTAAGATCGTGGTTATGTGCCCATTACTCCCAACGTCATTAGCTCTGAACGCCATTCTGAATATGGGCAACCCGTACAGAATGTTTATAGGTTTGGGGAGCTGGGAAATACGAGATGGAGCCTTAAGCACCGAGTGTGAGCAGCAGCTGAGCCCTAAGCACGGGGGGGGGGGGGGGTGGTTGGGAATAGCTGGTGTAATCCAAAACTCCTGTCCACTAGCTGTGTTTGATTTAAGAAAGGAAGTAACCTCAGAAAACCCAATGGAAAAAGCTCCAACGATGCACAGGCTGATTAAAATAGATCCAAAAATCATAAATCAATAGATTTTGAGCTGAGTTTTTCATATGTATGCTTTTAACAAGTAGTGCACTTTCTGCTATACGGTCTTGTTGGTATTTAAAAAAAAAAAAAAAAAAAAAAAAAAAAAAAAACTATGTTTAACATTGTGTTTTGTCTTCCCAAATAATAATACTCCCGTAAACATGCTGTAGAACAGAGGATACTAGTGAATGCCTGGGGTGATCACAGCATTTAACAGGCAGAATTTCTGTACATAATTAGTGCTGATGTTTTTACAGAAGGGCCATGAAATATTGTAATCATAAGCTACCCTACATACACTTTCTTCAATTAAATCATTCTGACACACACTTTTACACTTTCCATGTGCTGACATCACTAGTTTTGAATGTCTGAGATGTGCAACTAGATATGTAATCATCAACACGCTTTTATTTATTTATTTTTTTTGTCGACTGATTTTCTCCACTGAGCAGAACCTGAGCTACAAGGGAAAGATGTCAGAACAGAGCGAGTCTCACCAAAATAAACAGTGCGATATTTCCGTACAGGCCCAGTCAGATTCTGTCATTTTGGGGACTGGCATGCAGACGTAGTTAATACATCAATAAAGCTGCAGTCTTGCTTTAGAAAAACCATCAAATGAGTGTTTTACATTTCATCTACTTTCTCTCTCACTTCTCAGACTAAAAAGCAAAAAGCCTGGATTCTTGTAAACTACTTTTACAGCTCTGAAATTGACTATTTTTTCCCTCCCCGCCAGTAAAATGAGGGGGAAAAAAAGAAAAAAGATATCTGTAAAGAAAACATTGTCAAGATGACAAAATCTAAGAGATCAGGACACATCCATTTTCTTACACTGAGATGACAAGATAACGCTATTTGGTGAATTAGGAAGAGGGAGAGAGGTGACAAAGTTCATCTTCTTGCATTAGTTGAATTACAGAGACCTTATCTCCACACATGACATCGCTATAGATACGACAGAGCACTCGCAGAATCTGAAACAGCCAAAAGATGGATTTCACTCCCAGCAGGAAATGGCAAAACTACACAAAAATATAAAGAAATAAATAAATAAACATGCAAGGGATGCTAGCACCTTGAATTAAACGTAAGCAGCATTTCCTAAAAAACCTAAAAAAAAAAAAAAAAAACAGATCCAAAAATACCCATGATGATAAGCCAGCGTACCATGATCATAAAAGGAGTGAGATTAAAAACAAAACACTTCCCTTTGTTCTCAGGCTTCCATACTGGACCACTGCTAAATATTTACCTTGAATGTTGATCCATAAAATGATCGATAGAGGTGATCATTAACAAACGCTGATGTGGCGTGATCGCAGTACTGCTCCCTAACTCTGAGGAGGAAACCCAGCCCCCATCCGAATGATAGGAGCAGATCCCTAAGTGCCCAGAGGATGACCGTTACGTTCCCGAGTCCTCCGTCTCTGTTCTGTCTTTACACAAAAACTTATCAACACAGAGCAGAACAGGTTCCCCTTGTTTCGTTGCCCCCCCCCCCCCCCCCCAACCCCCCAAGGCCCGAATTACAGGGATTACAACCCTGCGGTACAAGCGGAGAGGGTTTTCAGCCTCTTGAAAATGTCCAGATCTGTCTGTCACCTTCTGTAAGAGCAGGACAGGTTTCGGCCATGACGGCCAGTCCTGCGCCCTTTTATTTACAGGTAAATGCCATGCCCGTAACGTGGGGGCCCTGGTTCTCAATAACCCAAAACTGAGCATTGTAAGTTGCACAAATGTTTTTTTTTTTATTCCTTGTGGAATCCAGTGGAATAACAGTACAGTCATGTGTCGCTTAATGACCATGATACGTTCTGTGAAATAGGACATTATGTGATTTGGACGTTGTGCAAACACCATATTATATACTTAGCAATGCTATATGGGATACTGTAGTGTATTGACTAAATTGTCAAGATACTGTACACATACAGTACTGTATTTCAGCTGATGTATCTGGCAAGGTAATATATGGCTTAAATGTGTTACGTCTACTACGTCCGGTTCTCCAATCGGGATTTCTGAATTCTATTATGCCCTTATGGGACCACGGACGTATATGCGGTCAGACGTTGCTCGAACGGACATTATGCGGCGCATGACTGCATATGTACTTTAGAGCAGCCTGCAGGAAACCACAAACACAACATGCATGCAAACAAACAGCCGGTCGCACACACAAACACACTTCCTGCTGCCCCACAGGGTGCCTTGAGAACGGTAGGCTTTCAGCCATTTGATCCAGTTCAAAATGGCCAAGCTATGGCTTTCAAAGAACAACACTACTTCACCTTAAAATGACTCATTATATCGTTCAGCTTGAAGCGGCAGAGATAACAAACAGAAAAAAAATGTGTCACATCTCACATCGGCTTTCTGCTTTGTCTTTTATTTTTGTTGGTCTCAATGCCCTTTGTCAGGACACGAGTGTCACCTATTTCAGGTGCAGTGTAGTTTTTCCATTCATGGAGGACACCTGAGTTTTCCCAGCTGTAATGAGTTTCAATCATGCTATTGTGGCTGAACACCATCAGAATGTCAGAACACAGGGGAAAAAGTAGGACTGCCCCTGGGAAACCATGCATTTGAATAGTGCCCTCTGCCATCCGCCAGCAGCTTGGTTCCTGTTTAGTAGCAGGAAGTCCTGAGAACAGGATCATTCTATGGGATTTACTGTAATGGTTTATTGCAGAATGGCTATTAACTACAGCCAGTGTGTGAAGACAGTGTTTGTGTGCAGAAGTGCCTGGGACAGCTGACAACAATGCAGGGGAGCAGGGCTAAATGACAGGAGGTAGAGCGTTAGCATTTCACAGTGAGATTGGCTACATACGCTTTTATTAACTACTTCGTTATTACTTTCGTATGGCAAACGCTGTTGTAGATCGTCATTTGGACCAGCTGAAACTGATTTTATCTGGTTTCTGCCATTTTAAAAACAGGACAGTCACAACTACCTTAACACACAAAAAAATATCTGATATGAATGCCTCCTGTTTTGGAGAGGTCAAGATCTTTTGTCATTGAAAACCGATACCATATTTGGCTTTTTCAAAGATGTGACTCACAGAATGCCTGAGAACACAGGGTTTACAAACGGAGCCAGATTTTTGAGAAGGATGAACAATAACCAAGAATGTTCTGGAAAAGTACATCCTTCATTTAAAGCCCCATTTAGTCATTGATTGAGAGAGCTTGTCAGAGTCCTTGCTCAATCCCCCCCTCCCCACCTCCTCCTCCTCCTCCTCCCTCCATTCTATTTTGGGACTTGGTGGCGGGTGCATGTCCAAACATTATTACAGAAGACACGATCCTCGTATGTGATGGGATTAGCAAAATTTCAAAGCTTATTTTTGACCTCCAGTAGAAAATTGAGAGCATACGTTGGCAGGGGCCAACTGGGACTGCAGAACATCAAGTTGATTCATCAAATTAGCTCACGCGTAATTGCGCCGCACGGCTAGTCCTGGAGCTTGTCAGCTATAAAGCTGTCAAAAAGCCATCAGCCTCAATGTTAAATGAAGACAAAACCATGAGGTTCAGAACTCAGGGCTCTTTGGACATTAGCCTGTGAGCTATCCCCCCCCCACCCCAAGACCCTCCCAGGCTCTGTCGACTGTATCCTTCTTCACATACGAGGTGTGGCTATTAAATAACAAGACTGGCCTTATGTAAATCAAACCACAGCATGCCTGCGCAAACCACGTGGTATAGATTGGCCAACCATGTGGTATACATTGACCAATGGGAAATTAAACAACCCCTGAAAGTTTCAATCCGCTCTGGTTGTCTTCAGTTCTCTGTTACGCAGCTTGAAGTAGACGTGTTTTATCTGTGTTTTGCCTGTGTTTTTGTGTTTTTTTTTTTTCTGTCGTAAAAATGGTCAGTTGAAAAATCATGCAACGCATGAATTTGAAATTTGCGGTGAAATTGAACAAAACGGCTACCGAATCTTTAGATGAATCTTTACCAAATCTGGGACTGTATTATTCTCTTTAGCCACACCTTGTACGTCATGGCTGAGACCCAATCAGCTTATACGTTCTAAGGGCACATGGTACTGAGACCCAATCAGTTTATACTTTCTAAGGGCACATGGTATCCAGTTAAAGTTGAGTTTTGAGGGCCATGTGCTATTCTATTTGGAGTGAAAAGAAAACACTCCAAAAGGAAATGTCTGCTTGTCTTCAATTAATCAGAAGATACTGAAATAAACATACTGTAATGTAAAGTTTGTTTTGATTTAATTGCATATGCCCTTACAGAAACTGAAGCACATTTGATTGGATCCCACTCCCAGCCCATGACTTCACAAAGTGCTGTAACTATGAGGTACGTTTTTCCAAATTTCAATGCAATTTTCACAGCTGGACTAAATAGTTTCCTCTTTGCCGTGCCTTTTGCTCCAGGTTAATTGTGAGGGAGCAGAACGAATTCCACATAATGCGAGGCATATCGAGGGAAATGCGCGGCCATGAATGAGGTCACAGTTTCGCTCCGTCCCCACCGTCGGCTCTCCCTGCAGTTCGTGACCAGCTATCGGAACGTCATCGCTCCTGTGTGCAGAAAAACAAGCTTCCGCTGCTGCAGAGGGTCTGCGCGACGCGTAAAACGGTGAGTAAAATCTTAATTTCACACATGGCATTACACTTCCCTCGCAGGGAACAATGAGACTGAGCAGAGCCTCAAACCACTCGTTCATGAGATCCTTCACTCCTGTGCTGCATTCAAATAATAAACGCATCAGAGGTAGCTCTAGCTTCAACGGCAAAAACTAATCACGTTTACAAAAATAAAAAAATAAAAAAACAGGGAAAAGTATTGCCAGTTATTGTTGAAAAAAAATACAATTAATGAACGTCTGAGAGAAACAAGATGAGTCCTGGAACACTGCCTTCGGAAATGTGGAATGGCTGATCATGTGACAGAGTGGGGTGGGGTTGCGCACTTCAAAATAATATAACACTATGGGGTAGATCCAATCAAATGCACTTAGTCTGTGAGATCACACACAATTCAATCAACACACTCTCCAGTCTCTTTGAAGACATATGTAGTACAAGCAGAACCGACTCTAGATTACAGCATAATTTCCTTTGAATACATTTCATTTTGTAGGTTGCGAGTTAACCTTTCCTTAAGAATGTGTTCTTTTCATTCTGCAACAGAATATAGCATACAATTAAAGAGTCTGCAGTCCACTTTGATTGACTTGGATGTGTCTTTAAAGAGAATAAGCTCATGTCATTGACTGTTTGAGATACCACCACCAATAAAGGAGTGCATGGATGAGGAAGCCGCAAGCCCTGTTAGACCTGACCCGGATGTACATCACTGACCCGGATGTACTTCAGTTTGTCCTGACCCCAGTACACCTGCAGCTTTGTGGAAGCAGCTAAACAGAAATGTGCATCAAAAAGGAGAAAAGAAACGTGAAAAGGAAGAACACCTGGAACACAGGGCCTTTGGCTGCATGTTTACTCTAAATGCACAGCATTCATAACCCCTTTCATAACACTATCAAAATGCTGTCCAATTTTAAGTTTAATGTGATGTTTTATTGTTTTTTTTTATGTGTGAGTTGCGATAATATATCATTTTTTCTACTTAGGCATATACTATCAAATCAAAGGACAGGTGTTGGAGATTAGCTTTGGATGTAAACACATATCATCTTTGATACTGCACCTGCACTGTAAAAACACAGACTGCACTCATTCCTTATTTATTTATTCCTTTATTATTTATTACATAAATAAATGGATAAATAAATAAATAGAGACAACATTTACAAGGGCAATGCAAGTATGGAAAGCTACTATGAACACAATAGAAGTATTTTGTGACAGAACCGATGTAACCCAGCGGACTGCAGGATTAGACTAACTGAAGGCGATGCAAAGACGGTCACTAACACAGGAAGTAGTATGCCCGTCCCCAAACGCACCGTCTGCAGTTCATATACTGTTGTTTGGAAGAATATGACTACAGTCTTTATATGAACAACCCTGTGGCTCCGCAGTGATTCAACCCCAGGTTTGAGAGAATGAATATGGAAAATGATTTTCCTTCATTTCCCACCCCTTATTCTTTCCAGAAATGGTTCTCTCTGATTTATGTTATTCAGAAATGAGATTGACAGAGCCCCCCCCCCTTCCCCCCCACCCCCACTATAGCTTGTATACAATGTATGGAAAAGTTTACTTTAGTAATTGTTACAAATCACACTATTAACAAAATATTAATATGGCGCTTGCTTCAACAGGCAATAATTGCAGGAGGTTAATTTGCATAATAAATCTTAATTGGGTCCAATTAAAGTCTCAATTGGAGGCATGTCAGGTACAGCGCCAAGGACTTTAGCGTGTGCAAACAGTTCTTATTTTCTGAAATTCCTACATAGTGTAATTAGCAGAAAACAGTAACCAGACTGTACCAAACAGATTGTGCAACATTTAATACATTAGCAGTTTTTTTTTTTTTTTTTTACTGAAATGAAGTAGACAAAACAACCATGTAATATCGTCCATGTTGTGAAGCATGTCATGCTTTTGCCTGGAGACAGTTGGTGCAGAGGATCAGACAACAGGATTATGGGAGGTCAGAACTGCTACTTAACTGAGCAGAAAACAACTGATACGATCGCACTGTGATGTCTCTACAGAGGCAGCCGCAGACTGAGACACTGTGTCACACCGCTGGGAGGTCACAGG
The DNA here is from genome assembly GCA_019788955.1 of Albula glossodonta. Classification (NCBI taxonomy): domain Eukaryota; kingdom Metazoa; phylum Chordata; class Actinopteri; order Albuliformes; family Albulidae; genus Albula; species Albula glossodonta. Next base: position 910,497 of record JAFBMS010000056.1, on the reverse strand, counting down.
CTGATGGGTTCTGACCCCGCAGGCCCAGCATCAGTGGCAGCAGAGAATTGTGGGTAAAAAAAAAAAAAAAAAGATAAAACTGCAGCTGACCAACTGATGAAAACCCCGAATCATCAAGAAGACAACTTTATTTACTTAAAACATTAAAGGAGTGTTTTAACATGTGATTTGATATCTGAAGAGACTGGAAAAAAAAAAAAACTCTGATCAGAATTTTGCCGTCGAGAAATGGTTAGCTTTAATCTGCGAGTGCTCCCAGTCTCTTTTAATTATTGACATCTATACGTCAAAACCGAGCAAGTAAAAGGGCCCACACAGTTTGTAAGGGGTATGAGATTTCACATATTCTCAGAGAGAGCTACAAAAACAGCTACTTCTACGAGAGAGAGCTAAGCCATTTCAACCTCAATTTCTCATTAAATTCCAAAATGTTTGTTGGAACAACTACAAACAATTAGTACAACCAACTGTACATGCTAACATAAAGATCTGTGACATTTTTCCCCCCTTAATTTTGGTCTGTGAATTTATTTATTTGCTACTTGCTACACAAGCACTACTTTTTGATAGCCCATAAATGATGCAATTAAGCAATCGAAAATTCTGACATAACTTTATCGGTTTGGTACTCAAACAGTGAAGAGCACGTCACACTGAAGCTTCAGTGCAGCTGGCAGGTTAAATGGATTTGTTTAAACGGTGCACTTCAGCTGCATATGAAAGCGGACACGTTTGCTACTGTATGCTAATTAAGTCCATATGATAACTGAACACTGCAGACGGGCCTCAGAGCTCCGCAGAGTAACGCAGCACAGTGATTGCTGTGCACGGTGTTAATTATATCGCCCTGACGTGCGGCGCTGTAGGTGTGTATGTTGTCTTACTTTGCGGAGGGGAAACACGGTCCATACCCGGAGAGCAGTCAGACAAAGATTAGGAGGGAAGAAGGCTTAATTACAGCTATTTCCTCTGCAAAAAACGCTCAAATTCATCCTGCTCTCGGCACCATTGAAGTGCTTTTGAAAAGCTCCCGTCTTTTCATGGAGACCAACCGCCTCCTAAAGGATTACCATCAAAAGGCAGCGCAGCTAACCCAACGCTCAGCTGTCCAGACAGGTACCACACCTGTGAAACCGAAAGCACTTCTGTGCGTTCAGGGCAACATCATGTTCCACAGTGAGCTGCAGTCAACATACACATAGGATCTGCAACACGATCCCCCTGTAGTTTTTTTTTCCCCTTCTGGTTTTTTTTTTATGGTTTTGTGAAAAGTCAAAAGGGGCTAATAACCCCTTTTCCTCATCCACAGAGTACCTTCTGGGATCTGGTTGAAACTTGATCGGACGTTGATTGTTCCACACAACTTTGGAGCCATATGGCTAACAAAGATAGGGCCGCGCCACGGAGAATCTGAGCGAGCCCATTCATTTCCTTTTATTATGGCTAACACTCCAGGGTGTCTGTCGGCCTTGTGTTGAAAAGCTTTCCTCAAATGAGGGCAAACGCAGACCCTTCTGCTGTAACTACAAGCTTATCTCGCTCAACTGGAATTTGAATATAAGCTACATACATTTTTATCACTGCTAAAGCACATGGCTAAACCTTCCTTCATGTAATCAAATACCTCAGGATCTAAAAAGGTGTTTTTCTTCTTTTTTTTTTCTTCCTTTAAAAGATTAGGCGTGCTCCACCTGACCGAGTTTTTTTACACACCAAAAAGCTGCATGGCACCGATTGTCCTTTTGTCCACTTTCAAACACTGAATCACGAGCTCAGCAGGGGTTGAGGAAGGAAAAAAGTGGTATTGTAATTTATTTTTATACTTTCATGTCTCGGCAGAATAATGGGCTGCAGACAGCCTGAAATAAACTCTGCTAACCTACACAATGCTGTTTTGTAACTGAGGTAAAAAAAGAAATAAAAAAATAAATTCATTTAATAACAATAAAAGATGATGATAATGATCATAGGGAACAGTCCTCTCCGCAGCGATGACTGTACGGAATCATTATCTGCGTTGGATCGAGCAAGCGGCGTGTCGAATTGTGTCATTTGCCTGGATACGGGGCTCGGAGGGTCTCGTAGGAGAGAGACGCAAGGTGAGAAGGGAAGTTTGCGGCTCCAGGTACCTTGGGAGCGAAGGGAGAAGGCCCTTGAACATGCAAAATCGCTCACTCGAGAGAGAGAGAGAGAGACCGCCAGCGAACGCTCGCCATGTCGCTGGAAGCCAACCCGAAGCATCGCAATCTCCCTCTCTCGGTTCACTGAGAGACAGCGTGCCATCCCGTCTGCCTCTCACACAAACAAAGGCTCAGAAACGACTATCTACACCTGTCAACTGTACGGTATGCTGGATCAGATGGGATGAGATTAACACACACACGCACACTCACACACACACAAACACACACACTCACTCACACACTCACTCATACACAAACTCATACACACACTCACACACACACTCTCTCTCTCTCACACACACACACACACTCACACACACAAACACAAAAATGAAGGACAAACAACCTCATCCATTTTGTTATAAGTGCACATGCAAGACTAGGACTAGAGGATCATCACAGCAAGGAGGACCACACAGCAGGAACAGGTATGCTGGAACACTAAGAGAAACGCTGAAAGCTCAGGACATGAAAACAAGCCAACCGACACAATGCGTGCCACAAAAATCCTCAAGCATATTTGAAAAAAAAAAAAAAAAAAAAACAAGCAAACAAATCAGCAGTTTGTGCTGTGCTGCTCGGCTCCACATTGGCCTGCAGACTCCAGGTGTTTCGGTCGCGTTCTCCAAGCAGATCATGACCTCTGGAGTGTCAGGAGCTCTCCTGCCCTGGTTTTACCCTGGCTCTTATGAGCGACCTTGGTTTCCGTGATTCAGCTCATCGCTGGAGTTTGACGCCGTGCACCAGTATGTTCTCGCAGGACGTCATTGCTGAAAAACACCCGACGGCCCTCTCCTGTTTGGCTGACCTCTTGCCCTCCTGTTCCATTTTGACCCCCCCCACACACACACTATCAACACGCACAACAGCAGCTCGAGAGGCGGAGGTAAGCAGTAGATCACACAGCGAAAGATCACACGAACACTTTTCCGTGTTATTTCACAGCATTGCCATTGTTGTTTGTTCACGTGTTCGCGTTTCCCTGACCAAACATCTGCTGTTTCAACAGAATGTCTTCCTTCATCCCCTCCACCCAGAACACATTTCAGGTAGTGAAAAGAGGTTGTGAACCTCATAGGGACGCCACTGTTGACTCAATAAGTCCCACTTATATGACATGGAGTCATGAGTAACAACGAAGATCTGAAAAAGGGAAGCCAAGCAAAGCCATAACAAAAGATGGGAAAGGAGGATAACAAGATGAGGGCAGCAAAGTTGAGCACCATTTTCTCTCAGATTTAATGTTTTTCAGCCATTTGCAATACTGCATCAGACCGCATCATTTTCACCTGAGCTGGATAAATAACATCTGCCTTGATCCAAGCATGTTTCCAGCACAAACCACTTAGGAGAACTTGCAGCTAGCCAATTCCCACAAGCGGCTGTCAGTCACTTACTGGCACCGCAACACTTAATGCCTTTGTCTGTTCCTCAATTTATCTTGTTAACAGCAAATTGGGCTAACGGTTTGAAGCCCAGAATTATTGTAAAACCGATAAACGGAAACACTTCCTACATTGCTAAACAGCGTGGGGTGGGGGCAGGAGTAGACCCCACCCCCCCCCCCATTCAAAAAAACCGAGATGGTCCTTTTATTTCCAGTGCATCCACAACATCAAGGCATCTGTCCGTTAATCGTAGAAAATCTACTGTTAAAACACAACCAAAACGAGACAGAAGCAAACAGAACTTGTCCAGATCTCAAAGAAAAGGCTGTCTTTGTTTTCTTCATAAACTTATAAGAACTGCCACTGTGCCAGAGCATGCTACATAGATGGGCTTACTGGGATCCACAGTGTCACTGCACAAAGAAACCAAATACGCTTGCTGCCACACTTCTGAATCTTAACCCCTCAAACTTACGAAAAATCTTTCTTCTTTTTTCTTTTAATCTAACAGGCCTGACCTTGATTTTAATGCCAGTTGTCCAAAATTCACAAAGATTAATTGGTAGTGGGTTGTGTAATTACTCAGGGGAAGAGGCGACATGCCTCTCAGCTGGTCACTCAGGGTATGAAGGAAACTGTGGTGATATTGTCTTTGTAGCAGAAGGGAGAGAAAAAAATAATAAAATGACTTTTTTTTGTCGACAGGGGATACTGCGGCTTTAAGAACGCTGACTCTCTCAAAAAACTTATTATTATTTCCCTTTTTTGCATCTTCTCCGGTCTCATTTTAATACCTTTTCTTTCCTTGTTCCCCCTCCACACATCATTAAACATATTATTATAACATGACTGTCAGCCCGCGTCTTTTCGCCCTATTCTTGCTCAGCCAGGTAATCAATTTGTCGTCACTCTCAGCAGCCCTAGTAAACTCATCAAGCGAAATGAGTTACAGCTGCAGAGAGCCTTCAAGAATATAAAAAAAAGAGAGAGGGAGGGAGGGAGGGAGAGAGAGAGAGAGAAATGACAACACAGCTAGGAATATTCCGCCACTGATAGCACATCCCAGGTCCCGAAGATGAAATATTAATGCACAATTTGTTTATCTGCAGGCTCACATCTCTCTAGTACCGAGCTGTTAATTTTCTATCGTCGGAGACAACAGATCAGTCAGTCATGAACTCTTCACAGCCATTACCCGGAGACATTTTGATTAAGTATTCCTAATGTAGTGGATAGGAAAGAATGAAAACACTCTGCCTGCCAACTTTTGATTGACCATTAAGCTTCTGATGAATGTGCCTGTCAGAGAGAAGACAATTACCTCAACAATGAAGAAACTCTTCTAGAAGCCTTATTTCTCTATAGGGCTGACACATTTACCAGATTACAGGCGAGGAGGCTGAAAGCGTGTAAACGGATCGCTAAGGAATCTTCTCAAAAGTTCTCAAAATAATCATGTGTGTATTGTTTGAAGGGGGAAGGAGAAAGAGCTTCTTTTTTTTTTTTTTTTGCTGAGTGAAGGGTGAAAGAAATGAGTGCCTGGTCTGTCTGTGTGTGTGTGTGTGTGTGTGTGTGTGTGTGTGTGTGTGTGTGTGTGTGTGTGTGTGTGTGCACCCTGTCTCCTGTGCTGGGGGGTCGTGGGGGGTAAAATGAGGCGGGTGGGGGGGGGTTGGGGGTGAAAGCTGGGACTGTTTGATGGGGGTGTCTGATTCTTAAGGGGGGTAAAAAGCTTTGCTGCTATTGGCAAACAACGCACACCATCTGGAGAGACACTTTTAAACCATAATAAAGACTGATAATTTCTCAACTGATTTCAGCCACAGAACCAACACTGCAAACTGCAACCAGGACCCGAAACTACATCATTCATAAATCCATTACATTTATTTTACATCTACATTTTTAAACCGACTGATGTGTTTATTCAAAATATGACATCATCTTTTACCTCATAAATGTGATTATCTCAGGAACAATTCATTTAACACAAAATTAGAATGATTGTCAAACAAAACATATTTTTCTGATCATATTTTTTTTTTTTGTGATTCTAGAGCAGATAAAATACTTTTTTTGAATACAGTGACAGGTGGTACCAGGGATTTTTCTTTCAGAATAGCATAAAATGCTGCTCTGCTACTGAACTGTATTGGGATTTCAAGCTAATTTATTGTGTTTATTTCAAAATCGTATTACAGTCCCTTCTGTCATAATCCAATGCCATTTGTACTGACATGACACTTTTGTTTTCTTCAGCGTTATAGATACTAAATTCAATCAGCTTCACTCCACTTTAATTTAAATGTATATAAATTATAAATATTATAAATATATAAACTTTTATAATACATATTAATATTGTGTCTATGAATAATAATAATAATAATAATAATACAGTATGCCATTTCAGTTGGTCATGTTTGAATATTAATATCCCAGGTTTGTTCTGTTCATATTCAGAACACTTTACTAGCTATCAGAATTGTGATCATTCACGTTGTTCTTTTCATCATTTGGCTCACCTTTGTTTAGAGTGATAATCAATACGTAAAACGTTAGATATAGAGCATGCAATATAAAGGTGCCTATTTTAAAAAAAAGGCTTGAATAAACAATAAATAAATGCGCAGGATAATTATCTATTTTTTTGCGGTTTTGTTCCTACTGCCTCTTAGGGTCCTTGCTTTTACGACACCAGAAAAAGAAAGTGAAATAAAATCTTTGAGGACGATCCCTTACTGTAAACTCGACCTTTTCCCTTAACCATTAGTCCGGCTAACCCCCCCCCCCCCCCCCCCCCTTTTATAAGGAAGGATTAGAAAAAATACCCACATTAGACTCTAATACATGACAATTACTGGACATGTCTGAGCGGGGGGGAGGGGGGGCGAACCGGAGACCATGCAATGCGTCATGAGCACACATGGGTTACGGTAGTGAGTGATTTATTCATATCCATCAAGAATAAATATATCAATGACTGCCACGTGACAGGTAATCCATCACCTGTCAAATCAAAAGCGACCAATAAAATGGGGGGAAAAGGGTGTTTTGTTCGGTTTTTCCGTCGCAAGAATAATGAACTTCACTGTACTAATCCCGAGTCACACCTCAAATAAAAAAAGTAAACAAAACCAAAACACAGAAGTACTGTGATTCACAATACTGTCCCGTCAATGTGCAATGGTCATACTTTTCTTCCGGTTTAGATTTGTTTCTACATAACGCGAATCAGTACATAAAAGGCGTTCATGCAACCAAAAGTTCCATTCTAACTACAGATAGCTAACTACTTTCCCGTTATGTGTAGACAAGCCCCGATGGTGAATACAGTAAGAAGATTACGCCAATTTTATTTTACTGTCTTTAAATTACGCCTGTGTCTGTGTGTGTGTGTGTGTGTGTGTGTGTGTGTGTGTGTGTGTGTGTGTGTGTGTGTGTGTGTGTGTGTGTGTGTGTGAAAGAGAGATCTGTTGTCTATCATATATTCCGGTTCTGGAGTTCATTGTAAGTTCAGCAATGAATTTTGACTTCATTGTAAACCATTGTCCCCCGGCAGTCCATTATCGCTGGCATCTTTAAAATCTCCCAGTTTCAAAGTTAAAAAAAAAAAAACTGTTTTTACAGACAAGAACACCGATCAGCCGAGATCAGACACCCGAAGGTACAACGCAAAATTAGAACAGTTAAACGCGCTAAAGCTTTGGAAAGAACAGATTCTAAGAGGATTTTTAGGGGGGAAACTGTCACGTACGTTCAACCAGGAAAATGTGGTCTGAGGACGAACTGCAAGTGTAGAGGGTATAAGGGCTACACCTTGTTCGGTTACAGTAGAGTTGTCTCCTTCCTAAACTGTTTTGTCCGGTCTCTTCCTAGTATTTGTACAAGGAACAATCGCGCTTTCCTTTAAAATAATAACATATCAATTTCTTATATTCAACCAGTGTTGCAAGTAGACAAGTGTGACTATTTAAGCTGTATAGTCACGTATAACGCTACAGCCGTTTCGGTAAAACTGACCAAGATTGTTGTGATAGCTGAGTGAATTCGTCCCTTACCCGCTGCCCGTTTCGGGGCTTGCTGTTTCCTTCTTGGCATCTTTGAACTCGTGCTTCACGTTGACTCTGCCCAGGTAAAATTCGTATGCGGTCTGAGATAGTCCATACAGAAAGAGCGAGTCTTTCTTTTGATCTCAGTACTTCTGATCTCTTCTTTAAAATCCAGTATCAGAAACGTTTCTTGGAAAAGAAGATATATGAGCGGGTATTCACTTGTTATGTCCCCAGATCTATGGCGGATTGTTTTCTTTTCTTTCCGTTTTTTTTCCCACTCGAAACCAGAGAGCGAACGCTGTCAGATGCCTGTCTCTCTCCCTCCCTCTATCTCTCTCCCTCTCTCTCTGGTATAAGTAAAGGACAGAGGGGAGCTCTTCAATGTAATACTATATCAGACACCGCACAGGCAGGGCGAGGCGATGCCAGCGAACATCGATCCCCAGAACAAACTGAACATTAAAAACTCCTCCCTCCTCGCCTGGACTTGATGATGGCAGCGAGACATTTGTTACACTAGATAACCACGAGTTTATTAAAGAGACAGGCCAGAGTGAACATGCGGATGTTGGACGTGCAGTGTGGAAAGAGAGGAAGCGTTCGTTCGGTTGCCCGATTAATGAATTCATTTATTCATTTATCTTTTTACATTTCATTAATTAAAACTGTGACCAACATCCTGGCAGAATGTCACGTGCTTATGTCAGATGACTGAATCATTTTAATTGAGATTGTTGGATTTAAAAAAAAAAAAAATAGTCAACGTGTTTACAGATCGCAGGCGACATGTACAATTCAGTGGGATTTTTTTTGTTTTCTTCTTTCTGTCATTCTTTCAATTTATTGCTTTCAGTATAAATTTAGACTGAAATGTCAAAAGGGGTTATATTTTGTGAGATGAATTGATTTTATCCTGGTACTCTTATACATTTAAAATTCAAATTAATTCTCATGAATATTACAACATAATGCTTATGGTTTTGTAATTCTGTTATAATTTTGTTTGTTTTGCAGTGTTATGTTTGGAAATGTGGGTGGGCTAACCTTTACAGTTACAGTATGCCCACCTCCTCAGACAGTATACTCACCTATTAGCCTTATTACCATTAATACATATGGGCTTTGGAGTTACAGTATGCCCACCTCCTCAGACAGTATACTCACCTATTAGCCTTATTACCATTAATACATATGGGCTTTGGAGTTACAGTATGCCCACCTCCTCAGACAGTATACTCACCTATTAGCCTTATTACCATTAATACATATGGGCTTTGGAGTTACAGTATGCCCACCTCCTCAGACAGTATACTCACCTATTAGCCTTATTACCATTAATACATATGGGCTTTGGAGTTACAGTATGCCCACCTCCTCAGACAGTATACTCACCTATTAGCCTTATTACCATAAATACATATGGGCTTTGGAGTTACAGTATGCCCACCTCCTCAGACAGTATACCCACCTATTAGCCTTATTACCATTAATACATATGGGCTTTGGAGTTACAGTATGCCCACCTCCTCAGACAGTATACTCACCTATTAGCCTTATTACCATTAATACATATGGGCTTTGGAGTTACAGTATGCCCACCTCCTCAGACAGTATACTCACCTATTAGCCTTATTACCATTAATACATATGGGCTTTGGAGTTACAGTATGCCCACCTCCTCAGACAGTATACTCACCTATTAGCCTTATTACCATGAATACATATGGGCTTTGGAGTTACAGTATGCCCATCTCCTCAGACAGTATACTCACCTATTAGCCTTATTACCATGAATACATATGGGCTTTGGAGTTACAGTATGCCCACCTCCTCAGACAGTATACTCACCTATTAGCCTTATTACCATGAATACATATGGGCTTTGGAGTTACAGTATGCCCACCTCCTCAGACAGTATACTCACCTATTAGCCTTATTACCATGAATACATATGGGCTTTGGAGTTACAGTATGCCCACCTCCTCAGACAGTATACTCACCTATTAGCCTTATTACCATGAATACATATGGGCTTTGGAGTTACAGTATGCCCACCTCCTCAGACAGTATACTCACCTATTAGCCTTATTACCATTAATACATATGGGCTTTGGAGTTACAGTATGCCCACCTCCTCAGACAGTATACTCACCTATTAGCCTTATTACCATGAATACATATGGGCTTTGGAGTTACAGTATGCCCACCTCCTCAGACAGTATACTCACCTATTAGCCTTATTACCATGAATACATATGGGCTTTGGAGTTACAGTATGCCCACCTCCTCAGACAGTATACTCACCTATTAGCCTTATTACCATGAATACATATGGGCTTTGGAGTTACAGTATGCCCACCTCCTCAGACAGTATACTCACCTATTAGCCTTATTACCATTAATACATATGGGCTTTGGAGTTACAGTATGCCAACCTCCTCAGACAGTATACCCACCTATTAGCCTTATTACCATTAATACATATGGGCTTTGGAGTTACAGTATGCCCACCTCCTCAGACAGTATACTCACTTCTGCAGATACCACTGAAACATAGCTCTGTGACCATACAATTATGTACAGGTGCACCTCATAAATCAATGAAAAGAGCACGTCTGTGGAAGTGGACAGGGCTGCCATTACAAAATGGCCTGTCTAAATTGGAGATTTGTTCAGACTCGGTGAGAACACTGAGTCAGTTTTGGATTGTGACATCACCCCCTCTGGGGGTGTGATCAGAGCATTGGTCCTTTCCCGTGTTTTGGAGCACCGCTGCCCACACTCCTGTTGACAGGCGTTTGCGCTCTGCGCTGCTGCCTGTTGCAGAGGAGGCCATCGCCTTGCATGACCCAAGCATCACATGCATAAACAACGGTGGAAAAGCAGACAGACCGTACGCAACATGGAACCCAGAGGGGCACTTCTCACCTCCTGTTCTGACAGTCCTTCCTGCAGATGTTTGTGATTTAGGTCTTGCTGGACCATTGAGTTTGCTAATGAGTATGCACAACTACGACTGACTGAGATCATAATAAACGACAAAGGTGTGGGGACATGAAGAAAACGAGTGCATCTGACCTTGTAATCTGTGCTGCTCTGTGCTCCAGAATGATGTCTGAAACAGCGTTTTGCGCCCACCTGCGTGTGTTGTTTTTATTTTTTTTCTCTCTCTCTTTCTGAGGACATACAGGTGTCAGTCACTCTCCATGCCTAAACCTCTGCTGAACTTGCTCTGAACCTGAGAGATCAATCATGGCCAGGAACCCACCCCAGTCTTACCTGTCTGACTGCTTTTAACACCCTGCACACAGCGCACGCTCCCGCTGACAGGCCCTGCACCTCGCGCCATTCCACATCCCTCATGCTCTCTCTCCCCCAGCATGCCCTGTTCTGCGCTGTCGCCATGGCCACCGCGCCGCTGCTCACCTGCTGTTGACATCCAGCCCGACTGTATCCGGAAAGAAGCGCAGCAGCTTGGGTGGGCGTGGCTGTCCCTCGGGTGTGTGTGTGTGTGTGTGTGTATACACCTGCCTGCGTGTGGATTTGTGGATGTGTCTGTACATGCGATGGGTTTATGGATGTTTTGCGTTTGCATATTTTTGTGGGTGGGTGTCCATGTGCTTTTTATGTGTGTGCCTGTGTGTTTTCACGTACAAGTGTGCCTGTGTGTTTGCGTGTGCATATGTGTAACTGCATGTATGTTTTCATATCTGTGTGTATATATGTACGTATATGGATGTGTGTGTGTGTGTTTGTGTGTGCATGTGAGAAAGTACATGTATGTATATATAAGTGTGTGCATATGTGTATGTGGTGCCTGTTTTATTGTGTGCGTGTGTGTGTGTGTGTGTGGTGCCTGTTTTATTGTGTGCGTGTGCGTGTGTGTGTGTGTGGTGCCTGTTTTATTGTGTGCGTGTGCGTGTGCGTGTGTGTGTGTGTGGTGCCTGTTTGTTTGTGTGCGTGTTTGCGTGTGTGTGGTAACTGTTTATTTGTTTGCATGTGTGCGTGTGTGTGTGTGTGGTAACTGTTTGTTTGCATGTTTGCATGTGTGCGTGTGCGTGTGCGCGTGCGTGTGTGTGTGTGTGGTAACTGTTTGTTTGTTTGCATGTGTGCGTGTGTGTGTGTGTGTGGTGCCTGTTTGTTTGTGTGCGTGTTTGCGTGTGTGTGGTAACTGTTTATTTGTTTGCATGTGTGCGTGTGCGTGTGTGTGTGGTAACTGTTTATTTGTTTGCATGTGTGCGTGTGCGTGTGTGTGTGTGTGGTAACTGTTTGTTTGTTTGCATGTGTGTGTGTGCGTGTGTGTGTGGGGAAGGGGGAGGGTCCGCCAGGTCATTGTCTTTGTAAACAGCTTCGTGTTTACATGTGCATACAGAAGAAAGACCAGGAGATTCAGCACCTGTCCTAACGCACCTGCCACTCAGAAGCAGCACCTGTGCGATGTCATCAAACAGAGGGACGGCCCGAGATCCCCACAACAGGAACCTGCATCCTCCGGCCTCATTTGAGCGGAAAACCTATTAGAAAATCGTGGTTACTGAATCTCTCCATCGGATATCTACAGAGATCCCCCAGTGTTCCTCACTGCTGCCAAAAAGAAAAGGCAGAAATCCCTCCAGAATCCTGAAGTTTGACATGCAAACGAAGTTTGGGTTTGGATGGGAAAAATGTATCTTTTCTTTCACACTGTGCTGTGATAAGTCTGATTAGCATTAGCACGTTTTTTTTCCCTGTGTGGCTGCATCCAGTCCCCAGTGTAAAGGGGACTGGCGTGACCCTTAAAAGATTTCTTAAAAAAAAAATAATTAAATAAAACGAATCAAGACTCACAGACCCTCATTCTATCACTTCTTTGTTAAATGTGGAATACACAGAGCAATTCAGATTTGTGATATTTCCAGCTGTCGGTGAGAGCTGTAAAGGAAACCAGAAATTAAATCAATCACACACGTGGTGTGATATTTAAAATCCAATCACAGAGAATGTTCTCTTCGTGCATCCTGTGATTGGAACTCATTTGTCTGTACAGCTGCTCTTCAATACGGCTGAGCACACCTGAAAAAAAACACAGGCCCAAAAAGGTCCCGATTCCATCCTACCCCTGCTGTCCTGTGTCATACATTTGCTCACTTCAGGGGACGTGTGTTTCGTGTGTTTCGGGCGGACAGTAATCGATTCATTAGGGCTGAATCACCGATAATGCAGGATTAAGCTAGCTTGTGGTGAAAACTGCATCACGCCATTTCACTGACCTTTCCCATTCACGTACACGCGATCGGAAAACTGTCTGAACAGGAGAAAACTTTCTGTGAGTGATGTCATGAGCGCTTAGTTTTTCAGCATTCTGTCTTTGACTGCCACAACATCCCCTCCTCTACTTTGTTGGATCAGCTATTCGGTTACAGTCCGCCCGGTTTATCCGCGGGTTTGGCATCCGTGGTTTTGACCAACCATGGTTCAAAATTATTTTAAAAAAGTAGAATCAGGGTTTAGGTGAGCGTTAATAATGTGTGTGTGTGTGTGTGTGTGTGTGTGAGAGAGAGAGAGAGAGAGAGAGAGAGACAGATAATTTATGCTTTTTAATTTTGTGTTACTCATCTTTTTCTTTTTCAGATGTTCTGTTGTATGTTATTAATGCACTGTACATTTATATATGTTGGTGTAAGGTGTTACCGTACAGTAAATTGTATTCTTATGGTGGAATACAGTATGGCAGAATACTGTAGTTAGTATGATTTATGTGGGTTTTGGCAGTTCTTAGTAGTACATATAGGTGGGGTTTCAAGTTATGACCACGTATAGGGTAAAATTACATCATTTTCTGTCCAAGTGTCCAGAGCATCCGCGGGTTTTGCACATCCATATACCCACCGGATAAGGTGGGCTGGCTGTGTAGGCTTGCTCGAGCCCCACCCCCCCCCCCCGCCCCCCCCCCCCCCCCACCCTGCGCTACTGCTAGCCTAATTAAAATGCGCTACCTCTGGTGAACACAGGAAGGCCTGGGGAACACAAACGTGATTTTGATTCTGAGCTGAAATTGCATGAGAAACAGACAGCTGGTCATTGAAGGAAATTTAGGGATTTAGCTTAATTACGTTAAAAGTATAACAACGCCACACACATATTGTTTGCAGCAGATGCTTAGCGTCGTAATCAAATCCATGTTTCACAGAGTAAAAGGACCATGGACGAAACCAACAGTTAAACGTCAACAATCAAATATAAATGGAGTGTGTGGGTACATTTGTGTTTGGATGTATATGCCTTTGTTGTCTTTGAGTTAAAAACATTTTCAAGATTTCAAGTACAGATTCATATACAACTTGTTCATCAGTAATACATCATTCAGAATGAAATCAGAATAGATTTTTGCAACACAAATGCATGCTGCAACCATGGAGTCAAAGCAATGACTGCAGTACTAACAGTACTTGTGTAAGTTGTAGTGATAACAATGGGAGTATTTTCCAAAACAGTAGTAGAGTACAGTTGTACAGGAGTAGTATTAGTTGTTGCACAACACAGGTTGACACAGTAGTTGTTCTAATTAATGCGTTGTTAAAGATTAGTAAGATTATACTACTCTAATATCTAAAATGTTTTTCAATGTGTTTGTGGCATTTATTGGCAAAGTGCTAGGTGGGTGTGCATAGGCATCCACTATATCGTTAGCATAGCAACACAACAGTGGCTGCCATTGTGGACACTCTCACTACTTGTAAGGTTTGTGACGCATTACAGAAATGTGTAATTTGGGTCAGCCGTCCCTTTAATGGCTAGCGTGTGCTGCTACGCACCTCACCTGCATGCACGTTTGTAAAGGTAAGAGTGTACAGTAAATCTCGCAGTCTTAAGCCCCCCCCTCCAGGTGATGAACTGATTACTCTGATGAGCGCCGTCCAATCAGCTCTCTCCATTACTGAAGAATCCGAGCTGAGCAATAGGAGGTTAATTATTTCCAAGGGCAAACGGCACAGCCATTTCCAGCTTCGCCTTGGTGTCCAATTAGACCGTATCCACGGTATCGTTTCTGTAATAAAAATAATCATAATAATTTGAATGATGTGCCAAAGGGCCAAGTTTATAGACACTGTTGAGACATTGTTAGATGTCCAGACATCATTAGATCACCGGTGGGGTTGGGGGGGGGGGGGTTTTGTTTTTCTTTTTCTGATAAGCCACAGACTTTTAACCCAACAGCATACGAGCGAGCAAACGTTTCCCAACGTCAATCGCTTGACCTATTTCCTCGCATGTAACGTATCGTTAAAGAGGCCTCATGAAATGGCTTAATTATACATGCTTGATTTCAGAATGAATCGCTTGAAGAACATGACTCCACTAGAGGATTGACACACGCGAGCTTGCTCTACAAGCGCACACACTGAGACACGCGGGTCCAAGCTGCTCACGGATCCCCCCTTCTCCGCAGAGTTAATTCAGCGTGTTGGGCACAAGCATGGCGGCGAAGATAAATGCCCTGTCATTTTTTAATGATTTTTTTTCAAACCTCCGCTTGATTGTATAGGGTTTTGTCAGCTAATTGCTTACGAAGGGGAGGGGGGAGAAGTTGGTTGTTGTTTTATGCAGTGGTATGCGCACGATACCAAGCACCTAAGGGTGGAAGTGTTTGTAAGAGACACTTTACACGAATCCACATCTATACACATCCTCTGGAGAGCAACTTTCTTGCGCACACACACACACAGAGATGTAAATTAGGTACATAGATATGTTTCGCTTTTGGCTCACTGCAATTGTCAAATTGTTTTTCTTGCCTGCAGTTTTCGTTATACATCTTAATTCTGCAATTCATAAACTGAGAAATTATTTCTAACATTAAACACATTTTACAGCGACTGGCCAAATTTTTGGACATGATATTCGGCAAAACTATATTGACATGAAAGAGAACCATTTGCGAGCGTTCCTTAGGTTTTCCTATCGATTTTATGATGTGCTTATAGTGTAAATTTATATAGCCCAATGTATTACATAGGTGTGGTTCTAATTCCCTGCACAGTTGAGATTGTGGTGGCAGACTGCAGTCTTGGAACGTCTCAGCGGACTTGTCACTAGCGCTATGCCACTTCCTGTTCTTTAGCTTTGTCGACAGCGCGTCCACCCTGGGTTTGTCAGTGCCACTTCAAACCTGACCCATCTTGTTCAGTTCAAGGCCGCGGACGGTGACGGACGTTCCCAGATCTCAGAACCCGATGCTTGTCGTCGAGCGCGCGTTCAATCTGATGTAGAGCTGAAGCTGATGATTTTAAATTTGTTGACAAATGCGAGGGGGGTGGTCCGGCGTCGTGTCGTCTCGCGTCGCCATACCTCCATCTGATATGACTCTCCACTGCAGCTTTCAGCTGTCCGTTGGGTGGATACGCTGGTGACGGTCACGCTCGATCAAAATCTTGCGGATCGATCACAACTTGAAAATTTGCGATCGTTTCATATTTTGGATGCTTTACATTTTTGCTACTGTACAGGTTGTGCAGTTGTTTTACCCCCCCAGTGCACAGCTATCATTTCTGCCCTGAGAATTCCTTTCCAAATCAAGATTTGAGGATGGGAGAGAATGCATTTGAAACAAATCACCCTTGACAGGTACGCGAAAAAGCAGATCAACATCAGAGAGGGAAGAAGCTAACACTGCGCTCAGATTTTCAGGGATTTTTTTGAAAAAAGTGTGACTAACCTTACATATCTGCAAAATCATAATAATTATTATAAGCCTTTAAAAATACGCACATATATGCATACATTCTAGAAACCTTCTAAAAACTAACATTGCTGCTGTTCTTGTTGCCTTAAAATAGTTAATTTACTTTTACTGGAGTTGTAAATAAATTCAAGCCAGTGTTTTTTTTTTTTTTTAATAGAGATGGAGGCAATCTGATTACAAAGAGTGCCACCCATATTCTTGTTTTTAAAGAGGAGAACAGCTTCAGCTTATAATAAGCATGTAATAAGATGGGAAACAGCTGGTGGCGGTGTCACAGATGGTGCCGTTCTTGGCATCTCCAAGGAGGGGACCACACATACAGATGGCTCATTATACCAGCATTTGGTTATGCATATTGCACAAAATTTTCTTCCAGTGCTTAACAACCAGGGTAAGCAATACAGGTGTTACTATCTCCCTCACACTTCCTGCGAGCGCAGTCACGTTCGTGATGCCGCTTTTGGTCGTGCCACAGACACCGTTGTCTGCCGTGTGTCTATCAGCTTTCGGCCTTTCCGTCCCGACCGTGGGACGGCTCACGACCCGCATATGTCTTGTCTGTCATTTGCTGAATCTGTGAATCGTTGGTCTCTCTCGCTTGCAAGTCTATATGAGAGGTGACCTCTGGACGGCTGTATTAGCGGTATCTTTGGCTGACTGAATTTCCTGATAGAGACTCTGAAAAATAAAACCATGCCCTCAATCAGAAGCAAAGTAAGTATTTTTTTTTTTTTATTGAATCCAAAAGACTGGCCACATCTGATCCCAGTCAATATTGAGGTCAGAGACAGCATTTGTCTTTCTTCCTCCTGTAGGTAAGAGCAGACAGCTTCAACTACCCAAAACACTAGTGGGCCTTTGAACAAGAGGTTTCTGGGAAATTGTCCACAGCCTGTAGTATTATGGGCTTTATCTGCTAGTGTGTGTGGCACGTGTGGCTACAGAGGTAATTTAAATGGCAGTAAGTCACAAGTAAAACCTCATGTAAAAAAATCTGTTTCCTCTTAGTTTCCCCTGTTTACTTTGTTTCTGATTGAGTGTTTTTAAAATCGTGGATGCTTTGTAATTGGCTGCAGTCAAATAAAACCAGACTAATGAGCCTTTGCGTTCATTTTCTGGATTCCTTTCAAGTCCTTCCTCTTCTTAAATGAGACCGCAGGTCATTCCGCTGCAATGCTGAGGACTTGTTCGCCTCAAGCCAGGCTATTCTGCTCACACTGGAGAGAGAGGATATATAGGTAATAGAAACAGAGTAAATGAACACAAGACTCCGAAACACAGCTACCGCTCTCACAAAAGGTAGCAAAGGTTGCATGAAACACTATACTGGATACAAAACTATATTTTAGTTGTTTGTTTGTCAGTATTACCAAACATTTTTGATGAGATTCATAGCCTGTGCATGCCAAATAAAAATAATGAATTATAGACAGATATGCTCCAGTTCTTTACTATATATTTTTTACATTTGTAGTTATTTGCAATTCATAAAAGGAATTCTGTTCAATTAAATAATTCCCTTCTACTCCTCACCCTCCTCAAGAGAGCGTGTTTTTCCTTACACAGGAAACCCCTGATAAGACCCCATTAACAGGTGTTTAGCTTCACAACAGACAGACTGATGTAGTAAGGCTCCTCTGACACTTATCTCATCAATATTTCCTTCCGCCTCCCACCCCCACGCCCCCTGCCCCTCCGCCGGGTTTGACCCTGCCGTGTTGCCGTAATTGCCATGCCTGCGCAGTCCCGGATGGCTCGTAAGGCCACCAGCCGCCTCTCAGTGACACTCTTCCTATAACGGATGGACCGCGGCGGAGAGAGAGAGAACCCCTAATGAAAAACATCTGGTTTCCCGCCGCCGCAGAAACGCAGAAACCATGTGACAAACACATGTTTGGGACGGCTGGGAGGAGGGTTGGGTGCTGGGGGGTGGTGTAGGCTTGGGGTGTGTGTGTGTGTGTGTGTGTGTATGTGTGTGGGGGGCCATGTTGCCATAGCAACGGTGGTGATGATGTTTATGATGATGATTATGATGATGATGACGGTGATCATTACTATCATCATACATCAAAACATGGGATGTTTTTATCGTTGTAAAGGTAGTTGGAACACCTACTGTACTTCGGTATCTGTTTTCTGTAAATAATTAGAACAATTGTGCAAACTGAATTTTCTATTCATGAATACAAAAAGACTGGTTGTTGCAGATATTAAAAAATGGCCTAACTATTTGTGTTCTGGTGTGTTCTAGAGTACCCAGCACTGCATCAAGCCCATTTACCTACAGTCTACAGAGTATCCAGCACTGCATCAAGCCCATTTACCTACAGTCTACAGAGTATCCAGCACTGCATCAAGCCTGGACTTGAACACACCAAGGGCATATCGTAAAATACATGCCTCCAGATTATCAGTAGGGCATATCAGCTGTTCTGCGCCTGCACTAATCCAAACTGATTCTAATCGGCACAACTCCTCAGTCAGGTAGGGGAGCTAAGCAGTTAAATTAGCCTGCTTGGTGCATGGGTGAAACAAATACATGATAGTGCTTCTGTCTTCTGAAGTCGGTCCTATCCTCCATTTTTTAATTGGATGGTGCCACACACAAAGTCAGCGGCAGTTCGTGCCACGAGACGATGTCTGTATGTGGCGCGGCCTAGCCACGCACTTATGGAGCATAAATTAACCTCTCACGCCCGCCGTCCCCACTTGTGCCTACGCCATATGATGGACTCCACGGGCTCTGATTCTCCTTTAACTCGATGAATGAGGAGCTGTAATCATAGGGAAAGAGCGGCGTCCCCACGTCCCCGCGGAGATTGACATCGCTTTCACCGGTGGCTCCTCACACTCGACAGTGTGTGCATGCTGGAGCTGTCCGCTCCCATTTATAACGGAGTGCAACGTGACCTTTTATCAACACAATAACTGTAATGCACTTTAGCACGTGTCACTCCCGGGTCAGGGTGATCCCACTTGTCATATGGTAAGTCTTCAGTGTAATAAAATCACAGGGGGGGTCAAGGGGGGTGCACAGATTTGGGATTTAGGCATGCTTCACACTCACTCTATAGATTTCACTTTTATTATTATTATTATTATCTTTTTTTTTTGTGGGGGGGGGGGGGGAACACAATCTTATTGAATGCTGTAATCCAGAATTTTTGCCGAATGACTTTAAGCCTGTCTCACTATTTGTGGGATGTAATAATAATGAGGGAATATATTTGAGACATAATTTAACTAATTTATGAATAATATATACATTAAAATTATGTTTTTAATTTGTGCACCCCGACTTTTGTTTTATTATTTGTTTAAATGTATTTAAGTGCATTGACAGTACTTGAAGTATCCTTACTGCCTTACTGCTTAATTTAAAAGAATCCCCGGATGTATAATTACTGTTTGTATTCTGTTGCCTTTCCTGTTGTACACTACTTATAACACATTTATATGAAAATTAATATTTATATTCCTGAATAATAGCTGGTGACTGATGGTATAAATCTTTAAAATGTGACTACTGCTACCTCTCTCCCATTGTGAGACATGGCGACTCCAACACTGGTCAGCTTTTGAAGATTTGCTTTTTATTACTGTTACTGTTTGGCTCATTTCATGAAGTGTAAATCAATAATAATAATACTAATAATTCTCTTTACATGCAAGAATATGCATCTTTGGAAATTGTTTTAGAAGCTCATATTTATTACAGCCAATATTTTCATGTTTCTAAATATGCATACTTTTCTCAGTGCAAATATTAATACTTTCAGCACTGTATATATTCAGATGTTGATCTTCGTGCCATTTTGTTTTTTTTTTTTTTTTCAAATGACAGGATGTAATATGTCCCTAAAAAAGGTCAGGACAAACTAAGCAAACCTCTGAAGTCAGGACCTCAGTGTCCTTTTCATCAATTTTTCACTATCAATATATTATTTATTAATACATATTAATATATGCCTGAGTTTATGAATCATTCTACATACAGTTGACATGAGCATTCAAGAAAGAAGCACGTACATTTTACTCATGTAAATGTCATTTCTGACACAAATGTTGTATAACTACTGTGCATTGGAGAAGAGATAAGATATCAAAAACAATGTAATTAATGGGTTTTTATAACTATAGTATAAATTAGTCCTTACTGTTGTTTATAATGATGTACTCATCAACAGGAAAGACTCAGTGACTGCTCTTTTTCAGACCCATTATCAAATCAATTTCCACATACGTAGCTAGGCTTAAAGAAGGAAATGTGCATCGCTACATGCTAAAACCTGGATCTGCTTTGTAACATGGATCAGGTTTGTTTTTGCCTCTGATCTCTTTTTTTGCATGCTTTGATGCTCATTTAATTCTTCATCGAGCCCTGTCACGTCTGCTCCATCCTTCTGATGGCAAAACTGACAATTAGCGAGATGATTCGGCATAAAACCATCTGGACGGACGCGTTTCCCTCTGCTAAAGGAGGTGGTTGTTTTCGATGTGCTGAAAAAAAAATTGTCCAAGGTCACCATTTTTTTTTGGCTGCGAAAGTGTCGGGTTCTCCGCCTGGGCTAAAAACGCCCGGTCGCCGCTGCCGCTCAGATCATAATGATTGGAGAGTCACAGTTCATTTAACGTCGCCGCGATACCAAAACATTATACGCATAAGGACAAAAATAAAGAAGATGCATGGAGACCATCAAAGACGTCCCTCCAAAGATTCATTTTACGTGCCACGTGCACCTTTTTCATAATTTATCACTATCTATGTGAACACGTATGTATTTCATTCTTAAGCATGACTGATGCTGTTGATTTTAAGCTCAGATCTGTGTGGGGGTCCGGAGGATGAATGGCAGTAATGAAACTGTTATTTAGGATGAATTCTGGCCCCTCGTTTCAGTCTCATTTGTGCTGACTGCCGCTTGAGAGGGAGAAACGCGGAGCTGAGGACAGCGGGACCGGGGACTACAACAACCCCCTGAGGAGGGCAGGAGAAAGGGGAGGGGGGCCACCCGAAATGGAGCAGGGGAATCAGAGGCCTGCTGCCCTCATGTTGCCCTCATGCTGCCCTCATATTGCCCTCATGTTGCCCTCATGTTGCCCTAATGCTGCCCTCATGTTGCCCTCATGTTGCCCTAATGCTGCCCTCATGCTGCCCCCATGCTGCCCTCATGCAGCCCTCATGTTGCCCTCATGCAGCCCTCATGCTGCCCTCATGTTGCCCTCATGCTGCCCTAATGCTGCCCTCATGCTACCCTCATGTTGCCCTCATGCTGCCCTCATGTTGCCCTCATGCTGCCCTCATGCTGCCCTCATGTTGCCCTCATGTTGCCCTCATGCAGCCCTCATGCTGCCCTCATGCAGCCCTCATGTTGCCCTCATGTTGCCCTCATGCTGCCCTCATGTTGTCCTCATGTTGCCCTCATGCTGCCCTCATGTTGCCCTCATGTTGCCCTCAAGCTGCCCTCATGCTGCCCTCATGTTTCCCTCATGTTGCCCTCATGCTGCCCTAATGCTGCCCTCATGTTGCCCTCATGCTGCCCTAATGCTGCCCTCATGTTTCCCTCATGTTGCCCTCATGCTGCCCTCATGTTGCCCTCATGCTGCCCTAATGCTGCCCTCATGTTGCCCTCAAGCTGCCCTCATGCTGCCCTCATGTTTCCCTCATGTTGCCCTCATGCTGCCCTCATGTTGCCCTCATGTTGCCCTCATGCTGCCCTAATGCTGCCCTCATGTTGCCCTCATCTTGCCCTCATGCTGCCCTCATGTTGCCCTCAGGCTGCCCTCATGTAGCCCTGGTGCTGCCCTCATGTTGCCCTCATGCTGCCCTCAGGGTGCCCTCATGCTGCCCTCATGTTGCCCTCATGTTGCCCTCATGCTGCCCTCATGTTGCCCTCAAGCTGCCCTCAGGCTGCCCTCATGTTGCCCTCATGCTGCCCTCATGTTGCCCTAATGCTGCCCTAATGTTGCCCTCATGCAGCCCTGGTGCTGCCCTCATGTTGCCCTCATGCTGCCCTCATGTTGCCCTCATGTAGCCCTGGTGCTGCCCTCATGTTGCCCTCATGCTGCCCTCATGTTGCCCTCATGCAGCCTTAATGCTGCCCTAATGCTGCCCTCATGCAGCCTTAATGCAGCCCTAATGCTGCCCTCATGTTGCCCTC
The DNA here is from genome assembly GCA_019788955.1 of Albula glossodonta. Classification (NCBI taxonomy): domain Eukaryota; kingdom Metazoa; phylum Chordata; class Actinopteri; order Albuliformes; family Albulidae; genus Albula; species Albula glossodonta. Next base: position 887,991 of record JAFBMS010000056.1, on the reverse strand, counting down.
ATGACTGAAAACAGGGATCTTCAGGACCCGGAAGTGCTGAACAATGTCCAATCAGGGCACAGGGAAAGCATCTCCTCTCCATCTTCCAACACAAACATTTCACTCCCAGACACACGGCCTGGCTCGCTCCAGACTTCCACATGTCATACTGTCCTTTAAATCTGGGCAGTAAAAATGAGTGGGAAATTATTAAATCAGAACAAATATTTTCATTTTCTGTAGCACCCTTATAAATGCCTTAAAATGCACCAAAAAAATTTAATTCTTTATCCATATAGCAGTGGATTATTTTTGGTACAATATAGAACTATTAATGAACAATTTGTTCCCGCAGAACTATCCCATAGTGTTGTATAACTGTTCCATGGTAACAGATTATATGTTAATGATTCTGTAGAGCACCAGCAAACGTACCCTGTGATTAAGAACAAAGTACCCTGGTAGAGCCGTTTTTGCTTAGGGAGCATAGCGTGAATCAGTCTAACATGACAGTCCAAACTTGTCATCCTCCCCTCACTCGGAGAATGAGAGAAATGCCATCAATTATCAGGGGAAGATGGGGGGGGCAGAATGAATTCTGTTCTCCGTTACCCGGCCTCACCAAAGCTCCAAGACCTTATAGATGTAGCCCATAAATATGCGTCGGGGCAGCGCAGTTCTGTGTTTATTAAGTTTGCGCGGCCTGTCTCGGGTAAAGGAATAGCGGACGCTGACAGATGTGAAATGAACACGCAGCACCGTCTGCGGGTCACAAGGTGAGGGCCGTGGAAAAAATGTGCGGAGGATTGTGTTGTGTCATGCTTTTTATTCAGCGCCACTGCCATCTGTCACTGCTGCACTATGAAATTAATACTGTTTAAATGTCTGATTTTGGTGAAATAGAAAATGGCATAAATGAAAAGTATTTTTGGTGATATATACATATTTATATGGTATATTATATGTGATTGTTTGGCAGTGGGAGAGAACATAATTGGAGTGGATTTATTTAAGCTGATATAATTCTTCAGTGTAGTTAATTTATTTACTCATCTATTTTAATTAGCCATATATATATATATATTTTTTTTTTTTTAAACTGCCAAAACTTTTTAATTTTTGGTTGTGAAGGTGAAGAAAAACCAGCTTTCTCGGAGGCTGGCTGGAATTCCACAGAGAGCTGTGGGTTTGAAACTAGCCGGATTTGACAGTATTTCTTTGCAGGGCTAAACCCGCTCTCACTGAATCACCAGCTCCATAAACGATGGGCAAAAGGGGTCTGCGTTATTTACAACCCTCAGATCCGCCAGAGCAATAGTTCTTTGGAGGTGGGAAAAAAAATCACCCCCTAACCTGGGCCAGATTACAAAACTCTCTCTCTCTCTCTCTCCCTCTCTCATCATCATCTGTCAAAAGCTGCCTGAACGCCCCCCCCCCCCCCCCCCCCCCCCCCCCCTCCTCACACCCCCCCCCCGACCCCCCCCCCCCCCCCCCCCCCCACCCAAACCCCTCCTGTCCTGCCGCTTCCACCACATGTCTCCTGCAGTTTTACAGCCCAGCAGATAACCCCACCCTCCACATGTCACCAATAGGGTGGACCTCTTGGCATCTACGCCCTGATTAGAGCGTGTGGACATTACGTTCACTCCAGCCACCCCCCAAACTTCACCTCCCAGACCTTATCGCTGGTCTGGGAGGTGGGGGGGTGAGGGAATATTTAGGAAGTACCGTGCTCTGGTGAGAGGGTGAGAGAGGACAGGTGTGAGGGAAAACCAATGTCAGTTTGCAGCAGTCAGTTTAAGGTTGTAAATTCATAAACCCGAGAACAGGTGCAGTTCTCCTCACAGGCTGGTGAACTGAATGTTACTTTGGAGCGAGAAATAAGGCCGAAAGATTTAAATGCACATTTTATATGTTAAGTTGCCCTGAAATGCAGTTTTGGCTGTAAAATGACACGAATGTAAACTCATTTGATGCTGAGTAAAAACATGTAAGGCCGTCTGTGTTTATGTAGCGCACAGCGGAATACAGTGGCTGGCAGCCTAAACAGGCACTCCAGGCTACAAGACTCATCGTAGCAGTTGCTCACAGTCTTATTTTGGTTGTATGACCAGGCACACCAGAACTGATGTGGTTTTCTCTGGAACCATAAATCTCCTCTGAGACACACCCATGCTCAGTTGACAGTTTTGTTTTCCATGCCTCAACAAGATCTTGAAATGTCAAACCACGACAAGGGACTCAAGCCCATTACTAAACAAGAGTGGTTTCATAAACAAGACGACAAAGTCAAATACCTTCCATGACCTCTCCAATCACCAGATCGAAACATCACTTAACCATCATTGGAAGTTCTGGATCATAGATCGCAAAGTAGATTTCCACCTCACTCATCCTGCAAAGACCTCAAGTCTCTTGAAGAACTGTCTGTATTCCAGCAAAAACAAGTACAGTAACATTCCAGAAAGGACTGACACGGTTCTGAAGGCAAAGGGTGGCTTTGTTTATTACTAATTTACAACAATAATAATAATAATAATATTCTGATTAATGTATCCATAATACTGTCCTGCTGGGATGGATGAAGTTTGTGAGTGTTCCTACTCATTTCCAGTCTCACTGTTAGGCTCTCCACTGCATGTTACCGGCCCCTTTCCGGTGCACAAGCCAGAGTTTTTTTATGAAGAGCATCCAAACAGACACACACACACCCCCCTCGGTGAAGTAGGACACCCGTCCTTTCTCTGTCCCGTCTCTCTGGGCTCAGCGTTCGAGCGTGGTCTTCTGCTCAGTGTCACCGTCGGCTGAAGAGCACCTCATTCCTGTGGGGATTGTTTGACTCATAAGCATTTTGACCGAACGCACAACAGCTCTGCACAACCTGACACCCCTCAAACACACACGTTCACAGAGGACACTTTGTTTGGAGTGGGTGGTGGGGGGGGGGGGGGGGGGGGGGGGGGGGGCAATGGAAGGTAAGGTGACTTACACCATTAAATGCTTCCACTGATCCATAAAGGGTACCAAATGATTTCATTGGAAACGTAATAAAATGGTCCAAAAACACACACACTCACACATACACAATACTCTGGCACGCGCCAATGTCGTGGGCTATTATATGCCAGAGAGAACAGGAGCATCCTCGGTGATAGTCAGGCGCTGGCATGATCCGCTAACAATCGAGGACTGCACAAGTTTCCTCGTCTGAAAAAACTAACGCCGGAGCGTTCTGGCAGCGCGCGCGGATTTTCAGAACAACTTGTCATGCGGTGCTGGCAAAGCATGAAGTGGAGCGTCTTTAAGAGGGGGGAAAAAATAATATGGGCTGCGTTTTATCCAAAGCAATTCTGCTTTTTTTCCTTTTTTTAATATATCAGTGGTGTCTTCCCAATGCAGAACAGGTAAGCTACATTCACGCCATTAGTATGTGTTTTTATGTGCAAACCGTGAGGTTAGGCCCAGTAGCTGAATTGTAGTTTCAAGAAAACAATAGTAGAGAATTTGAGTTGAGGGGTTTGTGAACATGTCTTGAATCAATGTTGTAGAGAAGCTCATAAAAAATATACACGAAATACAAGATTAAGGAATTATTATTTGAAAGCAAGTGCTACTACTAACCTCGTGCTGACAATTTAAGCATACAATGGCGCGCTAAACCGCAGTTGTGTGTCTGCGACTGTGATCTGTGGAGTCCTAAATCTGTCCCCTTGTACTTGGAGTGCATTACACACAATGCAGTTCTTCAGCTGTTAAACGCTAGCCAGGCGCGAGGGCCTAAGTGGGGTGCAGGGAGCCGAGGATAATGGTATTACCCATGCATATCAACACATTTAATAAATCAGACTGGAAGAGAACACCCCAACAACGCACAACGGGTGCAGCCAAGCATCTGGGCTCTGCAGAGAAGCAGCCAGGCTGTCATCGCCATGTTGCTTTTTCTGATTGGCTGAGGGTGTCGTTTAACCGCTGTTCTTTCAGTGGAGGAGGCCTTGATGATGCGGTCAAGTTGATGCGGCCTTGCTCTTCAAAGTCACCATGTCTGAGGCCTACCTGGTGTCAGGATATTGCTTGCGTTATGCTGAAAATTTAGAGCCACTTTTACTAAAGAATTTAGTTCATAAAAGACTGTTTTGGTGATGCAAAAATGCTATTGGGCTTGTGATTGGCTGTGGTAGTTTGTTTGCACCAATCACAAACCACATCACTGAAACTCCATGTGAAAAAAATGTGCTATAGGCTTTGATAAATCTGGCCCTTTGTGTGATTCACTGAACTACAAAAGATTTTTTTTTAAGGTTGAGTTTGGTCAGCAGAACAAAGGGGGCATAGATGGAAATTAGTTAAGGGTAAATTCCCAAAACTGATATGAGGAAGTCTTATTTTACAGAAAGAGCTGCCAGCGTTTGGTATAACTTGCCCTGTAATGTAGTCGAGGCAGACTGAGATCCTTGGAATGTCAAAAGGCACAGGCTTGGTGCAGTACTGGATACTCTGTACAATGTAGGTCGACAACTAGCCTAGATGGACCTGACTGCCCTGTTCTTGTCATTGAGCGTTCCCCGTGTTCTCGTAAAGATGTGTGTTGCAGTCGCCACGGTGACATCAGCGGATACAGCAGTCTCCCCGTCTTTCCTCCTCTCATGGTTTGGCACGGCGCACTCCATTCCATGCAAGTGTCTGTCACCACACACCATGCACAAAAAAATAAAAACCGGTAGAGCTGCCTGCAGCAGTCAATCATAGTGTCTGAAGTTGGCATGGCTTCAGTTGGCATTTTCTGTTCATTCTTGGTGTATGTGTCACCACCCCCCCCCCCCCCCCCCCAACCCCACACCCCCACCTCCTTTGGCTTGGAGAAACATCCCCTTTATTTCCCCCTAGTTTTCCTGTTTTCCTTATCTGGCGACTGGATACTGCCCGACACATGGGATCAACCGAGTGGAAATCGGGCCGAGGGAAGATGAAGGAGGAGAAGAAGAAGAGGAGGAAGACGAGGGTAATGTCGACGCTCCGGGAAGATGACCCCGTTAGCAGTAGCCTGCTGGAATCAGAGGACGCTGCGCGGTTTCTTGCTGCGGGTCTCGGTAGGTGCCCAATGCACCAGGGAGGTTCCTGTTTGAAGAACATCTGTCACGCTGACAAACAATAACCATATCGGACCCTGGGGGAAAACAACAGTGAGCTCCATATTTTATCTTTTGTCTCGGGCGCTGGGTAGGGGGTGGGGTGTTCGGAAGTGGATGTGCGGCAGACCACGTGCAAACGCTAACAGAAGTGTGCGCACCCTTGTCCCTCACCATCTTAGGACGCAACAAAAAAAATCCTTCTCATAAAAAAAAAAAAAAAAAAAAAAAAAAACGCAGGTAACCGTCCGTCGCCTTTTCTGTTTCTGCAATGCACAGCAGCAGTGGTGTGTAATTCTGCGAATAATAATATGGAATGAGGAATGCAATATCGATTTGTCTCAGATTCTTGTGTGCGAGATGTCCTTCATTAATCTTGTTTGGGTCCCCGGTGATTCCCCGGCCCAAATATTAGGGCGGTCCGCCATGCGGCCTAGCCTGGGCCCCCCAGACCTGTCTCTCTGGGCCTGGGAGGAGGCAGGGGCAGGGCCGCCTTCTTGCCGCTTTTCTAATGCTCTTGCAGTTTCTCTTGGCTTAATTGAGAATTTGAACAAACAAATTAATCATTGCAGCCCATAAAAATGACAGGATTCATGCAGTAGCATTCTTCATTCTCTCTAATTTGTTGTGCCCCCCCCCCCACTTTTCCTCCCTCTTTCCCCTTTCCCTTTCTTTAAATCCCCACAGCATTTTTTTGTGCTGAATCCACGAGTTTACCCCCCTTATGAAAATTACAAATAGTTGTCAAGGTTAACGAGTTAATATTCTCATTCAATATTTATTTTATGGGCTAGGGGAGCGTCTCTGTTCAGCGCGTCCTCTTCCAGCTCAGAGACGGGTTTGTTAATCAAAATGACAAGGACAGTGTCCTTTTGATAATCCCCTGAATCATCTGGAATAAAAAATGAACTTTATTAATCAGCAGGCTCTGATTCATTGTTATGAAGTGTTGCCCGTCTACTTCCCGGCATTCTCTTAATTTCTGCGGAAGCTTAACAATCTCCCCAATGATTTGGAGCCTTTTGGGCTCTGGAGCTCCTCCACAGCCCCCTCAATAAATACTGGGGAAGGCCGTTCTTCTTCTCTGCTGAGATCATGCATGGCCTGACAGTTACAAAATACAATTATTGCTCGCTTCTGCTTATAAATTCATAATTTGCATAAGAAGGAAGGTGGAGCTGAAATTTATTTCAATCTAGTGGAACAGGGGGCAGTGGACAGGGCTATTTTTTTATTATTTTTTTTTTTAAACCTGTCCTTCTAAAGTAATGACAATACAGGGAATCTTAGCGTCTAGCTCCACTCCACTATATACTGTAGCTGAGGAGAAAAGGGTGGCGTAGTGTCATGGTAAAGGAGTGGAAGTTGCTGGGTTGCAACGCTGCATGACATTGTGTAGCATGTGGCTTGTAACATAGCAACAAAGAAGACCGCTACAATGTATCTAAACTGCACTTCCACCAACTCCAAACACCCACCAAAAAGAAAATAAAATGAAATAATGTACACGGAATTAAACGTAAAACCTAGATCGTTCACAAAACTTGCTTTAAATTACAGACGTATGTTGGTATTTCGCTCTAGGAAGACAGCTGCTCTCATGGCATTGTAAAGGCTGGCAGCTAAGCCTGTGCTATTGTTTAACACCCAGATTATGAATGCATTTATTTAGACAGAGCAAGAATGATTATCTAGTTTTGATTATTGTTCTGACTGATGCTTGAAAAGTGAATGGGGACAGAGACATATGGTTAAACTACAAACTACACTACTAAACTACACTGCGGTGTGGTTACACTACAAACTACACTACTAAACTACACAGCTGGTTCGGCCTCTTTCTCCTCCTCTATTGCAGATCTACCATTGTTTTTATTACATTTAAAATTGGACTCAAGTGAATCTTAAACATGAAAAATCCCAGACCTGTAGAAATTATGACTAAAACATGCTACTGTTTAGTATTGGTTGATGAATATTGTGAATATTAAAACTATTTATGATTTATGACCACTTCCTGGAAAGAGGAGAACTACTAAACTGTTATACCATTGAGTTATAATACACAACTGAGCTACTCAGACATAAGAAAGAATTTCCATATTACAATATTAGCACTGTTCTAACATACCCCATGAATACTTTAAAAAATAAGCAGAACAAGAAAACTGGGGCAAAAGGAAATCATTCTTCGAAATTATGCATTTTTAATATTGCGGATATTCAGAAATGTTCCTAAACACGTCCCAACCACTCTACAATAGATCTGTGACATGCACAGAACATAGGTTTTAATAATAAAAGTAACTGAGCACGACTCTTTCAACTTTCTCTCGTGAAAATACTTACTTTCCCCTCTCACCTTATTTAGGTTAGCAGCCAGCAGATATTGCTGAACTGGGTGTTATCCGAAGCGGATGGAATGGAAAAGTCGCAGCAAAGTAAACATTGTGAATAATGGAAGGCGTTTGCAGTCGCACGACCAAATTGAGACGTAGAAGAATGGACGCATTTGACAGTTCAGTACTCTCGAAGGTCTAAAAGACGATTCGGGGCCGTGAGAGAGGAAGGCAGCGATCCCATTGGCTACGCATTGAAGAGCGCGCTTGCATGTTAAGTGTGATCCCAAAACAATCTCACGCAGACCGGTCTTAATTTAGAGTATCTGAAAAACTGGGGCAATTAATACTGCATACATTGAATGGTTATAATTAATATATAAAATGAAATCCAGTTTGCCTAGGAAATGGAGCAAGGTTGGGTTCTAATCTAATTTGCATGAGAGTGTCAGACATGCAGCGCTCGTTTGCTCTGAAGTTACGTCCATGAAACGGAATAGGAAAGACTGTTCACAAAGTTTCATATCTTGAGGGGGTTTCTTTCTGATCAATTCCTATCATTACTGGTAGAGGACGAGAAAAAGTCCGCCTCTCGTGATCCCTTGATCAAATTTACATGCGCCCTCCTCTACTGTATCACCTCCTCATGAACACGGTTACCGACCTTAAGGAGTGCCTTTCTCTGGAATAGAATAGCTGGAAACCTGACCAGAGGGTTGCGGGTTTGAGTCCTCAGTCAAGAATCCTCCAATCTCCTCTGATAAAAGCTCAATTGTTTGACTAGCAATGTTGGGGAAAACTGCTTACCTGGACAAACTTGCACAAAGCTACTTCATGTAGTGGCTTTCAGATTTTAAAACTGCAGGTGCTTATTGTCCTCAAACAGGTCTGGAAACAGGGTGTAGAGAAAAGCAATCATTGCATCAAAATATAAACATCTGTGTATACATTTTCACTAGTATAAGCATAAGCAAATATATGCCTACCAGAACCCTGTAAACTAAAAAGATTGTCTGCAAAATTCTGCAAATTGCATGCCAGTAAAACACTCGTTGTGTCCAAGTTTTAGAAAGGAGCTTAAATCTAGTACAAATTATTTTAATAAGGTAACCATCCCTGCTGTTGCGCTGAACGATGGAGGCTTCCTCAGGTCGACCACTCCAGCAGGGGTACGCGGCTAACTGCGGCAGCGCATTATCCATCAAAATGAATTATTTAACCCGATTGTTAATGGCCATCCCTTACCTCCGAGGTTTGGGGAAGAGAGACAAAAGCGTGCTTGGGTGAATCCCCCTCAGTTCCTGTGAGTCTGAAAGCACAGCTTTCTCCATCTCTCGGGCCTGGTGCTCAGGCGCAAAGACTCGCTGCAAACCCAGGAAGTCATAAATTGTGAAGATGTTAAAATAACTGGGCAGAGAAAAATGTTATACACAGTGTAACCGGGTCAAATTAAATTCCAGGGCTGATTTGCTGTCCCCTTTCCAAGCTGTGAATAAGTTCAGTTTTTGTGTAAAAAAGAAAAAAATGGGGGAAAAAAGATCCAAGATTTGGCTGGATAGAAGTGCTGTTTACCTGCCTTTTCGGTCGCCATTGGTCTCCTTCGGCAAAATCTGTTACTGAGTCAAAATAAATGATGTTTTGACTGTGCTTGACTGAACATTCACTGTTTCATTTGTAAATTACAGCAGAAGTAGTTATTGGGACTGCCTGCACCCTTGAAGAAGAGGTCAAGAAGTCAACGAGACGTTTGTACACAAAATACAGACTCCACTTCTTGCGGTTAGCGGCGACGGCAAGATCATAGACACAGCCTCAGTTCAGAATCCAACATTTTAAAAAGGCTTTAAAAAGGTCCATTCATGAACACCTAAGTGGACCTCTTTCATTTAGATCTAATTTAGGATTAAAAATCAAGCCCACTCATGCCACGTGTCAGAAAATGATGTTTAAACCTGTACATTCATACTTTATATTTTCATGCATGTTTACTAATTGAAACTACAAATTATATGACAGCAATTACCTCAAATACCTTAAATGGCATTTCATTCAGTTAATGATTCACATTATTTAAATGGTATTTTGATGTCACTTTCTGTGTACAGAACCACCTCCTTTTGTTAGACATTTCTTTAGACATTTCTTTAACTCTGCTGTATGTGTTTACTGGCAGGAAGTGATACTATAGGTGTGTATGAAGTGACATGGATGCAGTGACATCACCAAACAGGAAACAAATTCTGGTGATTATGAACAGGGCAATCCGAGGCAGGTAAAACTTCCCAACTTGACAAATGTACTTCCACCCACTTTAGCATCATTTTAACACTCATTCTTTCATCTAATTAAATGCTGATCCAGAAAACACAGCTTTGGCTGTACAGGACCTTTATCGAGAACACGCAGCTATGATTAACAAAGGCAGAAGTAAAAATGGAGGGGAATCTCGTTCACAGAGCTCACCAGGTTTTATAAACACAATTCACCAAACACAAAACCAAGCAGGCCTACGGCACTACATAAATCTCTTCCTCGAGGGAATAATTCCCCGTTGATAACTTTTCCCCCTTTTACAGGCGTAATTTAAGGCCCGGGTCTTGTGAAGGAAATGATTTTATGATTCTACAAGCTCTCAGGTCCACTTCCATCAGAAGGTCAAACCAAAAATATTCAGTGGGCCTCATCAAAGCTGAACTGAACCTTAAAAAAAAATACTGTCTGTCCACAGTTTTGCTGCTTTGAAATGTTCCGACCGACCTCAAAATATACATCATGTTTCCCCTGAGGTGTTATCAATTTTGAATTGTGCAACCTTAAGATAATGTTTTATAAAATTTGCACTAGCTGTCAGGCAAAATAATTGTCTGATGTGTAACTTCTTTTACAGAGAAAGCGGCCATGAGAAAACAGAGAGAAAGAACTTCTCTGCCGTTCATATCTGGGAGGGATGAGCATTAGTCTAAGACAGTAATTATATATATTTATATATGTATATATATCCGGTGTGTGTGTGTGTGAGAGAGAGCACATCATATGTTGTAATTGGGGATAAAAATACAATAATTAACTGACTGTATCGGAAGGGAAGCTCATCCCCCTGGCAGAGTTTGTGCTGTCTTAGCATGTATGGAGTGAGGGTTGAATGACTGGCCCAACCTTCTGCATTTAGTAATAAGCCATCACCTCTTTATGAGATTATAACTTCAAGCAGGAAAGCGGCTTAACTTTGCACTCAACAGGAACTTTAGAGACATTTTACACGGCTTGATTTTCTGACCCCATCTCCCCCTCCCCCTTTTGTCACCTGAATCTGTAAATATGAAATCACAAATTACAATGTGCTACATTCAATAAAACACGATCATTCTTATGCAATTGGATCTAAACAGATTTTGCATTGCAACCTCTTTGCCTTTAATCATATTATACCTACTTGGCAACAGGCAAACGTGTCCTTTGGAATACCTTCTTTTCATTGTAAAGTGGAACAGCACAGGCCCTTAAAAATATTTAAAACAGTTGTCTGGAATTAGCATAGCTAGCCTAATGATGGCAGTGGTGCTCATTCTGCTCACAGTCAACAGAGCTGCTACAGCAAGTGGCCTGCAGTCCCCCAGTTTACCAAAGGGGTCACTGGTGAGCAATGCAAAAAGTTCTCTCTCCCTGGGTGAAATTACTACGTTACCTTGATGAACTCAGGTAGCACTGGCAAGTCTTGACTCTGACTACCTTTGGGTCATATGGTACAAAAAGTGCCTTAACTGGGTGAACCGTTTCCGGTTTCAGCTGGATCATATTGGTGCAATAATACATAAGAACCTGGGCCTGGGACCCCCCCTGCTACAACCCCAACTGTGATAGTAGCAAGAAAAAATTCCCTGGCTAAAAGGAAAACACCTTTGAGCAGGTCCCAGCACAGAGGGAGACACCATCTGCTCCTGACCAGCTCCAGGCAATCTTTAAGAGTCTAACAGAGAAGTGCATCAGTGCTGTCTGCCTCTCTGGTCAGTGGGAGCAGACAGGGAGGCCAGGGCTGGGACACTGACAGGCAGGAGGACCACGATAGGCTGAGAGTTTGTTTATTTCCTTTAGGACAAGTCAGGCTGTGGAGGAAATCTTTTGAGGACAGACTGACAATCAGACAGACAGTCAGATAGACAGACAGGCAAGAAGGCAGGCAGTTATATAGATAGATAGATAGATAGACAGACAGGCAGGCAGGCAGACAGACAGATAGATAGATAAAGAGACAGATAAATGTGAGCTGATGTGAACTGTAAGACCACTGCATTGAAAGATCAGGCAACTTTTTGTCTGTTCTTCTCATCCTTGACCTCTGAATTCAATACAAATTATGATGCCTAAGTAAAATACAACCTTAAATGCACTAATAACAAAAAAAGGGGTAGCATTTTTTTTTCCAAAACAATTGCTTTCTCTCTCCTGGTTTCCATCCAACAATCCACAAAACTGTCTCCAAACTGTGCCTGTGAGGAGAAAGTAACTTTGATTTTAAGTACATGTCGAGCTAAGGACAAAATGATGATTGAATTCCAACTGCTATTCTCCTGTGGAAAAGTTAAAGAATCACCGCTCCACACCACTGACAACGTACATCAAAGTGCCCCATGTGTAATATTATAAATAAGACTTAAGCATTAAAAAGTAAAATTCTGTCAGATAGAATAGTAAGTAGCCCGCTGTCTACACTCTGTCCCTCTGCACACTCGGTTACACTAATACTCAGAATCAAATTATCTCAGGGCATTTTATTCTTTTTCATTAACCGTACACCCTAAATCCTGAGGTTACATTTATCAAAATATTAGAAAAAAAAGTGCAGACATTTTTTTAAAGGATTTGTCTAAAATTTCTGTGTAAAAAGTATCTGTGAATGAGCATCCCAACGTCACAACACCACCAAAGAGCTACAGTCAGCCACTCAGTCACTGGAAGGATTTTTTAAATTCATTTCAATTATCTTCCAGCTTAACATGTGTTTGTTTTGTTTGTTTGTTTGTTGCCTGTTTTGACCAAAACATCCATTAAATCTAATGGGTCAATGAGTCCGACCCTCTTCTGAATGTCATCTTGAGGTTCTCAGCTCGCAAAATTCAATTTCACTTTCGCATAATTATTTTCTTTATTTTTCATACTGCAATCAACTGCCATTTTATTATCCAGAATGAATTGCCTAAAAAAATGGTTGTACATGGTTGCAAGAGCGTGCAGGAAAGACAACCGAACGCAAAAAAAAAAAAAAAAACAGTCAGCCCTAATAGTGTGACCTTGCTCTCCACAGGTATATGTATTTAAGAAGACCATCAAAAGGTTTGAGGAAATGAAGAATATCGCAGTTCAAATGGCAGCCTGGATTTTAAAGAGAGGCGTGCAGTATACGGTATTTAATGTAGTGGTGCACAGCACAATTTTTAATCAAGTCTATGGCATGTGAAAAGAGAGAGTCTATGAGTGGCTGGGGCTTTGATGTTTGAGGGATACAACCTTTTAGCTGAGTAATTGGCATCCTGCAATCTTTACACAACCAAGCAAAACCATGGCCAAGACTTTCAGGCTGTACTGAGCCAAACAGAAAGAAAGAAAAAAAAAAGACACAGAGGGGATTCTCAAACAACAAAGTGTGTTTTGAAGGAGCCCCCCCCCCTCTCTCTCTCTCTCTCTCTTGCTTTGCTTTTCAGAGTCACATCCTACTGTTCCCGCTCTTTAATTAAATTGGTGTGGTCTTACATTCCAGTGTGTAAATCCTGTTGAAACAAACTTCAAAATAAAAGTTAAAAAAAAGAATGCTTTTCCTCATCCTGCTAGTGATGAAGAGCCAGACTCTCGCAATGCTGAGATGTGCTTGAGTGTCCTTGGAATGGCACATTTATGAAATAGTCACTTTTCATAAATTAATCTTTTTATTCAACCGTTTAGCTGTTTGAAATAATGCTCTCATTTTCTAAGTCATGATAAACTTTGGAGAAGTTGATACTGGGCTTGAATCACTCAACGGAAAGAGACCTGCCCCGTACGGTGGTTAAGAATAGCCGAACTGCAGGCTTTGCCAGGTGGAGAACCATGCTCTGAAGGTCTGTTTGGAAGTTTTTATTGTCTGTCATTTTTATCAGTTTATATCGGGGCCTAAACTTCCCAGCTAACACATGAGCTGTACCGTGTAATACCTGGGATGACCCTTCTGTTTGCTATGAGGCCCTTCGGAGATCACATCTATATTATATTTTCTTCCCATTGAAGTACACTTTTAAACCACCTTGACAGGCCTTCAACCTTTTGCGGCGGAGAGACCGCAGTCCCAGTAGCCGGCATGCTAACGTGCCTCTCAGCACAGCTGGGGAAAAAAAAAAAAAAAAAAAAAACCAACCAGGCTTGATGTTCAAAAACACAAAAAGGTGTGTGATGTCATCTCTCTCAACATTTATACATCCAGCCTTACGGCACCCCCCCCACCCCCCCCCACCCCCCCCCACCCCCCCCCCCCCCCCCACCCCACCCCACGGCCATACCCAAAACCATCAACCCCCTAACAGAGAACCTGCTGCTTCATCTCCACTCCTTCCCCTGCCCCTTTGATGTTGATCTATGAGCTTTGGGGACGCAGCACACTCCTTCAATGACAAGCCAGGAGTGCATCTTCCTGTCCCCGCACTCTTCCTCTCCCAGAGTGCTTCCACAGCCAGGCTATTGAGGGTTTGCCCTGTGGCGGGCTGGAGTACTCCGTTCTCCAGAAATAGCAGACGAACATCCTTCACAAAGATTCAGGTCTCCGTACTGCAGGAGAGGAATTCATCTGAATCCCCGTCTCTTAAATAAAGATGACAGTTATGATGTGTGGTTAATATTGAAGTTTTGGGAATGCTTGGTGTTCTCTGCCCCCCCCCCCCCCCCCCCCAAAGCCCACAGCACACATAGCAACGCATCATTTGTCCTCCATCATTTCATCAAATGCCTTTCACACGCTAACAAAGAAAAAAAAATGCTAACGCTTACACTCCAGCCTTTGTCCACCATACAACCAAGAAAGTAATTAACGTCATAATGAGCGCGTTTAGAGCGTTGTGTGTTTTTTGATTTTGACATCTGATTGGGTTTTTTTTTACCAGGCAGAAATACTTCTCAAATACAGCTCACAGGGTAGTTTGATATTATATTATACCTTTTTCAACAGCCGTGATTGACCAGCTATTCAGATATTAATTATAGACCTGTGCATTTTTATGGTTTAATCTACAGTAATCTGCTCTTATCATGATATATGCACATGTAGGTATATACATATTTATTTGTTCTCACTTTTAAGAAAAAACTTATTATTATTATTCAGTTTTTTACTTCTATTAATTAAACATTTTATGCGAGTGGCTTTTTTATATTTTGTTTTAAAATGTTACATTTTAAAATGTTATAACACATCTCTGAAAAGGGTACCATCATAGGTTTTCCAAAATAAGTATGGCCCTTTCAGAAAGACATTGATCAATATTTAAATATATTTTTCTAAGATGTTATTCATACCATTCTGCATCTACGAACAATCTGAGAAATAAAATGTTCTCTGAGCATTCAAAGAAAGCTACAATACTTTATGGAAGAAAATAGAAGATTTGAAAGGCTGCTATTAAATCAGAGATAGCACAGCAGAAAGGGATTCCTTCAGTTCCAACATCAGAGAGCTATGAATGTGCAAGTAAATGGCATTTATCTTAAAAACGGATATTAAGTATTAAAAACATAAACAGCCATTACCATCTAGGTACACACACACACACACACAAACATTAAATGCTAGGTACAAAGTTGCTCCTAAGTTACAGGACAACAAATGATGATCATACATAAAGTCTTCAGAACATTTTATTCCTAAACTCATTTTGGCAGATTGCCAAACAAACGACTTCAGAACTTTGAATTTTATTACAAATGTGTTTGAGGATGAGTAGGAGTGGCTTGCGAACAATGGATGTAGACAAAGACAAGAGGACATCTATGAAATATACTGTGACATATTTATATTTACCAATTATTACAATAAAAGGAAACTAAATCATGTTTAAAACGGATTAGGTAAAGTTTCAGTAAGGAGAATCTATCAGTGACACTCAGCAGGTTACACAGTGTGTTAAACTTCAGTAAGGAGGGTCCATCAGTGACACTCAGCAGGTTATAGAGTGTGTTTGGTTTACATAAAGAGAGTCTATAAGTAAAAGCTAGCAGACAGTGTGTTAAGCTTCAGTAAGGAACGTCCATCAGTGACAGTAGGTTGTAGAGTGTATTGGACTTCAGTAAGGAGAATCTATTCGTGACATTCATCAGGTTATAGAGTGTGTTAGGCTTCAGTAAGGACAGACTGTCACTTAGATACAGTGCGGGGGTGGAGGTGGGTGGGGGGGGGGGGGTTCTGGAGGGGTCAGACCCTCTCCCATTCTGCTGCTGGACTGGAGCCAGAGGTATCAGGATGCCCAGTGGAGCGCTGGGGTAAACAGTGTTCATGTGCTCATACTAGTGTTGCAGAGAGAGAGAGGGAGGGGGAGAGAGGGGGTGAGAGAGAGAGGGGGAAGTGGTCAGAATGTGCGGACCCACTCCCAGTAAAGTTCCTATGTGATTTTTACATCAAACAGAAGCAAAGAGTGGTGATGTAGGACTTCACAAAGCTAGTGACTTCAGAGTCACTTGCTTTGACTCTGAAGTCCCACCACCCCTCCAGAACAGCTACATACTTTTTTAGAAGAAGACATTAAAACAAAAAACATTAAAACAAAAAAATGTCTCTTGCTGTGCTTGCAACTTTATTGAATGAAAATGACTTGCGTTGTGGACGTGTCTGTCCTTCCTTGGAGTCTTAGAATCGAATTCGATTGGCCAATGGTGTCAACACAACATTTTATGTAAACATTCACCATTAAATTATTGTACAAAAGTGTATAATTACTAAATAAACAAATACAATATATAATTGCACCATTGTGCAATGACAGGATGTGAGGTATCAGCTGAGCAATATATGGGTGAGTTAAACTGACTTTTGGGTTTTTGTGAGTGAAATGGAGGGCGCTGTAAGGAGGCACAGACACACACATCATACACCTGCATGAATATATCTGCTCATGTTAAAAAGCGGCAGAGCTGCGACCACTGAGTCATCAATGCTCCCTGCAGTCGCCATAGTGACAGAAATATTTTACATAATTGTACTGCTCGCAAATGAAAGCAATACTGCATTCTACAGTGGATCTGGCCAAAAAAAAAAAAGCTATATTAAAAAAGAAACAGTGTGTTTCTGGCTGTGTTTATTGTTTTAAGCACTTTGATAGAGGCTATAAAAAAAATTGTGCCAAATTGATTGAGAAAAACTGAGTGTGGATTAAAGAACTTGTACAGTGTATCTGCATATTATAAAAACACATATTTTACTGAAGAGTACCAGTTTATTTAGTGATGGAAAACAGCTGAGTTATCTAATGTGAGTTTTCGTACAAAACAAGACAAGCAATTCAAACCAGAAATACAGTGACTGACCTACTTTAATGTTGTGACATTTCTTCCGTACCATTGAAATTAACATTCCTACATAATTAAGCATTTTCTCTTCCACGAAGACAACAAATCCTCACAATTAAGGCCGACTTTGGCTTGGAAAAAAAACATGCATTTCTTCTTAACTTTGGCCAAATGCAAGATGTATTTTTTCCTACCAAACAGAGATTGTTACGATCTGTGAGATCTACAGTGACAAAAAGTAATGAACAAAATACATTTTAAAAATAAAATTTGTTTTGTAAGTCAACGATGAAGCGAGAGCTGAACTGAATGTTCTATCTGCCTGACAGATTTCTTGACCAATATTTTGAGGAGTTTCCACTTGCGGTGTCTTTTTCAGTGTAATATTTTCCAGAAGTGATGATTATTGCCTATTGTAGACTGACTCCAGAGGGCACATGCAAACGAAAGCCCAGTATCTCACTGTCTGAGACAATATTTACTGTCACATTATTCACCAGCAATTTACAGAAATATTCTCCCTTCTGCATGTAGCTGTGGATGGAATGGAGTCGGACACAATGGGAACATTATCTTAGCTATCCATCCAAAAACAGTGAATACTGAAGTGATAGGAAATTAAAACACACACACACACACACACACACACACACACACACACACACACACACACACACACACACAAAACAATGGTACTTCAGAACATTTCCTTGCCACTGCACACAACGATTTGATTATTTAAAAATATTTCTGGTTAAGTGTTGTTTTAAATTACTTGGGGAGAGCCTGAAATCTTTAAACTGATACCAGCCAGTCACTTGTGATTCACAGCTCACAACAGAAGTCAGCCTACCAATTTAATTATCATTTATTAATATAATTTTTATTGAATTGGGTGTTTCGCTGGATAAATATGTTTAATTTTGAGAGCAATACTGGGTTACACAACATTGTTCTGATTATATGGAAGAGACCGGAGATTAAAACATGTCCTTTTTCTGTTATGGAGGTAAAACTGTCTCAGGAAAAGTACAGAGAGCTACAATAGCATCGCATCATTTGAGATTAGGAAAGCAATCGGGGAATGAGCTGCTAGCAGTGGCATGTTTGTTAAGGTCAGTTTAAGTTTCACCGCCCTCTCTGAGCAGGTATGTGCAGCTTGCTGGCTGCTACAGTGAAATGTACCACATCTGTATGTACCTTATTTAATATTTATGTTCTCTTGTTGATCTAAACCCCACATTTGTCGTACACCAGGCATAGAGAAGGTGTCACTTAAATTGCATGGCAGTCTGAAAGAGGTGTGCTTTTGTTTGGTGCTGCACGATGTGCTGAAATAACAGAAAAAACGACATGCACTGCAGCGCATCGCTGAACGTCGGTTTCTGCTTCCTTCCTCCAGTTTCAACGTGGCGATTAACCGCACCGCACATGCTCATGTCTTATGCCAAAGTGGAGCGTAGTCTCTCATTGGCCAGCAGAGAATCCGATACATTGGTCACCAGCGCAATCATTTCACAGCCATTTTCATTTAATAGGAATTGAAGTGAAAACGGACAAATAGACGTGGATTTGTTTTAAAAACTACAAGGGGCACCAACCAAAGATGAACTTATTTTCTCCCTCCCACACACACACACACACACACACACACACACACACACGGGCGTGTGTGAGAGGGAGATATGCTTATTGTCAGTCTGTAATCAATACTTTTTTAAAGTGTTAAAACCCATGTTTTTAAAAACCATGTAACTGAAGAAAGAAAACTTAAGTTTAAAAGTTACACTCTGGTTGGTACCCCATAACTCAAAATCATCTCCATTTTTATGACTGTGCCATACATCCACTCATTAAGATAAAAAAAAAAAACAGAACTACAAAAGTTGTTATGAAAAAACTCAGTACACAGTGAGGAAGGTCGCTCACAGCCACCCAAATGCATTAGCTGCATTTAGCTAGCTAGCTTAGAGATGCTTTTAGCGAATGCTGGTGATCTACATGCTGAAAGACTAGAAGAAAGAAAATCTCCCCTTTCATCACGAAGAAAACTTATCCATTGATTTATGTATCACATCATGAAATGATTAATCAAATTATGATGAGTGGAATCAGTCAGAGAGCCATGAATGACTGACAGTAGACAGCTGATTACAGAAACTCTGTATTCATGTACCAAACTTAAAAATGGCCAAAGCAGAGTAACAAGTTGTTGTTTTTTTCTTTTTTTTTTTGATATGCTAATTTACAGCTTAATTTGGCCTACTTTAAAATTTCATCTTGTTTTTAATGTTTAGTTTTTCTAAGCATATGGATCTGCTCCAAAAACAATATGCCAAAATGCCATGCCAGAGTGAGGATTTAATTGCATAGACTGAATTTTATTAAATGCTTTCTTTCAAGTAGCTGTAGGTCACACAAGTTGACATGATTTTTTAAAATTTATATTTGTTCGTATCACCACTTCCAAACATTTTCCGGTTACATTGACTTATGTGCTTATTTAAATCCATTTTGAAATGACATGCCTACAGTTCTAACAATGTACGCAAAACCTTGACCAAAAAAGAAAAAGAAAAAATCACACTGGGCTCAATTCAATCAAACACACACAAAGGGCATATGAAATTCAATCAAGACAAACTTTACATAAGAACGTAATTTTCTTTGAGTATGTTATATTGTATTACAGAGAAGCAATCATGTCTTTTACAATGTGTTCTTTCCGTTTAAAAATAGAAAGGCATAATCTCTTTAAACAATTTGTGTTGATTGCATTGCTTTTTCCATCAAGGAGGCTAGGGGCCAAATTTAGTCCTGAGCTTAAGTGTATTTTATGCTTAAATCTTCATGGCAAAAGTGAGAGACTTAAGTGAAAAATACACTTAAATGGAGGCCTGAACTTGTCCCCTTATGTATGTGACTGAATTCAGCCCCTATAATGTCTCAGAAATTATTCATTTCTTTAGTTCAAGATGGCAGTAGCTGGTGTCATTTTGTAGTCAAATTCTGGTGCGTTTCCAACGTGTTGAAGTGGCTGGAGAAGATGACTTGATTGCGTGTTGTTTAATTAGCACTCGCTCAAATGTAATCTATCATAGATTGCTTTGTCAGCGATAGCATTATTTGTTATGCCGTGATCATCATCATCATCATTATTTTCCCAATAAGAAACTCTCTGGTGCATTGTCAATGAAGGCGTGCAAAAAAAAAAAACAGCACTCGGACCCTGTGAACAGCATGGATAGTTCCCCTTTTATTCGCTCACCAATATGCCTGGCGAAATCGCAATCAAATTCCCTTTGTACGACTGCCATTTTGAAATGAATAGGAGGAGAAGGTGCACAAAATAATGCCTGCAGTCTTTCCTGTCACCGACTTACATTCACAACATGTTTAAAAATAAAACACGCATATAAAATTCAGATTTTTTTATCAGAATAGAAAGGCATTTTGATAAATTGCTGATATATTAAAAAAATAAAAAAAAAAACGCAGGACAGTCAGTCTCGTCTGACATATTTGTTCTTTAACAACAAATCAATGGTGCCGAGCACTGGCACCTGAACGCTGAACAATGGCTAGATGAAGCAAAGATTGTCTTCATTAAGCACATTAATATTCATAGAAAGTAGAAAATCTGACACCGGAGAGGACTTGCTAACCTTTTCTCATATTAGATTTTTACTTCTTAACACAATTACAGTCCGGCGATGACTTAATTAATGCCGCTTTCTGTCAGACGGCTTTAAAGAACTGTCAGTTTGGCCCCCGCTCTCGCTGTCAGCGGTGAAGAAAGACACTCATCCGACTCTGCTGGGAGACAGGCGGAATCGCCGTGCCGGGGAGAGTCACATTCCCAGACACCTTGCCAAATTGATTCTTTTAAGGGCTTTCTTTGGGATTATAATATTTTTTTCCTCACCCCCCCCCCCCCCCCCCCGTCTATGCGCGTATTAAATCTTTGGTAAATCTATATCTGGTTTGGATATCGGATGCCATTCTTTATTTTTTCCTGGTTGAAACTCCAGTTTGTGCTTTTGAGCAATGCTGTTCTCTGTGGTCTTCCACAACGGTTTTATTCCTATCAAGGCAGATGTTCTTAAACCTATGTCTCATTTTAGAGGGCTGGGTATATAACAAGGACATAAACGTTGGAAGGCAGCTAATATAAACTATTCCAAAATTACCTCCCAGAAATCTGATAGCTAATAACAGCAATGAGATGTTGATATTGTATGAAAGAATCTCAGCCATATAGATATATTTTTTTTGGCTGAAGTAGTTAATTAAACCCTTGTGCACTCCAGATATTGCTCAAACTTTGCTCTGAAATATTTTGATATTAAAGCATAAAATCAAGCTTCATCTGGCCTGTACAAATACCACAAATAAAGCAGGAGACTTTTCATTTCAGTTAGTTTCTCACCTATTACAGAACCCAGGACTCACATGTTCAACGATAATGGAGAAAATGACTGGGGAAATGAAGGATACCGACATCGAGGAGGCAAATGGGTGATTTATTCAGGAAAGAGCAGAATGGCTCTGTTTGGCGTTGGGTTTATTTGGGTGTCAGAGATCACACTGCTTTTTATGCACACATGGTGCCAGTGCGTTACGAGAGCTGATGAGCGTGATTTCCCCATAAATATGTGTTTGTAATTTACTGAAATGAACGATTGAATGTGAGTCCAGGCTTCCATTTCAGTGCACTGTATGTAAGTAAAAATTTGAGAAACTGAGTACAGTGTATATAAGTGAAAAGGGAATTTCAGTACAGTGTATATAAGTGAAAAAGGAATTTCAGTACAGTGTATATAAGTGAAAAGGGAATTTCAGTACAGTGTATATAAGCAAAAAGGGAATTTCAGTACAGTGTAAATAAGCAAAAAGGGAATTTCAGTACAGTGTATATTAGTGAAAAGGGAATTTCAGTACAGTGTATATTAGTGAAAAGGGAATTTCAGTACAGTGTATATAAGTGCAAAGGGAATTTCAGTACAGTGTATATAAGTGAAAAGGGAATTTCAGTACAGTGTATATTAGTGAAAAGGGAATTTCAGTACAGTGTATATAAGCGAAAAGGGAATTTCAGTACGTTGTATATAAGTGAAAAGGGAATTTCAGTACGGTGTATATAAGCGAAAAGGGAATTTCAGTACAGTGTATATAAGTGCAATGGGAATTTCAGTATAGGGTATATAAGTGAAAAGGGAATTTCAGTACGGTGTATATAAGTGAAAAGGGAATGTATGTGAAAAGGTATGTGAAAAGTGGAAAGGGAATTTCAGTACCGTGTATGTAATTGAAAATCTACAAGATCAAGATAACTGTTGAATGTTAATTTTGATGGCATTCATTGCAGTAGAATGAAATGTATTTGAATATCTCAAACTCTTTGGACATTTGTCATCTTTGTGTTATCTTTTCCTCAAGATAATCCAGGAATTTTCTAACACTGCAGCATAAATGAAAGAAACACCTCACAAACAAAGGTGTAGACAAACTGTACTTATTGCTGCCTTGTGTAGAATACTTAATACCATTTTGGAATCTTAAAGGTACCCAAGTTAAATAAACAAACACAATAAGGAGGGGGGGATGGGAGGAGCACACACAGTCCTTTCTTTTCTCTTCGTCGAGTGCCTCTCGCTGTTGAGAGGAGCGGGAGGGTAGCTGTCCGAACACCATGACAGAGCGCCAGTATCTGCTGCTAATGACTGATTCTCCTCCACTGAGTGTTTTGATCAAAAACACGTTCCTACCAGCTCGTCAAGCGGCAGTGGCCGATTGCAGTAATGGCTGCAGTTCAGCAAACAGCGAGTCCTTATGAAGTATTCATCGATCTAATAACCACAGCAGTAATTCTGGGATTCCTAGAGAAAGCTATGGGAGAGCTGTGAAAGAGGACTAGATAATTCTCCTGTGACAGCACTGCCGTACCCATTGTTTGGTAATTATAGAGGAACAGTTTCTCGCCTAAGAATCATGAAATACCGAACACATAAAAAGACAGGGAATGTTTTAAGCAGAGAGACGCCCGTTTGTGACAAAATGGTAATGATCTGTAATATCACTATAATTGTGATTATGTTTATTGATGTGCCATGTATCGTAAGCCCTGTCCTCTTACACAGTACACAAAACATGACCTCAAAGAATATTCTATCTGTGAAAGCAATGGCTATGTGATGTAGGCCTACTATACTCTTCACTTTTCAGTTCTCCAAAACATGCTGTTAGACAATGTGATCAGGCGATATGAGGCTGATATTATTTTTATTGTTAATTTCAGGCTTTGTTATTTTGCAAAAAAATGTACTGTCCTTGATAGAATTGTCAAGACATAATGGGACACAAATGGCCAAAGGACGAGGCTCGGAACCACAGGAGTCAAAAAAATATAGTGATAAATCAAGCCTGTACTTAAATAAGCCGTAAAAATGATGATGCCAAGATGATACAAAAAAATGAAATGAAAAATGCGTATGAAACAAAAGAAATACAGACGGGGCCAGCACGCTGCGATGTGCTAAGCAGCCACCGCTCAAATGCTGCAGGATGCTGGGATAAACAAAAACACTCGCTCATCGGATTTTTAGAGCACAACAATGTCACATTCGCAACAATACCCCCCCCCCCCAACCCAAAAAAAAAAAAATTCATCATCATAACAATATGTTTTTAATTTGTTCTTATTGTTAGAGTTTAAATTATATTCTTTTGAGTCCCATGCCATTCAAAAGGTAGCATTCATTTATATGTTTGTAATTGATTTTACTTTCTAGTATTTATTTCACAAAATGATCAGCAACAATATTATTTTAGAAGGTAAATAATTAAATAATAATGATAATGATGACACATCCAGTCATATAGTGAAGGACAAATAAATTGCATGTGGACAATAACGTTTTGGTCAGATCGCTGACTCAGCAGCTGAGCTGCTATAATTTGTTCCGTTACTAAAAAATATATATAAATAATAAAACAGAGTTCAGGAGTTTCTTTCTCTGTGGTCCATGGAAAGCCAAGAATTGGTGTGAAGTGAAAACGCGTGTTGTGTGTGTCTCTGGTGAGTCAGTTGAAGCAAAGAGAAAGGGGAAAGCGACCGGCTTGCATCGGTGGCCTCCAGCCTGTTAGGTGATATGGGACCTGGTGTGACACAGTTACCACACAATCAGGGTTGCTGGATCAAATCCGCATGAAATACATATACGTATTAAAAGTAACAAAAGTTTTCTGTGTGTTTCATTAAATTATGAATACCAACATTTTGGTATTATATGGCTACGTCTAAGGTGTGACGTCAATGTAGTTCTCATGAGCCAGGTCATTTACCTTATCACTGCTTCGGTCAAATTCCCTCTCCTTCAAAATACCTGAACAAAGTGCACTGCCCTGGCTGAGGGCTTATGCAACACAAAATAAATGATGTCATGTCACAATATAGTGTTCCCTGACCACGTATCAGGCTGCTAACAGCATATCCAGTGAAGCGTTTAAAGACCCCCTCCAGCCAGACTTACTTTTACTTGAACAAATACCTATAAAATAGAGGCAGAGAGTGGTGGAATTAGAATTCGCTGAATTAGTTTGAAAAGTGACAAATCCATATTTGCTCAGTAACTTCACCAACGGGATATCTACGTCACGGTTAATAGACGCAAGAAACGTGAATCACGACACATGGGAAATTGTTTTAGGTGGAGGTCAGAACATTGACTTTTACAGCAAAAACGCTCCCACTGACGTCAGTTTTCCAAACTCAGATCATTGTGCATCATCATTTTCAGACTATGGGATGCTATATATAGCTGTGAGATGTCAGGGAGAGTCAAGTGGCCCTTAAAGTCATACATGTTGAGTTCCTGCCTGGACACCCTTTTGACTAGTGCAGAGAGATCCTGGGTAAAAATCCATCAGGATAAATTTGGTGCTGGAGTACAGCTCACTAAGACCTGTATTTAATCAGCTTTCGCCTTTAACTGTGACTCACAATTAAATGCAACAATTGTTTTAGTCCTTTGTACACAAGCCAAAGTTAAGGAGCAATTCTGATTAAATACAGGCTGAAAACTATAGTGCTACCGTGTCCCACATCTTCTCTTTTTTCTGCAGGGCTGAATGGTGTTTATCAGCCATTTTACAGTGCGCTGTTGTCTGTACAGTATTGAATTCATTTCCCAATGTAATGTAACTGAAGCTGGAGGCATTAGGCTGTTCTTTCATCGGCAAACACAGAAAATACAGGTCACAACTGTTGTCACCCAGGATATAATGATCAAAGGAATGGAAATACAAAAAAGATGTCATTCAGATCACATCCTGTTGTCTCAAGCAAGGTTGGACCGGCTCTGTATTCTGTTTCTGCATTCACTGACAGCAGCAGTGCAGCTCCGGTCTTCCCTGGGTAAATTTAGGTTACCTGAGTCCACTGACGTGATTCTCAGGGAAAAAAAAAATAAACCAAGGAATCGAGAACCATCTGTGAATGCCAAACAATTGAATGACACACAAGCAGCACTTTGGAATGCGTAAGCTAAGAGCAGTACCAGAAACATGGCCAGTCGCTCTCAAAATGATACCATTCTCAATGGTGCCATTGTATTTTATGTAATGTACATTGTCATTATTTTTTTCATGTTTAGTTTTTTGTCATGTTTTGAGCTTAGCCTTGGTGTCCAACACATTGTTTCCTTCGACCTTCTTTCATGTTCTTTTTTCAACCGAAGAGCTGCCAAGCACACTGGCCTGTTTTAATTTTAGACTTACCCAGAACTGCGATTTGAGTTTTATTCAGAGAATGAAATATTAAAAAATTAGTGACGTAACTAAGACACTGGAAAAGCTAGCATCAACAGTATAATTCTTTCAGTCGATCAATGGAAATATGAAACAGCTTCATTAGAAACCGTAACACTGGGGAGATATTATATATATGTTGTATTTTGGTAAAGAAACATGTTTTGAAATGTAAACAACACATCAGACATTGGTTCTACCATGTGATTTACAAAAAAGAACATTTAATTTAATCATACAATGGATTCTCGGTGTGTACAGCTTACTAGCCACATTCAAACATGTCAGCTTCAGTTCATTTGTAACCGTAATCAAGTGAGATGGAAGTCTATGACAACAGGCCACACCTGTGACCAGGTAAACTGGCGCTAAAAGAAATTGTCAACATGCACATAACATAAACATAATCATTGTATATCATAAAATAAAGATGTAAATGAAAAGCAACGATTTCTAAGCAAGAGCAAGAATTTATTCTTGGCAAGAATCACTCAATGTCTACGTCCATTGCAGCGTTTCAGTCCAATATTTCTCCATTTTCAGTTCAACAGGTAGGCTGGTAATATCATGCTCTTATTGCTGACCTAATAACAGTAAGAACCCTGCTGACCTTCATAGTATAATGGTGGATAAAAAATTCACACAATTCAAAATGTCAGTGGGAAATGAGTTTTTTGGCATGGTCCTCACAACATTAATCTACAACAAAATGCTTCTGTACTATCAGCCCTGAGAGGAAATTAGCCAAAGACGCATTATGTGTGTTTTGTTTTATTTTCAATAAAATACATTTCTTTAGAACAACTAATGTATTAAATTACAAGAAGCACAACTTAATTACAGCTAATGGAGAGTGATGACCTGAAAAACAAAATGCTGATCAACCTCCTTTTAATAAAGCTATTGGAATTTGCATTCAGAGCCAAAACATGTATCGTACATGGATATGTGAGCTGTTTTCTGTGTTTCCGTAGACAATCCACTTTTTACTTATCTCAAATGTATTCAAATGACATCGATGTAGGTACTCTTGCTGAATTGTTTATGCAATTAAACAACACAATGAAAACTTGCCTTGAATCTCTTTTTTTGCTAGTGCCCTGGCATGCTACTTTAATTTTAAGAGGGCGTGTAGTTTAAGCTTAGCTATTCTTGAGGAGGCAGTTTTTAGCTTTGATATCTTTTCAGGGCTTTGGTGGGAGATTACTCAGACCTTGTAAGTACTGCTGTGTTACATTTTTAGGCATTCTGCATTCCAGAATGACTGGTCAAACCCCAGTTTAACTCACCCAGGGCAAAGCACTAAAAACAATGATGAAAATAGCAGCCTCTCCTAGCACCCATCCCAAACAGCAAACTGCCAGGGTTTGTGTGAAAACTACACAGCATTCACAGTTAGGTGGATTGTAACTTTATAGATGTGCATTCAACAATGTTCAGACTGTTATCATGCTGTGGGACTTGTGTGGAAATGTATTAGATAAGGACTGAACA
Source organism: Albula glossodonta (assembly GCA_019788955.1). Taxonomy (NCBI): domain Eukaryota; kingdom Metazoa; phylum Chordata; class Actinopteri; order Albuliformes; family Albulidae; genus Albula; species Albula glossodonta. The sequence goes on along the minus strand of JAFBMS010000056.1, from coordinate 860,726 downwards.
CAAGGCTTTGGTTTCAATTTTCAATAAAAGGATTTTTCCTCTTCATCAACACAGTTTGGCAAGTTCAGTGATCCTCATGATGAATGAAAAAACTATTGCTTTAAGTAAAAAAACTAAATGTGATGCTTCAATTGATCTTGATCGATTTCCAGGTCCAAGACAGCGTAACCGATTGTAACAATCAGCCAAAAAAATAATTTGTAATAGATCCGGTGCTGTTTTATAATACATGTCAAAATAACTCCATAACATTTAATATAACTCTTCTTAAGACATGTCACAAAGGAAGCCCATGGTTAACGTGATCCAGATGTCTCATTGAGGTACACACCCCCGCCTATTTTTTTTTTTTTTGTCCTTACCCGTCTGATTTTGGCAAAAGATACACGGGCTGGGTGTTGACACACTGTGCGCAGTGCTTAAAGGCGATACCCACAATTATCCTCAACAAGGTGTAATTCGCTTGTCACACGCTGGCTTGGGGTGGCAGATTAAAAACTGCCAGGGTTTTTTTTTTTTTTTCTTTCGCCACCGAATCGTCGAAAACAATGGAGGCTTCACAAAGCAATCATGTCACGGAGGGGGGAGAAAGGAGAAAGAGAAGGAAGGAAGGAAGGAAGGGGGAAAAAAAGTGGGAGGACTAATTGGGATTGTACGCGAGGCGGCAGCGAGCTCATTAAACCTGAGCACTACCTCATGATAAAGCGCCACTTTAAAGCCTGGCATTAATGTGATGAGGTTTTATTTCACACTTCCCAATGAACACATCTCCTCGGTTAAGCTCTTTAAATTCACTCAGCGGTACGTTTGGGAATGCTCCGCTCCTAATTGCTGCTGGAAATCAGGGAAACGCTAACAAAACTCTCACAATCAAGCAGGACTGAAATATTCATTAACTAATTGTCATTCACGTCGCCTGGCTTTCATTGGCCGGGCACAGAGAAAGTGCATAATCTCACTGCTCTCCAGGACAAAAATAAATAAATAAATACATAAAGTACAATAAAAAAAAGAATGTAATACATCTCTCTCAAAACAGACATTTTCCCCGTACGTGGGTTTTAAAATCTTAATACTAGGCAGAGGACGGGAGCAAAACAAAATGTGGCTTGTGTAATGTGAGTGTCGCACTGACGGACTGAAGAGGGTTTTCTCCATTCCCCCACCATACTGGGGCTTCCTCTTCACCCGCTCTTCCCTCCAGTCTTAGGGTGTCATGGCGGCTAGTGTTGCTTTTAGGTAGATTTTTATTTTTTTTGCCTTTCCCATTTCTTTCCTTTCGGAAATTGGGTGGGGGGGGGGGGGGGGGGGAATAAAAGGTAGCTGTGATTGTGTCCAATAAGGCCAGGATAAATTAGCATGTGAGACAGGGACTTGCAGTGCATCATGGAGCAGAAGCGCTTCGTTAGCTGCTTTTGTTGCTATAGTACCCTTCAAATGGCTTTTTAACTCACTGCGAAACTTGTGCATCTTTGATTTAGAGCAATTATGTTATCCCCCTGAAATGAGTGGAGAGTCTGAATGAGTGGCAAATGTGAATGAAGATAATTGCCTACCTTTGTGGTCGATGCATTAATACGGGGACATCGAGAAGAGAATGTGCAGGAGAAATTAAAAGGTATTGTCACCAGAGGGTTTGTAAGATCCTCTCATTGGAAAACCTAAACTATAACGGCCTATCTGTCTCTGGTAGAAATCTATTTTATTTTTTTTTTGCACCACAATTGTTGTCAACATCAATATCGCATTTGAAATATGAAATGTTAGGCTTTCATTTTATATCGTTCTCTTGAGAGTGCTACACAAAAATATGATAGTGGAAATTGGGCTTAACTTTGAATTCTTGAGATTCTGAGAACTTTGATGGTAAAGTGACATCAAAATACACCAATTTAAAGTAAGTACAACTTTCCTTACAACTAAAGTGCATTTTAAAAGAGTTTTATTGAGACATGCTTTACTTATCTGGTAGCTCTATCTGGTAGCTGGGCAGAGTCTTACCTGGCCGTATAGACCAGGTTGTTGACCCCTCATGTGGTCATCGATGATGATGGAAGTGAGAGAGAAATGAAATACCGAGCTGTAAACAAGAAAAATATGGAGAAAGGGAGGGCGGGGATGCCGGCAGGATGTTGCTCAACGTTCAGCACTACTGGGGCACTGGCCACATCCTCACACTTGCAATTTATGATACAAAACTAGTTATTTTCCATGAACATTTACTGGGGCACAACAAATTATTACTGGGGCAGATGCCCCAGTAAATAGGGTCTGGTGACACCCCTGTTTGCCAGAAAAGGAAGATGGGAGTTCAGGTATGTGATAGTTTATGTTTGTGGAAAAAACCTCCTGGAAATTTCTACCGAATTTAGGCTACCAGTTCAGTCACATTAATATTTAGTAGATGCAAGCACACACAAGTTTCTCACCTGGGTCTGTGAGCAGGGAAAGATCAACAGCACGGCTAGCTAGCTTTTAGCTGAAAGTTGCTGCAGTAGACGTTGAGAGTTGGAAAAAGCAGACGAGAGATAAGACAATAAGATGAGAGCTCACACCCTAACCTGTTATAACTGTGATGTAACCTGTGGGTAGCTTAGCTTGTTAGCACGAAACTTAGCTCGTTAGCCAGCTGCCCAGGTGGATGCCATTAAATTGTACCCTTCAGCCAGGATAAGGGTGTCTTCAAAGATAATAAATATGTGCATTCTCACCATCCTCTTAGCTCCTTTGACATGCCTTCTGCTACCCGCACTTTGAGATCCACATACTTAGACAACTACAAATCACAGTGTCTAAGGCTTTCAAAGCTGTGTGCGAGATGATAATGAGGGAAGACATTTAAGGGCATGGACACGTCCTGAAAGCTTGCTCGGGCCCAAGTCACCTTTGAAAGTACTCACTGTAAAACTCAGCCGTCAATAATGATCATTGAGTTAATTCTAACTTATAGTTAGGACTCTAGTCCTCTCTTATGTCATGAAATTTATGTAGACCCCACCTATTATTAACATGTAATATGAACTGACAGAGGAGGAGCGGGGAAAACACAATTAACAATGCGTTTGTACTGGCTAGCTTTCAGTGTCTTTATGTGCAAATTGTTGTGGCCTATTTGATAATGAGGATACTTTCATGGAGGTATTCACACTTAAAATAAGAAAACAATTTCTGCATTTGCATTGTATCTGGGTTAGCACATGACATGAACAGCACAGCAAGACCTTCCATTAAATTTAAGGAACATGTAACGTACGTCTAACTCATTTAACATATACATCAAAAAAGATAGAGATAGAGGCAACTTGGGTGTTATGACAGTATTGGTTCTGCTTATTGGATCAGATATGCCTCTGTATTATTGTTATTATTATTATTATTATAATATAGGCAGAGTGGCTCAGCGCGCAGATTCCGGCGCATATTGGGCTGCGTCAGCCGCGCTGGGTGACCCGAGGGGTCTGTTTATTGGCCCGCAGCCGTCTCTGAATCATGTTGTCAGAAGGCTTTGCTGTTGTCACTGTCAGAGGAAGGGGATGGAGAGGATCCAGCGAGGAGCGATGCCGACGGGGCCGCGCCATCCAAACATATGCTGGTACAGATGTCCCGTTAGCGCGGACAGGCAACCGCCATGCCTCCCATACCGCCGGGTCTCTCTTACAGGGCTTTGTCTGAATACCACAACGCAAGAAACAGGGCTGTCTATTTTATTTCATTTCAGTAAAAAAACACTTTAGCAGCAAACCTGCTCAATAATTAGGAAGGTAAGTTCATCACAACCCACCAACGGAGTAAACGTCTTTGAACCCAGAGCAGGGAAATCATAACTACATATAATATGCAATTCAAGGAATACATAGCATACACAATATAAACAAAATCTAAATGAATTCACATAAATAAATCAACACAATGCAATTGAAAAGTGCTTCATATTTAAAGCACTCAGATGTGAGAATAACTCGGACACCGAAAGGACAGAGGCATGATCGAATTCAATGTGAGACATCTGTGTCCATGGCTGCCGTAGTGTTTCCTGTAAACCCGGGCTTGACCAAAATAACCCTGTAACAGAGGCTTTCCCCCCTGCAGTTCTGCTTCCTGCTCGGATTTCTGCACTTATTTTGTCTGCCTTCATATCTCTTTAACGCCATCTCTTATGTTTAAAGTCTCGCTATAAATCCAGTATCAGTACTTAATGACGGTGGCGGCCCTGCCTCTAATATGTCATTGTTCTGTGATCACCCAGTAGGGAATATACTATGCCAGTCTTCGTAATTGCACGCACGGAAAGATTTATACTGCTATTACATGAGCCCATGAGAAAGGACTCAAACACAAAATTACAATGTAAGAAAAAAAGAGAGAGAGAGAGGAGGAAATCTATCCCTGGTTCGGCTCTTAATCCTGCAACTTCTTCTGGGTAGGGCTCATTATATTTTAGCTATTAAGGAAAGGGTGAGGAATAAATATGCGCAGTGTTTTTATGATTGAAAGGAGCTCCTGTGATGGCCAGCACAGGGCTATTCTTGGTATTTGGGACTTGAGAAATGAAGCAGCATTGTTTTCAAACCAGCAGCAGCTGCTGATACAGGATAAATACACAATGAAGAAGGGAGGGTCTCTGCTAATGTTCCAGGAAATGCGGGACCGTGGGGCTCCGAAAACCGAAGGAGATGTGCGGTTGAACTCTGAGCACGAAGGAGAAAAGGGGGGGGGAGGGGGGGGGCTAACATCCCATCACACCATGAAGGAAAATGACAGAGGAAAACATCCATCTCAATTAGGGCAGCGGAGCAGGGGCTGGAGAATCTCAGACAAAGGCCCAGGGACAAGGCGTGGCAGCCCCCCAGTTTCCGGCCCCTTCCCAGGGCACAGCTGCCTGGATGACTGGAGGACACGTTAATTGAACTCCCGGGGTGGTGCTGGTGTTTTTTTTTTCTTCTTCTTTCTGCAGCTCTGTGCAGCCCTCCAGGGTCCTGGGGGGGGGGGGGGGGGGGGTTGGGTTGAGTTGGGTACTATGGGAGGTGGGAGGTGGGGGAGAAGCAGGTGCTGGCTGACATAGATCAGAGCACCTTGGTGTAGGTGTGGCGTGTAGGGGTGGGCTGGACTGGGCAGGGAGGGCAGGAAAACGAGGCGGGGAGGGGGTGGGTGGAGGTGAATTGTGACAGCAGGGCCTGAAAATTACATCAGCGGCCGTGTGACGGCCTGTTGTTGTTTTATGAAAGGGAGTCGAATGACTGACTGACACGAGTGCAAATTATCACCACGGCTACAGGAACAAACAGAACGAACGCAGGTTTCGCCTCGCGACGGATACCTGCTACCCAGGAGCGTATGCGGTAAGCGGTGCGGGGTCGGAGGAGAGAGCATGATGCAATACCTCAGAGTCCATGGTTATACCACGGGGCAAGTGTTTTCCAAACTGGCCTTTTCACATGGTCGCCTTGCCTCGTTGTTAGGTAGTTTTAGATTTCTTTCTTTTTTAAAAAAAAAAAATAAAAAAAAACTCTATTAAACAATCTGTGGCACAAAAGCATAGCCTCGCCGCAAAAAAATCCAGGTCACCTGCTCCCCCAGCAACCCCACGTTTGACATTTGAGTCCGAAACCATGCCGAACCTGGTACCTGGTGCAGGGCAGAGGCTCATGGGACCAGCAGTCGTGAGGAGAGGAGATGACGGGCGTCAGGGCTGGGCAGAATGCGGTGACTCCTCCTTCCTGTGTTTTTTTTTTGTCATCCTTTTTTTCCCGTGTCTGCGTGAGAGATGGCTTGGAGGGATGCTTTGTCCTTCCACAGCCTGTCTGCTGATGTCTTTGAGCTCCGGAGACTCACTCAGCTTTGACAGCCTCGGCCTGCTCATACCTCCGGAATCAAATATACTTTTATTAGATCTGTCTTGTGGAGCGGGCGCTGTGCTGCAAAAACATGTTTTGTTCTCTTTAACCTATTCCACTGGGGGAAGCAAACCAACAGTGACACTGTCATTTGTGAGCACTGCAGTATGACTCCCTCGTGGTACAAATGTCAGATTATACTGCGCGGTACTAGTTATCCCCCCCTAAATATAGCTCCTCCGGTATGCTGGCCTGTCGCAAGAATTCATGGTTTCACACACATGCCCTTTGGAGAAGCCAGAGACACTGTCACAAACCTTAAGGAGGGGCTGGATTGAGCTTAATTGTAAATTCATAACCGTCTCTGGGCCTGTCTCCATGACTGAAGGAGAGCAACCTGCTCATGTAAGATCCTCGACTCCTGTTCCACGACACACGCCTTTAGACTTCCGCAGACATACATCCCTCTGTACACCCTCACCAACGCGGCCGGCGGCACGGAGAGTTCGTATCCTGGAAAAAAGGTTGCGTCGCGATACGCTGCCGCGTTTGAACGGGAAGAGATTCTCACCTGGAAACTGCACTTTACCGTCACAGAGAAAGACAGAGATCGAGAGGGAGAGAGAGAGAGAGAAAGAAAGAGAGGAAGAAGCACAGTTATTCCTGACAAAAAGCCATTTAGCGATATTAAATCCTTGATTCAGTACGCCCCAGCTACTCAGGCGCTTCTGTGAGTCACTGGCGGAGCTATTAGAAACTATTTACCATATTCATGGGTAACATTTAGCCCAGTGTATTTTCCTCGCTGCGACTCTCGTATTTGAAACGGGATACGCAATGCTAATAACCCAGATGAGAGTGAACTGGTTCTTTCGCATATGTAAATATTTTTAGTTGTAGTGTGATTCCAATGTTATGAAAACATTGCGATCAAAAAAAAAAAAAAAAATCTCGTGGACAACCAGTGTTTTAAAACTTATAATTATAGCAGATCTGGAATTTATTATTTTATAAAAATCACACACAGAACAAATAAAACATAATTTAGCGAACAGAGTGCAAGGGGTCCAACTTACATGAATATTAATGACATATTTAATGACAATGAAAAGCTGTCTGTTTTGTTAACAGACGGCACATAAGAACTATTCCATGGCCCACTTATACAACAAGAAAACTGTAATTTCACACATTTTTAGATGTGGAAAATGGCTTCTTCCTGTTTGCCAATAAGTCAACAAATTGAAATAGAATCATTTTGAGTTAGAAATTGCTTTGTTTTTACAGTGAGCCAGGTAAAATTTTGTCGACTTTGCCAACTTTGAAATTGCTGGTTAGTGCCCAGTGGCTACTCCAGCGAGCGCTACACTTCTCCTGTGCTTGGGGCTAGCTCTCCTGTAGCCTTGCAGTCTGCCAGTGCAGGTACAGGTTAATACACCGGAGAAGCTTACGGAGCATCTTAGCACACCGGAGAAGCTTACGGAGCATCTTAGCACACTGGAGAAGCTCACAGAGCAGCTTAGCACACCGGAGAAGCTCACAGAGCAGCTTAGCACACCGGAGAAGCTCACAGAGCAGGTTAGCACACTGGAGGAGCTCGCAGAGCAGCTTAGCACACCAGAGAAGCTCACAGAGCAGCTTAGCATGTCGGAAAAGCTCACAGAGCAGGTTAGCACACTGGAGAAGCTCACAGAGCAGGTTAGCACACCGGAGGATCTTACGTGCTCCATCTGCAGAGCTCCTCGAGTAGGTGAACATGGCAGTTCTGTGACTCGAGAGATGCAATTAGTGATTCCAAATTGGGAGGAAGGAAAAAAAAGGAGGAGAAATTGTTCAAAATTGGGACAAGCTGACAAACTTGGCAAATGTCTTTTTTTCTGTCTTCACTCTGTAAATCTGTGCGGATTTTATCTAGCTGTCAGTTAGGAGTCCTGACCGAACTCAGCCAAATCACAAGAGGGCAACATGCAAGCACGTGGGCTGTTACATTAAAATGAAATATTTTACTTCCGTTTTTAATTTTTTGATTAATCTTTCTCAATACAGTACAGTGCAATAAACAGTGTTACTTAATTCACTCTGAAAGGTAATTTCATTCGACACATTAGAAACTGACTGCTGAAACACTTAATAAGATCCAGTAAATGTACAACATTGTAAGTGTGTATCATCTCATCTTCACTCTTCCTTGATTTAACATTTAAATAGGTTTAGATATGTTCTTCCTGTAACATTCCTAGAACATCAACATTACTTATTATTTAATGCTAAATTCAACAGCAGGCAAAGGCCTGTATTAAATAACAGTACATTATTTGGGCCGATTTTTGGGTAAAGAATTTAAGAAAGTACAACATTTAGCTCATACTGAACTGTGTCCAAAAGATATTAAAATGAATGAAAATTTTCTGACTAAAAATCTTACCCCAATCCAAAGATCAAATTTAGGGTTGTATATCATTGCAGACATCTGTATAGCCCACTTTTTCAGACCGTGCAATAAGCAGATCAAATGCTTATATGATTAATTAAAATTGAAATGCTTTATTAATTAATATCAATTTAAAACCTTACAAGATTTTGGTAACCTCCCAGACTATGTAAACACACAAATGTTATTACTTATTTACTACCTATTTACTCATATGAAATAGAGATGTATGTGATAAGCTTGTAAAGTACTTATTGCCTAATTTATTACAAAGGATTGTTTCAGTAGCAGTGTAGTGTAATTATCAGGGAGCTGAGAATCAGAGGGAGCTGAGAGCTTGCAGGTTCAATTCCTTAGTCACACTGCTGAATACCTTCAGTAAATATAAATAAAGCCAGTTGAATGGATAGTGAGTGAAAATGTCCCTCTAACAGCGTCTTTTAAGTGCCTGAAATGTGGGCTTGAAAAATTATACAACATAATTGAAACATTTTTTACTACAAAGGGATTAAATCACAGCATTAATCTTAAATAGGTTTTAAATGGGAGGATCGTGTCCTAAAGAGTACAGACAGTATCTGCCTTTCGTGTGGGTTTCAACAAAAAGAGAAGCGCAAACGGTTTGCACCGCCCCGGTTTTTGACGTGAAGTTGCCCAGGCGGCTCTCCTGACAGACTCCGACACGTCTACGCCACACTCCAGAAACTCCAGCGACCGCCACCATTTTTTTAATGATCAATTAATCTCAAACCACATCCTCACATGCACAATTAATGTCATGCAAACAACCAAATCTCCACAGACTTTGTCTATTTGTCTCAAGTAATCACCCAAATTATCTGGCATAAATGATGAATGCTTTCATGTTCACTGCAAACAAATAAATAAATATATAAAAGATTTAAAAAAAAAAAAATCTTTGCACAACAAAGCTGACGCGCTCAGATAGATGATGCAGCCTGGCATTAATGCACAGGTACAGTACATTGGCGTGGTTGATCTAAATCTATGGGGGGCTGTGGGCCTTCAGGTGCTGTCAGTCCCGCTAGATTAATGCTCTGCTGTGTTCTTATCCAGGCTGGGAGAGCAGGAGAGATAGACATCCCTCTGCCTTCGTGTTTGCTTTGCGGGAGCACTATCTGGCAGGAAGTGCTCGTGTTGAAGACGCCGCAGGCTAGTGCACCGCGCGCGTCTCCAAACAGGTCATTTTCAGATTTGCCCCCCCCCCACTCCCACCACTGGCTTATCTGTTTCAGCCGGTACCTGTAACGGATCATTCACTGTACTATATTTTTTACCTGACATTTTTAAAAACATCTTTATTTCACAATTAGTTTTCATAAATGGGCTCTTCTACCCCTCGTACATATAAATAATGCATACAGAATACCTAACTTATCCTCAAAAATTGTGTCTTTGTAAAAATAAAAAAGTCATTAAGTATATGTATTATGAATCATGAATGAACATTAATCTGATATTTTCCTGATATTATCTGACTGATGAGCCATTGAGGATCAAAGATCGAAGTTCACAAGAGGCAAAATCCGTAAAATTCCCTTGACAAAACCAAGGCAGTGAAGGCGGCTGCTTACACTGGGCTCCCGGCTGTCGACCGAAAGAGGTCAGAGCAGAGAGGCCTGTTTACTGTGAGCGGCTTTCTGACCAATGGCTTCAGAGATCAGGCCAAAAGGTGGACCAGAAAGGGCGGCAGCTGGAGTGCCACTTCGCAACCCACCAATCAGTGAGCAGGATTGTGATGTGAGCGGGACAGATCCCTGCAGGAGGCCGATCATGTGACGTGAATGTGGGAGAAGTTCCTCTGGGTTCCATGGCACTGCAGCCAGTGTCGGACTCTCTGATTTGGGCTTTGTTTTTACTGCGAGAGCAGCTTGGGGAGGGAGCAGATTCAATTAGTGCAGTCTGGTCTTAAAGTTCTAAATACAAATGAGCTGTTCTCTTATTTGAGCTCCTGAAGGTTAAAAACAAGGGCACAGTTTAAAGTAATGCAGAGACTGCACTGGTGAGTGTAGGTCTAAACACTTGGAACATAAGATGATGTGAAAAACACCCGTACAAAAATGTACAAAAGGTAGCGCTACATTAGGGAGGCAATCTTATCCCGAGCAACTTGCATGGTTTACATTTTCTGCACAACATCTGTTTCTATTACTGGATATTTTCACCAAAGCAGTCTGGATTAAGACATACAACAGTAGCACCCAAACTGGGAATCAAATCCAGCATGTCTGAAGAAGAGGATCAGCGCTCCTTCACCATTGTGTTGAAGTAGAGTACACCTTGAGTCACAGTCTTCAGAGCTCAGACAAAATCAGTGTGTTAGCTCAGACAAAGTCTGGGTCTACTTTGACCTGAAAAGACATGTTGGCTGGATCAGCAACAAATCCTTTTTTTTTTACATTGGTTCTTCCATTACAGTAGCAGTGGTCTTTAGGTAGAAATATAGGTGTCCAAAGATGTGCCTGAGTGTGTTGCACATTCCTCTGAAGCTCTCTTTCCTCTGTTCCAAAAGAGCGGGGTACAGGGCCAGTTAATGGGCTTAATAATGCACTCTGGGGGAGTGACCTTAATTGCAGATGAATGGATCCTGTCAAACTAACCGAGGCCCCTGTCACATTTCACATTGCCTCGACGAAGCTGTCATCGACCATAATGACGGTCAGTGTTGGGAATGTACTTCACTGCAGAAGAATAGGAGTATCACTTAAATATAGTCTTATATATCTCAGCAACAATGGTAGCCATGATGTTTTAGTTCTTTTAACAGACCTTGTCTGGCTTTCATTTGCAGCCCAAGATGGATGGCCAATTGCCTCGGCTAGGCACTTTATGAAACGCAGTTATTATGATTTTGATTACTTTTTTACCTCCTTTTCTAGCGTGATTACAAATGCAAAATAACTCAGAGCGTATCAGCGCATACGTTTTGCAGGCATCCGTTCCCATAAATAATCAAGCTCAGCTTCCAACCCTCAGAGTAATTATCTGCGTTCAGTGACAGCCGAAGGCAGGAGGAAAATGACAGGCATCCAAGAGGGAGATATAGTGTAAATTTTATGAGTGACAAAGAAGATTAGAAGAGTGATTTTTTACATGCATCTCTGACCTCTGTGAGGCAATGCCTGCTACAGTATGAGTCCTGAGTCTGGTGCAGCGTGTGTGTGTGTGCGCGTGTGTGTGTGAGCCTGGTGCAGCGACAGACTCATTTAGAAGAGCACACACCGTGTGTGAATGTGTGCGTGTGTGTGTGAGCCTGGTGCAGCGACAGACTCATTTAGAAGAGCACACACCGTGTGTGAATGTGTGTGTGTGTGTGTGAGCCTGGTGCAGAAACAGACTCATTTAGGGGCACACACCGTGTATGAATGTGTGTGTGTGTGTGTGTGTGTGTGTGTGTGTGTGTGTGTGTGTGTGTGTGTGTGTGTGTGTGTGTGTGTGTGTGTGTGTGTGTGTGTGTGTGTGTGTGTGTGTGTGTGTGTGTGTGTGTGTGTGTGTGTGTGTGTGTGTGTCTGTGTGTGTGTGTGTGATCCTGGTGCAGTGACAGACTCATTTAGGGGCACCCACTGTGTGTGTTAGTGTGTCTGTGTGCATCTGAGAGTGTGTATGTGTTCAGCTGTGTGTTACACAGTGTGAGAGGGTTATTTGTGTGTGTGTGCATGTGAGAGAAAGAGGGTGTATGTATGTGTGTGTGAGAGAGTATATGTATATGTATGTGTTTGTTTATGTGTGTGTGGATCCATGCATTCAAGAATGTGTGTGTATGTCTATACTTGTATGTGTGTTTGCATATGCATACTGGTGGCTGTGTTTGGTGTGTGTGTTTATATGTCTATATATGTGTGTTTGTGTGTGTGTGTTTGTGTATGTGTGTATGTGTGTGTGTGAATTTACACATACTTTTACATATTTATATATATGTATGTTAGATGGCATGTGTCTGTTCATTTCTGTGTGTTTCAGTCCATGTGCATCATTTTTGACTGTGTTATTCTGATTGAGCTGGTTAGTCACTATTTAAATGGTGACATCTACATGGATAACACCATTACTGCCTTAAAATCAGAGGGAGAGAGAGAAAGACACAAAAGAATACCCCTCCCAAATGTGAGAGGGTAGATTAAATGTCAGTCACGGAGAGAAGGGAATACAGTGTGTTTGCAGATTAGACCCTTTTGGTCACAAAATGAAATGAAAGTTTGGAGCCTTCTTTCATAAAGACACTCTCCAGGCTGGGGCCCAGGCTTTTAGCAATGTTGTTAGCCATCTGTCCGACAGTCCATGACAACGTTGGTCTTGTCCAACCAATGGTCAGGTAAAACAAGTCTGTTGAAAAACGTCAGTGATTGGCTGTTGACTGAAGCGTCACCCATAAAGGAGTTCCTGACGCTCATTCTCTGACTGCACGTTGTGTGACGTTATAAACTCCTGAGGTCAGAGAGCTCCTGCGTTACGTGTTAAAATGGCTTACCAGTTCAGTCTCTGCGCTTTTTGTGTTTAATGATAATCAAATGCTGGAGACGTTCCATTGTTTTGTCTCACCACTGTCAGTCGATTTGCGTTCTTTATGAGATCTGCTCAAAGAATCTGAGGTTCCTGTTCCATACAGTCACATGTCTTTATTCTGGAATTCTGCTGTAGGATTGTGTTCCATAAACTGTTACACTGTTACAGCGTTACACTGTTACACCGTTACACTGTTGCAACGTTACGCTGTTACACCGTTACACTGTTACACTATTACAACGTTACGCTGTTACACCGTTACACTGTTACAACATTACGCTGACCTTTTCTTCTTGTCTTGGGCCCTTCTGAAACGTCACAGAATCTGCTCCACTGTATCCATTTGTAGTGTATGAGGAACCAGCTAACGCAGTCATGTCCCCGAATTTTACAACCAGGCCAGAGCAATGTGTCTGAGGAGATGGAGATTAAAATAATTGAATGTGATATTTTTTTCCCTCTTAAAAAGTTTGATGGATTACTTGGTTTGATAGTGGCCATTCTTCCCTCTGGCTGTACAGGCCCAATGTCATCCAGTGTGCTGAGAGAGCAGTGTTTGTGTGTGTGTGTGTGTGTGTGTGTGTACATGCATGTTTGTGGGTGTGCACCTGTGAGTTTGTTAGTGCATGTGTGTGTGTATGTGTGTATGTGCATGTGTGTGTGAGTGTATAAGAGTGTGTGTGCATGTGCGTGCATGTGTGTTAGTATGTGTGTGTGTGTGTGTGTGTGTGCGCATAAGTATATGTGTGAGGGTTTGAAGGTGGCGAGGGAGCGCGGGTATAATGAGGGAAGCAGAGTGGATTCCTCTCCGGACGTGTTCCGGAAAGCGATGGCGGCTCGGCCAGATCTCCCAGGCCATCTCCCTCTCCGCTCCCTCTCGATCGCGCGTCGCTCTCGGTTGCCAGGACACGTCTCCTGTCTGGTTCTGTCTCGTCTTGTCAAGTGGCTGACATTCAGATTTAATCAACATCCTGCCCTGCCAGAAGAATCAGATCGGCATCAGAAATGTGCAAGGAATGCCGCGTCTCTCAGCTGTCACATCCACATTTGTCTGCTCATTTATTTATTGTATTTGGCCAAAAAAGATTCCCTCTATGCCTCCGAGGGGAAATTAAGCTGTTTTGTAGTAAATGCTTTGATGAGGTGGTATAGTAAGCCCAGTGTTTGGGTCTGGTTTAGGCCTTCAATGCTTATTTTCTTCCCGTCATTCGTTTTTTTTTTTTTTGTCTTTTCTGCCTGCTCTTGTCAGAAAGAGAAAAAACAAAAAACATTCTTTCAATCTAAACAACCTTTGGGTTGCGCAATAGTAATTCAGTTTGACGTGACAGGTTTAAACTGGTTTTAGACTTATTTCTAAAGAGCAGACTCTCAGAAAGCCATCAAAGGGCCCCTGAGACGAGGTGAACTCTTCTGATTACTTGGTTGTCAACATGACAACAATCGCCATCAAGACATCTCTTTGATGTCCCATACTGTTTTTTAAAAAAAAAAAACAGATGAAAAAAAAATGGATAACTTTCAATGCAAGGGTAAATGTACAAAGCGCTAATTGAGACATGATGGGGGGTTATTTTCGTGTGTTAAAAAATGAAGTGAGTTAAGGTATTCTCTTCTAGTCATGAAGCATAGTTTTACCATGTACTGTATTCATATGGCAGCGGCAAACAGCACTCTATGTTAGAGGAGTTAATCATGAATCTACAGAACAGACGGGCAGCGCGTCCAACGCAGAAGCAAAAATGTCTTGCATCCTAACAAAAATCGTGTCACTCCCACTGCAGGAGGTAAAAAGAGCCACTGAAAAACATATAATGCAACATAAACCAACATTCAGTTTTATTACACTAAAAAAAATAATAAAATGTGCATGATGGTACGATTCAACAGGGGCCCATGTCCTGTAGCGCATACTCTCACACACACACCTAATCCCTGTTCAAAGAGAAGCTGGCATTCTTCACATATTTTTTTATAATTTTTTTTATGTCGATTTATGAAAAAGACAGTGAGTTTTGAAAGGCTGGTAAAGTATTGGCACAGGACATAAGGTTAAAAAAAAAGTTATAGTGAAATATTAAAGAGTAAATTCAGCCACATTTGCTCTGTCATTCCAATGGCCCTTGAAGTCCACCATTAATATTGCATAGCTTTCCGTTTTCCACCAGGGGTGGGTTCAGCAGGAGGTTCCACGGCTTTGTTGAAGGCAGACGCCGGCTCCAAGCTGTGCCTTTGTTTTTATTATTGCTCACTTTCTTATACAAATAATTTCAGACATATCACTTTTTTTTTTTTCGTTTGGTGAAAGATTTCACGCATCCCATAATTTCAGATTCCGTAATGATTTACGTCTTGCGTGATATGCCGTTCTCTGGACGACTTTGACATATGTCATCACAACATTGATCAAGATCGTGACCTGACAAGTCTGTTGCCTCTTCCCAACCCCCCCACCCGCCCTGCCCCCGCCCCCCCAAAAAACCTTTTTATTAACTCTAAGTAATCTCCTCCCTACCAGTGCTGAAACTACTTCCCAGCATATTCTAGTTGAGACACACGTTTTTTATGATTACATCACATTTGCCTTGAATCAGGTAGGAAATGAATTCAGAACGATCTTTTATTCGATTTCACATCTTATATACTCACCGTGGCAGTTCATTTCCCACCCCAGAGTGAGGAAAGAAATATATTTTCAGACTCGAGGTGGGCTGTTCTGAGTGTACGCGTCATAAATATGTGACATTGATCATCCTGTGAGATTTGACCAGTTAGAGAAATCATATTCCAGCCCTTTCATTTCTCTGATATTTTGTCCGTAAAATAAACACCGTGTAATTTCTGTTTTGGCAAAGACAACAGCCCAGAGCAGCTCAGTACAAGTTTAGGGCCACAAAATCAACCTAGCCTGAAGTGGAATACTTGTGTAACATCAGGCCCCACACACCTTCCCGTTCGCTCCGATCCGCGTCTTCAACGCGCCTGGTGCCCCCTCCTCTGTATGCCTGTACTTCCCGGTCACGTCTGCTGTCTGTTCTGGCTCCCCGCTGGTGGAATGACCTTCCCATGGTGGTCAGAACAGGAGATAGTCTGCCCACCTTCAAGTGCAGACTGAAGACTCACCTCTTCCAGATGCACCTCTCTCCTTCCCTCCCTAGCTCCCCCACTTACCCAAAGTTTTGCTTGTAGCGACCTGATCTTAAGAATTGCTGTTGATGTTACTAATTGTTTCTTGTATTGTTTCTTCAACAGGTCATCCACAGGGTTTAGTCCATGATAACCCTTCTGGCACTTGAGACTTTTACCCCCTCTAGCATTTTAACACCCTTGTCCCGAAAGAAATGCACGTTTGTGGTAAGTCGCTCTGGATAAGAGTGTCTGATAAATACCCATAATGTAATGCAATGTAATATAATGTAATATAATGCAAACCTTTACATCCAAGTGGCAAATGTTATTTTCCAGTAAAATGGTGTTTATAGGAAATCTGAGACTATATGAGCTTGTAGACATCTACCTTTTGGAATTTCACACAATACAGGAAATAGCAGCATTGCTAGTAAGAGTAATACTGAGGTGTGAAACTAAATACTAAGGTATGAAAGTGTGTTATTTAAAGAAAAACAGTGTGTGTGACAACTCTGAGGAAACTCTCATGATCTTGATGTGTAATGCTCTGTGTACATTAGGGGTGCACAGTGATGTCAATACGCTCCAGTATATGATTATATTTACTATTTAAAATGAAACCTGTGCAAGTTATTCACAAAGATCAGTGCCAGTCACTGACTGGTAATTAGATGCTGGTAAACAGATGTTTCATCTTGCATTCGCCCTGATCATTTCACAGTGAAAGCCCTCGTTCTCCGCGTTAAGTCATCAATTTTCAGTGTTGATTCAACTCTGACAGAGTACATTTAGTCTCATTTATTCTTATGAGAGTGGGCTTATGTGAACTCCGTTAGAGTTACACTGACACTAAACATTTTATTGTGCTGAATGAGATTGAAGAATGCATTTTCTGGTGAAATGAAACAACAAATATAACAAACTCACCTACCTGAATACAGTGTGATGAACGGGTATATTTTTGGGGTACGTTTACTGATGATCAGAATCATACAACTAATTATCACTCTCTATTATAAGTATGATGGCCATACTCATTAATACAAACTCAGACTACGCTCTTCTTCATTTCTACACATCATTCCACGGTGTTATATTAGCTAAGCTGAATGCATTTGGTAAAAAAAAAAGTGTCTACTATGCCACAGCGTCCAGCTCGGTGGACCATCTACAAATGCGTGCTCAAACCTTACTTGAAAAATGATTTGTGGTCAGTAAAGCGAAAAAGAAATATTTTCCTAGTCTGGGTAGAAAGACAAATGCACTGACTTGCTTTACAGTCCTGCTATTTCGTGGGAGTTTACTCTCTCTCCTCTGGTTGTTTTTTGATTGTACCTCCCAGCAGAAGGTGTGCCCTCTTTCAGTATGTGCGTTGGACGGGGAACCCCGGCTGAAACACTCAAGCGAGCAGCTAAAAAATGCAGCCGGAGGATCAGCAGAACTCTTCCCCCCCGTATAAGGAATGGAGTTCCATCTGTGTTTTGACAGGCGGAGGCTTGACGAGGATTGAAAAGCGCAGTCTCGTCTGTGATGTTTAACACGTGGGCCTACAGCAGATCTGCTAAGTGCCTGTCACCCGTGTCTCAACACAATGCACCAGAGGGGGCATTTTCAGCCAATACACTGTTTTTTTCCTCCGTTTTATGTTTAAACAAATGCTTCATCCACACTGCAGTAAAATATTATACCGTCACGCCTATGTGTCACTCTGTGTGTGTTTGGAGTTCCTACCTTGACCAATGAGACTTTATTTCAAATGTGAAAGGGCTGTGTTTGAAATGTGAAATACAGGCTTGATGTTTTACTTTCAAATGCAAAATAGTTTTTGTTGTGTGTTTGTATATATTTTTGTTCCTTAATACAGTTTTTTTTTTTTAAAAAAATAGTGCACCATTAAACACCTGCCAAAAGTTACAAACTATATCCCTGTCATGTAAAATTATCAACCCCTGATAATGGCACTCCATGTCAGCTTCGACAAATGCCCTGAAAACGATCCGCGCTAAATCAGACGTGGGCCGGAATCCCTGACAGAAACACTGTAAGGAGTTGCTGCTACTTGTTTAGCCGGGAGTCAACTGCTTGAGCAGCCCGGAATCTGAGATAATGGGGGTGTGCGGAGCGCGAGAGTGTGTAGATTGAGATGTCACTGTCCACTTCCAGTTCGCTGGTCTGACATTTCAATCACTGACAGCCAAGGAGATCCTGTCAGAGGGGATGTTCGGAGCCAGCTGTTTCCATGGTCTGAAGCTTCATGAATAAGCAGCCCAGCTGAAGGTTAGTTTAGAGAATATCAAACAAGCAGAGTGACTGCATTCACATGTGAAAATCCCGTATTTATTTATTTAGGATGTGAATAACTGGACCTGAGCCAGACATAGAGCTGTAATGTATGTCTGTAATTGTCATCACAGAATATTGTGCATTTTCTAATTAAATAAAATATTAATATTTCAGGCAGTTTGGCCTCCATCTCAGAGGTGGTGTGTTGTCTTCCCAGAGGGCATTGCTGCTGTACCCCGCTGGGCGAGGTACCCAACGCAAACTGGATCAGTAGCACATCCAGCTGTATAAACGGTTAGAGTGCGGAAAAGTAAACTTTGTGAGTCACTGCGGATCGGAGCCTCTGCTAAACGTGGACATGTAAATAACATCTTTGTAATGCTGCACAACGGCTGGGTGTGTTCGAATCAGGACGTGCGGTCCCGATAAGAGCTGGGTTTGTCCGCTGTACAAAGGACTGGGAAGATCACTCTGTTCCCTCCTGACTCAGCCTGACCTTTTTCGGCTGGGCATCACATGCTCCAGTTTGCAGCGCTGCTAAGCAAGCGGCCCGAGTCTGAGAATGACATGTGATGATTGCATTTCGACCATAAAAGAAACTCTCTGACTTCCCTCCATAAAATAAATTCTCTGGAAAAGATGATTTTCCACGTGCTGTTATGTATGATTTTTTGGCATATTAGGTTGCAATATTAGAGCAAATTCTCTGTTTCTGTCTGAGTATTTCTTTGAGTAAAATCAGGGAGTTTGGCTGGACAGGAGTAAGTCTATATCTACTCAGGGACCAGTTAACATTAGTCCTTAAGTTTGAGTCATAGTTTGTTTATCTTTTTCTGTACAAAGTGTGTCTTGATGGGTCCAGTAATAATTGAAAACACATGCAAAAGGTAACATTTGCATGACATGCATATAAAGTTAAACTCAAATGTACACCCAGTGATTTCTTAGAAAAGCCCTTCAGGATGGTTTCACCACCTTAACTTCAGATTAACATAATTCAGTCCAGATATATGACATAACCGTCTCAATATAGCGAACCTTCTGGCTAACATGATTAACTTTATTTCCATTTCAGTTTGAAAATGTGCAATTTCATGATTATTTTTTTGTTTAGAATGAATAATGTTTTTCCTTTTTTCAAATCTGTGCCCCCAGGAAGCCCATGAGTTTGGGGTCAAAGGTCAGGCACATTATATTGCTTTCACTGACGCTGGGAACTGCACTGAGCCACAAGCGAGGAAACAATTAAAGGAGTGAACAACGACAGCGAGCGTATTGCTGAGAGAAAGTTTATCTACTGAATCTCAAGGATCGCGAGGAGCCAATAAACACACCCAGTTTGAAAAAACTGACCTCATGAGAGATTTAGGAGGGAAATGAGCCATGCCCCTACGGCCTTAAAGAAACAGTAGACCCAAAATATAATCTGTGATCCCTCCTTCCTCCGTATGGTCATGGGAATGCACCCCTCTAGCCATCCAATGCCACGTGCCCCATTAGATTGCACCAGCAGCACAGGTAAGTGCTTTGCTTGTTTTTCTTTGTTACTATGGAAATGGTGACAAACCTGTGCCGTTTAAGGCATTACAAAGCCTTTATTTTCCCATAAGCCCCTGCTGTTTCATTTTATGAAGTATTCCATCAGTTTGGAGACAGCGCTGCAAAGTGTTTTTAGGGATAGGGACAATCGAATCCTTTACTTCGGAATCCCTTATAGTTTGGAATGGATTCTGTTTAGGATACGGCATGTGGAGAGAAGAACTGTGAATTCAACAGTGAGTGCATATTAACACAAACAAAGCTATGGCATGAACAACTAGTGAATAAAATGTTTGTACGGTCATTTCTGGGTCGTTTATTCATCCAAAATTCGACAGCAGTTGCTCTAACACATTGTGACTGGCGCAGTTGTCATTTCCTTTTCATTGTATGAACAAGGCCACTCTGTACGCATATGTGTGATTGCGCATGGGTATTTCACAAGCCTTCTCTGCTTTGTCTCTTTCTCCTTCATTTTCTGCAATACCATGTCATTGTTCTTCCTCCAGCTGACCTGTACACATATGTGTTTCAGTGCAATTGCTTGAATGTATGATTAGTGAATCCCAAAAACAGTTCAGCAACGTTTATTTAAAAGCTGCAGCAGGCTGGAGCTCGCAGTGGTGCAGGTGAGCTGCTCCAGTTTAGCAGATTTGGGCTTTGATGGAGTGCCCAGCCCTTGGCCCTAACTGTTCTGCCTGTTTCTGGGGCATTGTGGGATCTCTGGACCTCCTGAAGGGTTGCTGTAGCCTTGACACAAATCTGATGTCAGACATTTTTGTTTCTATGATTTGATTTGTTTTTGCTACCAGTGTTTCTGCCCTAAGTGCACACCCTGCAGTTTACACCACTATAGGGAAGGTATAGCATTTAAATTCACTCTATCTTCAGCTCATTGGTTGTCTTTTCAGCCTTCTGAGACCACGCTAACCGGCCGTGTCCATTTTCGTCTCATTTCTGGTGTGGCGCGCCCTGCCCTTTCCGATGTCAGCCCCGTTGTGTTCTACGCCTGTGGGGACCCAGAAGCCCAAGCGAGGACATGCAGCAGGAAGTACGAGAGCAGCGGAGAGGACGAGGCCTTGAGCTGAACAAAGAGTCACCGTAATTACCTGAGAGCAAGTTTTTCCGTCGTCACAATCCACGACCGAAGTTGCCTGTGGCGAATTCTAAAAATTCCCTCCATCTGCCTCGCTTTTGCCTCTTTTGTCTTTCCCTTGGCCTTCCCATCCTCTGTCACGGGGACGTCGAGATTGTGTTCCTCGTGAATGTGAGGATGCCCTACACTTGCATTCAGCTGCGCCATACTTTTGACAACTCAGTAATTACTCCTCTTAGCTTTCCATACTCCCCCATGCATGACCTCAATAACATAACCATTCCTATCTATAACCGAGGCCCAGGTGAGCCTTACAAGTGATTACCAACTCACAATATTTGTCACTATCACGAGAGATTGTGGATATCATTGTTTTGTCTTTTTCGAAAGACTACGTTAAAATAGAGCTTTGAGGTTAAAGAAACAGTCATCAGACGTGACAACACAGTTCTTCATATGTCACCAACATGTATAACCCACAGCAGGACATGGGAGAGGCTAAAGATAAAAGATCATTCAATTTGTACACAATATAATTTTACAATTACTAGTGTGACCGATGAAGCTCATTTGTGCGGAATGTGCTGGTGGTGACTGTTGGCCAGCAGCCCCTCGGGTCAATTCCTAATTACCCCTAGAATCAGCCTGGGAGGAAGGGAGACAGTCGGTGGAATGTCTGTGACCCATTACTCAGCAGTGACTCCTACTGGTCAGGAGGGTGCCTGCAGTCTGCCCATATTAATGTACACATGAAGTACTGATTCCCCATCTCATGTCTGCTCGAGATCAGCTTGTGGGCTGCGGTGTGTTAAAAACCAGCGATGGAGTGATATCACCTGTTTGATCGCACCTGTTTCAGAGAAGAGTATGAACTCACCTGACCTTATCCTCTGCTGTAGCACAGAGGGCTTTAGCCATAAGCACGGCTTGCTAATAAGACCAGGCAATCCAAATTGGGAGAAAACAGATAAATAAAATATGTGCTGGATAAATGAGGACTGTATTCCCAGGCAGGTGTCAACAGAACATCATTTCTCTCTGCTGGCTTAACTTTCATGGTCTCTGGGGCCATCTGCAATTCTCAGCATCGTATATGCGAGAGATAGCTTAGCGGAGTCTGAACAGGGGCAGGAATTAAGACATAAATGTAGAAGTGTGTGACCAAAGGGTCATCGCCAACTAGTCAGTCGGGCTGCGAAGAAATATGGTGCGTTTGATCCTGTGCTAAATCGACTGACAAGCATGCTCTGAAACTTACTAGCTGTGTGCTTTTTTCCCTCCGATCGTACCCTGCAAGCTCTCCCTGAAGGATTTGATGCTCAATTTGACAAGAGAGAAACCCAGAAAACCTCATTTTTTAAAAGTCGTCCAACGCTTATCAAACATCCAGCTTCTTTATCGTTTTTAACAGCCCATGCCATCTGATGTTTGCGCCAAGAAGAAAGAAAAACCTGGAAGTCAAAACCCATGTGTTCCCTCGGCAACAACACTTAACTACTGCCACTGTCAGAAAAGCTGAGCATCAAAACCCAGCGTTCTCTGCAAACCCCGGATCAAGTATTGATTCCATCAAGTTAAATCTCTTGTAGCAACATGGAAAATTCTGAAGACTACCCACAATTTTTTTCTTGACGCACAACAGGTCGCTGCCCCCTCAAGCTCACTGACAGTACGGGTTTTCTTGTATTACCTGGTGGGCTACAGTCTTCAGCCTTAATGCGTTTTTGTGAGTTTGTTGCATGCCTCGTTTCACTGGTAATCCAGGGATGTATAGAATCATATCCAGACATAGGCCCACGACTGGGCTCTGTGTGGACTATCCCTGCTTCAAAATACACTAGGGCATCCTTCAGGCTGAACTTCGATAAATAAAACCAGAGACATCACCCTATTTACACCTTTTGACAAAAAAAGTGTAAATGAGGTAACTTTGCTTCTTGTTTCTTAGCAAAGTTTGGTGTTCTTTGCGTTTCCCCTGTCAATACGTAAAGTCACATTATTAATAGTAGGCTATGACCTGCTAATGGCAGTGCTGGTTGTTGTGTACAATAAACTACTGAGCAAATAAGGTGATGTCATTTTTCCATCAGCCTCATCAAATTTCTATGACATCACTCTCCATCTACATTTTACACACATTTCTATTAGTAAATCGGGGGTAGGTTTGGCTGTGCTAGGCCGTCAATCAATAGTATTTTGAATTTCATGATGAAAATGAGGACAACTAGGCTTTTGGTATACATTACATGCTTAGAAAAAAAAAAACCCAGAATCTTCTAGCTGAAGGGACCTTCATCACATATGAATACCAACGAAGTGTTAATCAGTCTGAAATGAGGAGATGCAAATCATTCAGGCCTCTGGATGAAAAACACGATTTGCCGTTTTTCTTTCCCGTGTATCAGGAGACCATAACTCCCATTCTCCACAGGTTAAAACATGCAATTCATTTCAGGCAATCTATCATCAAGCTCTAAACATGTAATGAAACAAATCTAATGTTGTTTTTTCTCATATGTTATTTCTGACAGCCCTTTCACATTCGCAATCATTTCTCATGTACAAATTTCTGCGTATAGAAACCATGTATAACATTGTTTTCTACCTCAGTCCATCATAAAAGATTTGGATAATAATTAGACAATCTGACTTTGTTTTTTTTTTTTTCTTTCCGAAGGATACTTGTCTTGGATCTTCACATGTAACTGTGTCCATGCTGTTCTCTACCTGATTTAATTTATCAAGGTATCCGTTCCTCAAGCAGACAGCAACATGCAGAGTAATAGCAATAATGTGCCATATTTGCTGTCATAAAATATCAATATTTTCAAAAAATGTTCCCTAAAATTACCATGTGCCAGTCAAACAGAAATAAACGGTGATGGTTGCTATCGGATACATACACTGATGGTTCTACTTTCACCACCAGATTTTTTTTTTATGTACTCTTATTGTGATTTTCAATTCTGATTAATATGGCAAAACAGGCCCCAGACTCTATGTCAAAAGGCAGACAGAACAGTCTTTCACACACAAAACTGTCTAAATATTAATTACCAATTAATATTTTACTGTATGTTAGTTTGATGGTTTTTTATGTGTAACTGTAGCATTAAGCTCAATTCTAAAGCCACATGTAAAGCACAAGTCCAGACCATGTGTCCTGCTGGACCTTGCTTCAGTCCAAAAGCCTGAGACAGAATGGGCCTATAGGAGTTCAGTGTGTATAATCAAAGGAAAACCCTTTTTAGTGCTTTGTAAAGCATTACCTAATCATTACTGAACCATTTGGTATGTAGTATATAAGGTTCTTAGGTACCACATAGTTAATTAATGATTTATTAATGATTAATTAATGTTCTTTAATATTTATATATAGTATCAAAAAAGGTTCCTCTATGGCTTTGAGCTGGGCATCCTTTTACCTGTTTCCCCTATTTATGATTTCTTTAGAGCGCATGTTCACCCACAATTCAGAGGTTAAACAGGATAAGAAACTGCACTGGAAGAGAAAATAAAGAAAGAAATAGCAGATTGTTACAATTAGTGACTGCCTATTTATAGTGCATTAACTGCTTAAGACAATGTGTTGTGTTTTTCAATAGGATGAAGAGCAGCCTGAGGTTAATTTTTTCTCAGATGTTTTACAGCCCTCAAAGGAGTAAAGAAATTGAGTGAAATGGAACCAGCATAATTCCGTTCCCTCATAAAACACAAACAAATTTAGAGCTCGTGTTTTAGCTCGATTTATCATGAGAACGTGGCCCACAATTCTTTGCACAGTGTGTGTGTGTGTGTGTGTGTGTGTGTGTGTGTGTGTGTGTGTGGCAGAGGTGGGTTGGTGGGGGGTTTGGTCAGTTTGGTTGTGATCGAATTGTATTGTAAACCTTTTGCATCAAAGGAAATAGTCTTTTCCTCTTCAAAAGGGACCAGTGCTTTTCGTTCACATATACCTCACAGTTTCAAGAGTCCCCATGCATATTGAACAGAGCATGTTAATCACCTCCATTTTCTGCGAACATGTAATAGAGGTAATTACTTTGATGTATTCACTTTCATAAAAATGGAATTTAACCCGTTTTCTAATTTTTACAATAAAGTTTCAGGACTCGCTGAAAAATAGAGAGATAAGGTCACTCTTGTGGGACATGGTATTTAAACTGTTTTTATGTCTACTAATATTGCAATCATTTTTAAAGGTAGTGCAAGATCTTGCCAAGTTTCATATTTCAGATCCTTGTGTGATTAGGTCAGAGTATCTTGATATTATATCTGCAAAATCGCTGCTGAAATGGGGTCGCTGGGGATACCCCAACATGATTCTCTGTCTTGAACATCTTCGCTTTTGATCTGTCCTCATCCTACACTAATCCACTTGGCCCCCCAAATCAACATGCTAATGTGAGGTAACAGCCCCCCCCCCCCCCCCCCCCAACCCCCCAACCCCCTTACTTTGTATTGAGGTTGACATTTTTTTCCCCATCCTTTAAAAAAAGCAAAAAGTCTCTTGTGTAGATTACACGTCCAGACACTAGAACAGTACCTTAACTGGATGAGCCACCCAGCCACCCCTTTCACCTTTGTAATATCACCAGAATGGAAAGACTTGCATGACTGCAGAGGTGTAATGCAGTGTTGGGATATCACCGACCAAGGCTGAGAACCAAAATAAGTGTCCCAGCATATTTTCTGTTCTTTCGGAGACGGAGACATGAAAACATGTTCTTTGAAACGTGCCCTTCTCATGCTGAAACAGAATAACATGCGCCCTAAATGAGACTAAGTTCATCTGCTTGTATCCCAGCCAATGTGCAGATATTTGATGTTTCCATGTTCAATAAAACATCAATATTTGACATTTGGGGTAATATCATATGAGCAAAAACATTCTAAATGCGATAATCTATATCCACTGCTGCCTGTCATTACTGCAATAGTTAATTAGTTAAAACAATATGCAAATGAATGATATTATTCAGTCGCATGTCTTATGCAGTTGTGTAACTATACATTATGTCATTGCAAAATTCTCTGGTGCTGAGTGTGTTATTCTTCAGATGAATGAGAACATCAGGTAATACATGTGAAGTGGCGTGGTGTTTCAGTGAGTGGTGTTACATATTAGCTCTGAGATTTGCTCAAATCTCCCTTAATCCAATTGATCCCTTCAAATCTTTTAAATTATATAATTAACTGCGAATGAAACGCAGAGATCAGTAATATTGTCTCTCTCCTCAGCCCCCTTTTGACTGTGTACTCCTGCATGAAAATATGACAGTGTGGAGCCAAAGGGAAAGGTGAAAATTATGACAGTCAATGACACAATACAAACCATTTTATTGGGATTCATCTTAATGTTGTAGATTCACAGGAATAGTGCTCATGTCCCCTTTGATAGTGCAGTATATCAAAAAGCTAATAAAAATTTAGTTTTGTTTTTTTTTTTTCATTTAAGAGTAGTTTTGTTTATTATTCAGGAGTTGTAATCAACATACAATTTTGAAAAACCCCAAAAAACACAAAATAATTTGATAAAAATTAGGGTATTAGCTCAAAAATGATCATTTTCACGCTAATATAATACAGTATTATATATAAAATAATATTCAGTGGCAATTATAAGACATGTACCATTGTTGTCTGGACAGAAAAGGGGAATAAGAGGGTAAAAATCTTCCGTCTTTCTCAGTACGATCCAAGTGATAAGACATATTAAATCACTGCAAATTCGAGAGGCCGTTGACCCAATTAGCATTCGCTCACACCCTTCCCCACAACCGCCCCCCCATCCCCTCCCCCCTTTCAGAATTGGAAAAACAATTTCCTTCTGGAAGACGCCCATGTTCATTTGTGATTGAGCCTCTGAACCGAACTCAACAAGAGAGGCATTGTCGCCTCGGCAAAAAAAAAAAAAAAAAAAAAAAAAACCTTTAGGTTTTACAAGAAATGTAACCTCCAGTGCTGCTCAGTCATCTAAGAAACATTAACTCTACGGTTTGTTTACCCGTGTGTGCATTTATGATTCCCACGGGTGCCGCAACCTGTGCATAACTCACCCTCCGGGCCTCCGTATAATTTTCACTATGAAATGAAATTTTATGGCATGCAAGATTAGCCGACACTAATGCAAGGTCAAAAATAATAGAATCAATAGGCAGGGCTGGGTGACGTTAACATTTAGAGAAAATTACAGGCAGAAAATGCTGTCGAAAACAGAACGGAAAACGAGCCTCTGCTGAATTCGTATTGATGTCTTTTCATTATTTCTAATAATTTGACTTTTCTTTGTGCCGCGCCCGGGCAGCGGTCGCTGCCGTGGTTTATCACCCTCTCTGCGAGCAGCGGGGGTCATTCCCGCACTGTCAGCTTCCAATGACCTTCCTCAGCCAATCACAATGCCTCTCCTTAATTGATTAATGGGCTTTTAACGGGAGAGGATTAAAGGGCCTAACTAACCTTGGTGATCAGTTCTGATACTCTGTGAAAGCAAAAAGAAAATTGAAAAGGAAGTCTTTGTTGGTTTCACTATATCAGAGGTAAGATGATCAGGGCCTGTGTTGAGGTGTATTGTTCTCACTGACATCATCACAGGTGTAGCCATGGTTTCTCACCCAATCTTACCACCAGATGTTACATTAATTGCCCTACCAATGTGAGACTGACTATTTTTAGTGGTTATATTAAATCTGTAATTTTACCCAGTGACTACATTGCAGTGAAAACACAGATAAGAACTCCGCATGAAATTTCCAAAATGACTGGAACAGCAAAGCATCAAATTTCAAACCCTCCGCCAATAAAAATGAAGTGACGATGGTTTATGATGGCGTAATCAAATCAAATTTAATCATTAGGCACATGTCACAAACATTTGTCACGTTGCTCTTCATGGCAAACCCTGGTCTTTAACTCCCACAAAAGCGCGCTTACAGCGACAGTGGCGAGGAAATACTCCCTGTGTGAAACAGATCGGAGGAAACCTGGGGGGACCCACCTTCAGAGGAGGGGGGGGGGGGGGGCGGCCAAAGCGACCGGTGAGTGCAGCGTAATCGCGGTTCCGTTCATGATGCAAACCTGGTCCGGGGAGCGACGGGGAGCTCGCCTAGACCCGTGTAAACAAGCAAGATCAGTCAGCCTCGTGTTTTATTACTCCTCAACACAATGTCAATAACTGGTGCTCATGTGCGCGGGAGGGGTGGCATGCGTGACAAACAGTCCGCTACAACACCCCCCCCCCCCCCACGCCGTTTTATCGTCGCTGTTCCAAATAATGAAAATAACACTTATGTGCGTTTTCTTTTTTTTTTTGCTTCTTTTTTTTCCAGGGCTACGATTGTCACATCAACTTCTCATCTCCTGTTTTTATTGCTGTCATTATAGTTAAACATCGCACTGTTAATTCTGTTAATTAAAAAGCTGATTGCTTTTGCCAGTCTGCGCTCTCCATTTGGTTAGCCCATATGGCAGCAGATTACTTGTTGTAAATTTCAATGAAGTCTTATCAGTGTACAGCTACATATAATCAAGCAGTACAAGTACTTAAATTAAGTCTATAAACCCCAATTACTTCCCTTTGCACTCTGTACACTACTTTTCCCAAGTACTAAAAGAATTATATATTCCCATCCCACATCGTGGTATAGGGTCTGCTTGCATGTGTGTTGTGCACATATGAATAACGACTCATTGTTTGCTATCTGCTTGCAACCAGACTGAACCGGCCTTATCTCGTCATGGAAAAAGACATGAATCTGGATGGCTCCCACTTTGATAGCTCTTGTCATTTGCGAGGAGTTGGTTTTATGGCGGCCCCGTGGTGCTGGGAGATTGAATCGATAAATGAGACATTCAAGCGTTTGTTTGAGAGGAGGTCACCCGTCCTGCAGGAAGAACTGGGCCTTGGACGAACCTGGCGATCAGCGACACGGAAATTTGTTGCGGAGGGAGGGAGCGTTGAGTGGGAAGCGGAATTTACCTTTTCAGGTGTGTGTGTGTGTGTGTGTGTGTGTGTGTGTGTTCGCACGTGTGTGTGTGGGGGGCAGGGAAGAGGGGTGTACAGGACTTTCTTTGTGTTTTCATATCATGTTTGGTCTTTTGAGAATTTTCTTGGGTTAGGAGGACAAGAAAGTGATGTTAGTAAATACACATCTCATGGGCTTCTGTTTGTGTATGTAAGATTTACTATGAGCTAACACACACAAGCTCTCTACAGGAATACGCAACTCAATTAAAATGGACTTTGGTGTCTTAAAAGGCAAATGTTGCTCCACTTTTAAATGAAATGAATAGCTTCTAAAGGACATTATATCTGAGACATTGCGCTGTCTCGGATAAACTATAACACACTCAAAGAAAGTTATGTTGTAATATAAAATCTGTTTTGATTTGATTCCATATGCCCTTAAAGAGAATAAATGCATTTGACTGAAACGAGCCATAGAATCCATCCAATTATGAATCACAGGCAAAACGCATGCTTTATTATTAAAAGGATAGGTATGTATATTTACAGTCTGCCATATGCAACATCTTGCATTGTATAGTGGTGGGGTATATTGTAAAATAACAGGTTTTAAAATATATTCTAAAAATGAATTAAACTGCATGCCTTGCAGAGGGTATGGATGTGTTTTGACATGTGAAATGTGCATGCTTCACATTTAACCTGAATTAAACTGCATGCCTTGCAGAGGCATGGGTGTGTTTTGACATGTGAAATGTGCATGCTTCACATTTAACCTGAATTAAACTGCATGCCTTGCAGAGAGTATGGATGTGTTCTGACATGTGAAATGTGCATGCTTCACATTTAACCTGAATTAAACTGCATGCCTTGCAGAGGCATGGGTGTGTTTTGACATGTGAAATGTGCATGCTTCACATTTAACCTGAATTAAACTGCATGCCTTGCAGAGGCATGGATGTGTTTTGACATGTGAAATGTGCATGCTTCACATTTTAACCTATGAAGATGCAGCATATTTCAATCTTTATCAGGGCTCTGGGTCAGTCAAAAAAAAAAAAAACATGCATATCAGAATTACAGTTTGTCCCAAAAAACCTGTTTTTAACTGTTTTTGGTGCCACTGTCTTCTGATGTGAGCTACAGTACTGTCAGCCAGATCACAAGAGCTGTATATCAAGAGTAAGAAACCACTCAGAAAATAACACCTTAATGGTTTAGTCGAGGAATTTGAAGGAAGGCTATTTCTGTGTGGCGCAGATTCACTGGTTGATGTCTCAAAGGAGTGCATAGTTTTGGCCTTTTCATTTCATGAATGGGAAAAAAATAAAATAAAACATCTCCACTTTGGGAGAGGCAGGCCGTGATGGAGGGCTCCTTATTTAAAACATATGTGTTGCTCTTATGCAGAATTTATTGTCTCCCCCCTCCCACGGGGGTATCTGTATTTTTACTTTACATTCTTGTGTGAAGGGAGGGCGCTTGTACCGAAGAGCGTATCTATCACAAAAATGGCTGTCTGTTTTTATTTTCCCACGTCAACATGAAGAGTGGCACAACTTGAGATGATGCTGTTAATATAATCTGGCCCTTGTTTGCTCATTTCTAAGTATTGTTTTTTTTTTATTGTTGCTTTTTTTTTCTTAACCACTCGCCTGTAAAATCTCCATGGAGCTGAAATTGTGGAATCCATACCACCTTTAGCTCAATGGAAATGAAGGCCCAAAGCCTGTCTGTCTATAATATATATGCTTTAGCTCTCAGTTCAGTCTGACTATAGATAGTGGACCAGATTCAATCAAACGCATTTAGCCTCTTTAAGGACATGTGCAATTCAATCAAACAGACCTAACGTTTACTATTTTATTGGAGATAAGCAAACATGGGCTTTGGAATGTGTTCTTCTCATTCTAAAACAGAGTCGCATACACTGTTGCTTTTTAATCTCTTATACCCTTAATGAAATTAAACATGTTTAATTGGATCTATCCCGGTAGTTATGTTTATTTTTATCTTTTCTGATGTGGTTTATCGCCATTCAGAATTTAACCACCGAAAAATGACCCCACTGTCATTTGACATGGTTACCATTGTAATCTTTGTGTGTGTGAGAGAGAGAGTGAGAGGGTGTGTTTTTTTGGGGGGGGTGGGAGGGACAGTATCTCTCAGTTGTAACACTTGATCGCTTGATATAAAACAGGAGTCATATCACAGGAACCTTAGGCGATGTGCCGGTGAGACTGCAGACTTCGGCAGAGTGAGGGAGGGAATCGGAAAGGCACCAGAGGGTGTCTCCAGCATGTTCTGATGGGCTGAATAAGTAGCCAGATCACGGAGGCTGCCCAGAGGGACCCAGAGGCGACGGCAGAGACCCCCCAGTCTCGTGTAGCGCCGTTATTGTCACAGCTGACATTATCAAGTCCGCAGCACATTCCGGAAAAAGGTACGCATCTTGACCCAGGAGAGAGCGCTGACCTACTTTGGCGATTTTCCTCTCATCCAGTATCCTCTAGCTCACCCCAGCGACAGCGGGATGAGGGCAGGGAAACAGAGCCCCTCTCTGAAGGACGGACGAGCTCCCCTCACCCCCCTCCTCTCCTCGCTCGGCCCCGTCTTCCTCCAGGCGCTAATTGCTTTCTGTATCTTCTCTCTGCCCCCTTCCAAGCCTGAGACAGAGAAAATCTCCTCCTATTGAAATTTGCACAACATATTACTGCCCACGGGCCTAACGCATTGGAATATAAACTACACCAGAACCTGTCATAGAAACCGAGCTATGTTCCAGTATGTCATAGTTTAGCATGGCCCCATTGGTTTAAAAGGGCTAGCCATGTGTGTAGCTGAGCAAAGACATTAAAACTGTTCTTTTCTTTACTAGAGGACATCAAGGCTCTGCTGTTAACATTCCATTTCAGTACAGCTCTGTTATAAAGTTGTGGTGAAAACGCCAGCAAAGGAAATTAATTGAGCCAGGTTTATGGGATCAGGGTAACTGTTAACTTGTGTTTGGGGTGTTGAAAATAAAGGATGTTAAACCAGTGTTCATTTTTGCCAGGCTGGCTTCTCCACCTCTGTGAGCGGTGAAATACCCAAGCATTCAGTTTCAGCCTGTTGGTCTGAGTATTACACTCGGTATTACACTGTGTGACTTATGGGTCTGGATTCAGTCACCTTCGCTTTGACTTCAGACAAATACAAGCATCGGTTTTTTTCACACACACATTTTGGCAAGTTCATTTGGGGATCATTGAGTCCACCCACTGTCTCAAGCATTAAATGAATTAAAAATATGTGCACTTAGAATGGAAATGAAGAGAATTGGATAACTTTTCCCAGACAGAACTTCAGGTGAAGCTTGATGGCATGCTAGAAATTAACCAGATAATATACATACATAAGAATATCACAGATATTACGTTATAAGATACAGATAAAATTACATCATTAGTATTACCAACTAGAAATGTATACAAATATTATGAAAATCTAGAACATACTAAAATCAGAAAGTTAAATTTAAATATTTAACAAAAATGTGCTGTGTCATGGATTCACACAGTTATATCTTCGGAATATTCACGTAAATATGGAAACAGAGCATCAATCAAATTTTCTGGCTTAATCAAAACAGACTTCAGTATCTTGCATACAATATTTTACTTCAGGACAGAACTCCATTTTTTCTTTCCTTGTTTCCAGTGCAATATAATCTCAATCAAATACATTTAGTCTCTTTAACCGGATGTGCAATTCAATCAAAACAGACTTCACATTACAACATCATTGTCACATTCTGAGTATGTTATTTTTTATTGGAGACATGTGAACATGTCCTTTGGAATGTATTGTTTTCATAAAATAGAATTGCATATGTCCCAAAAGAGACAAAGTGCATTTGATTGGCTGTAGTCGTTTGTTCTGTGCAGCGAAATGCTTCGATTGGTTAAGATAAGTTAGTCACTTTCAGCAAATGATTGCTCCTCCCAAATTTGAGTTTATGAAGCCTCTCTGTCTCCTCTCATCTTTACTTCTACAGAAAAATACAATAAGAAAAGCTTTATTAGCATGCAGAGCGATTTTGCACGCATTACCAGCACTTACAAAGACAGAATCGCAAGAAAACTTGTGAGTGCAACACATCAGTACTAATACAGATCACTTAGGCTGGGTGAAACGCAGGCTGGAGAAGGGCAGCGTACGGCTTTTGTTTCACTTTCATTTACTTTTACATTCATTCATTCAGGCGACGCTGTTATTTGGACTGACTCTGTGATTAGCGGATATAACAAGGCTAGACGAGCAAGAGTATAGACAGAGAAATCATCTGAAACACAATCAAAAACACAATGTCTTTCTGCGACAGGATGTTGCTGTATACATTGCATTCATATCCAAAACTGAGTACATAAAAAGTAAATTATGCACATGCAAATATCAAGTGTGTGCATATCATGAAAACAAATTTTCCCTTTGACTGTAACATCAATAACTGATTTGTCTGAGCTGATCAAAAATGTAAGTTCACTGTCTGAGGAGGTGGGCATACTGCAACTCCAAAGCCCATATGTATTAATGGTAATAAGGCTAATAGGTGAGAATACTGTCTGAGGAGGTGGACATACTGTAACTCCAAAGCCCATATGTATTAATGGTAATAAGGCTAATAGGTGGGTATACTGTCTGAGGAGGTGGGCATACTGTAACTCCAAAGCCCATATGTATTAATGGTAATAAGGCTAATAGGTGAGTATACTGTCTGAGGAGGTGGGCATACTGTAACTCCAAAGCCCATATGTATTAATGGTAATAAGGCTAATAGGTGAGTATACTGTCTGAGGAGGTGGGCATACTGTAACTCCAAAGCCCATATGTATTAATGGTAATAAGGCTAATAGGTGAGTATACTGTCTGAGGAGGTGGGCATACTGTAACTCCAAAGCCCATATGTATTAATGGTAATAAGGCTAATAGGTGGGTATACTGTCTGAGGAGGTGGGCATACTGTAACTCCAAAGCCCATATGTATTAATGGTAATAAGGCTAATAGGTGGGTATACTGTCTGAGGAGGTGGGCATACTGTAACTCCAAAGCCCATATGTATTAATGGTAATAAGGCTAATAGGTGAGTATACTGTCTGAGGAGGTGGGCATACTGTAACTCCAAAGCCCATATGTATTAATGGTAATAAGGCTAATAGGTGAGTATACTGTC
This sequence comes from Albula glossodonta, assembly GCA_019788955.1. Lineage (NCBI taxonomy): Eukaryota > Metazoa > Chordata > Actinopteri > Albuliformes > Albulidae > Albula > Albula glossodonta. The sequence goes on along the minus strand of JAFBMS010000056.1, from coordinate 826,717 downwards.
TGAGGAGGTGGGCATACTGTAACTCCAAAGCCCATATGTATTAATGGTAATAAGGCTAATAGGTGGGTATACTGTCTGAGGAGGTGAGTATACTGTAACTCCAAAGCCCATATGTATTAATGGTAATAAGGCTAATAGGTGGGTATACTGTAAGAGCCCATATGTATTAATGGTAATAAGGCTAATAGGTGGGTATACTGTAAGAGCCCATACGTATTAATGCATATCTGTCACTTTAAAGCAGGTACACATTAAGGCTAATAATGCTAGTATGTGGGTAAGCTGTGCATTACCAGATGCTTAGGTGGGTACAGTCCATAAACATATGCATCACCCTCAACTATACCAGTGCGGATGGGCCTGTAAACTTTGCCCACATGCACAGTCTGAAAAACCTCCCCCGCAGCACTTTTGCTCCATGGTCCTTGCCTTTCTAAAAGCTTGGATCCTAAAGAAGCTGGACCTTGTCCTGCCCAGATGGTGCTCTCACACACGTGGAATTCCAGTGTTTACAGAACCCGGACAGAAGCGCTGGTCGGCGTGTCTCCCGTTCCCTAACGGAGGGTCTGAAACACATCAGTTCAAAAGTGCATGAGTGATGAAGCATGAGTAGAATCCCCCGCCACCCCCCCCCACTCTTGCTGGGCCAATCACAACGCAGATCCGCGCGGAGGAGCCTACACCGAATGGTATCTGTGTATACATTGGGAGATAAATATTTACGTGGCTCTGATGAATTTGCGCGCGATGTTCCCCCGCTGACTGGAAGCCTTTGTCTGGGGGGATCAAGTTCGTGTCTCAAGACTTAGACACGAGATCGAGATCGAATGCTGTGGGGCGGTGGGGGAGTTCCAAGAATCATTTGCGTTCGTTCTGATGTCATCATTATCCTCCATAAACCTATGTCGTTAGCTGGCTCCTCTGTCTCGAGTACTGTAGTTTATGAAAGCACCCTAAATGTGCGCAAGACGGGCCAGGCTGCCCAATCACAGCTTTGGGAAAGTGTGTATTAGTCAACCTGAGAATTTTGTAACATCCCTTGAACCTGAGTTTTAAAGTTTGGACCACCCACTCAAAGTTAAACAACCAATGAGTACTGTTGTTTTTGTGAGTGGTGAGACGAGATGCAGGAATAGATTTAACTATCCATTATATGAGTATACATACACAGTTTTACTCAAGTGAACAGCATAGATAATCAAGGCCTCCTCGTGGTATTTAAAACATGGCCAATTATAATGTTACAATGTGATATTATATTATGATATCATAATGTTATAATGTGTATATCAAATATCGCCCTGATAACAAACCAAACCTCAGAAACAAATAACGCGCGCTGCGTTCTGACAGGGTCTTTATTTACCACCCGGAAACACTGGGCTGGTGCGTTAGCTGTTTTATGGAGAATAGAGAAGGGGGGATAATTTCTCTAACAGAAACACATTGCTGTCTTAATTTGTGGAGGTTGCCAGTCCATGCTCTTTTTGGAAGGCCTGGTCATTCATCATGCAGCCGGCCGTTATTTTTAATGAGCCTGTTATCATTCATTTTAGGACATCCCACCTTTCTCCGACACCGATAGTATTTCTCTTTTATATAGGACGTAGAATTTATGCCTCCCTTCACCTCCACTTCTCTTCTCTCTCCCGGGCTGCCGTGCTGTCATGCCGTCCCTTCCTGCTGACAGTTTTCAGGGATTCGGAATAAGAATCCGGCCCTTTCCATCTCACAAACCCCTCAAAAGGCCGATGAGGGGGCCTGGCGTCAAAAACCAAAAAAAAAATTAAAAGTCTGACTGAGCTCATAGCCCAAAACATCTCGACCAGCGATTGGAGTCTGCTCGGGTTGGAACCGCTCAGCAGTTCTACAGCTCAAAGGGTCAAACCTCCCGTGAATTTGATAGAATCCTTAACACTGACCCCCCCCCCTCCCCACCCAAGTCCCCACACCAGGCTGGGGAGGTGCGTGGATGTGGCAAAATGCCCCCCAGTAAGTATTCAGCTTTGTAAATGGGTCATACGCACAACGTAATCTGTGCAAGTCGCCTCTGATAAGGGTGTCAGCCAGGCGAATCAATAATGTACCGTAATAATGTCATCTCGATACATGTAGCGCTGAGTGGGGCTTCTCTGGGGCCATGGAACAGGGGCCCCCAGACTCCCCTGCGCCCCACTTCAGAGTTCATTACTGTCAGGGTGATTCCCCCTAATTTCAGATGCGGAACATTCGGTAGATTCTGTCAGTTACTTTTGTAACCGGAATGTGCTCGCGAACGTGCCACGTGCCGTCGAGATGTTTTCGCATGCAGACGGGAAGAACATTCGTGTCTGTGTTTGTTTTCCTAATATGTTTTGGCGAGGCCCATGAGAGCTGTGGAAGTGCTGGTGTCGCTGTAGCTTATTTCTCTGTATTGCAGATGATTGTCATAAGTTATCAATCATGTTCATTTAGGACAACAGCGATAATTATATGGGCACATTTTAAAGAGTAAAATATACATGTACAAAAATCTTGTGAATAAAATAATATAATTCTTTCAGTATAGTTAGTCATGGAGGTTTATGTCACAAGTTTCAGCTTATTTAATGTGTTTAAGTGCTTCATCCATTCATCTAATTGCTTTACTCTATTTTTAATCTCAGATATTATGTTTAAACATGTTTTTGTCTAGAATATCAATCTGCTTGCTAATATTACAGTATTAAAGTACAGTTATGTTTTAGGTAAACAGCTACGGATATTTCCTGGCATGTTTCAAGGGAAAAAATGTGAATCATCCGTGAGCTTCCTGCGTGTGAATTTATAACGGCCCATTTCTTGAGAATTCATGTCAAAAACATTTCTCCAAATTGTAAATTCTGGATAATTCATGACAAACACTCATCCATACCAGACCTTCAATGAAAACAAAATGCGCATTAACCAGGATTGGTAGTTTCCTTCATTTGCTTTAATGAACTTAACATCTGTCTGATTTGAAATTTTCCTGTTCGTTTCTTGGCAATTGCTCGAAATTTTTCTCCTTTTAATGGAGGTTAAAATGGCGTGTTGAGTCAATGAGACAGGCCACATAAAATCTTTGTTGACTAAATGCAAGGTTGCAGAAAGATTGTAAAGTGGTTCTGTGTGTCAACAAAATATAAAGGAGAGCTGCACACAGATTTATCTTTACTGATTTAGTCCTAAATTAAGCATAATACTCATGAAAAATGTCCATGAATGCTTTACACATTGTGGTGCAAAAGAAACAATAAATGTATAAAACAAAGAAAATGTTTCTAAATTAATCTGAATAAGGGTTAGCAGCCCCCGGGCTATGGGCAGTACATTCTGCACATACGGAGGATTGCACAGAAAAACATATGCTATTGATTTATGAGCGTTTTTTTCTGAGTGTCACACTTTCCTCAGGAAATGAGCTTTTCCCCCTTTCAGTGTTGAGCGCTGCATCCTGTTCACCGCGGCAACCGGCGTGTGCGTCGGGGGGAGATGTCACACAGGCCCTGGCCAGCTCCGCGGCTGCTCGATGTCGCCCCTGACGGCCGCCAGAGACAGCAGCTCCAGGACCCGAGCGGAACGCGCGCCAGAAAATCTGTCGAAAGCATGTGTTGTGTTGTGCGCCTAATTCCGTCCTCCATGGCTATTTCCTCTCGCGGGTCCAGCTCACGGTGGCAGCAGTGCGCGCGCACACATACACACGCGCGCGTGTGGGGGGGGGGGCTTGGCTTCTCCCGACCCTGCCGCTGCCCGCCAGGAAGAGAGGAAGGGGAAGTCTGCAACACAAGGTGTTTTCTGCTACACTGGAGAGAGGGAGGGGGGGAGAGAGAAAGAGAAGGAGAGAGCATGAGAGAAAGGGAGATATGTTGTTTTCATTTTATTATTGTATATATAGAACTAAACGCTGTTTAATGTATATTTTGAGGCAGATATGATACAATCTCTTAAAAGGCATATTGGATTATATCAAAGCAGATGTTGTGTCATAACATACTTATTTTTTAACATGTTATATATTCGTGGTCTTTGGAATCTGTTAATTTCATTGTAAGGTAGAATAGCACACGTCCTTAAAGAGAGTAAGTGACTGTGATCAAATCCAGCTGTTTATGCCTTCACTGTATGCTGTTCTATCATATCTATACACCTTCATAATATTCACAGTTTTGCATTTCTGGCCATTCCAGAATTTATATTTAAATGTTACACATATGTAGATATATAGATAAACAGATTGGGGGGGGGGGGGGGGGGGGGGGGCACAAATGTCTTTGCAGTTTATAACAGGAATGGCACGGCTCTGATTTGGAGACTAAGACCCAAATGTGAATGGGCTAGCTACGTTTATGCTTGAAGTCAACTGTCAGCAGCTCCCTTGAAACCGCCCTCGCAAAGACCATTTTTAGGCAAGCGCAAGTGTTTCTTGAATGTGATAAAAAAAAGGGAATATTTTGTAAAAAAAAAATATATATTTTCTGAGCCATCATTGTCTACAGTACATTGATACCATACAAAAAAGGACTAGTATAACACTTCCTGGATGAAATCTTTCTGGAATGACATCACAGAAGCATGGGACTTAGGGATGTTCCTCGACAGATCCGTCTCTAAAAAAAGAATCTTAGTCATCTATTATTTTTTTTTTTTCACATTTTCTAACGTTTGAAGACTGACACAGTTTATTCATGGGCTCTCTCTGGTGTTTGTATTTGCATATTGTGTTTATTAGGAGCTAAGGGTCTCAGGAGACCCACAGCGGACCGTCTCGGTGTCACAGCAGGATATCACATATGGAAGCCATTGTGGATTCTGTGACGTAAAGCAGAGTCAATGCATTTCCTCATCCGAGTGGTTGCTTAGCGAGGACAGAAATACAAAAAAACACAAAGACACAAGCAAAGCAGGAAGAGGACACAGGCTAACTAGGATGCTATGCTACCTGTCAGCAAAAGCTCAAACAACAGGTGTGAACATTTAAACATGGAACAAAAAAATAAATAAAATTGAGACCTGCTGTACTGTCTGTTTTGTGTCTGTATCATAAATATGGGAGAACGAGGCTTCATGAACCTCATGGTGGGTGGAGCCATAATGAGCTGTCAATCATTGACTTGTCAGAGCCAATCAAGAGATTGTGCTTTCCACTGAAAAAGAAAAAAATCACAGCTTCAATTTATTGGATGCTCTGTCGGGTTTTTAGCATCTTGACAACTCACTCTCCAATCAGCTTTGTGATGAATACTCAAAGCTGAAACACTGAAGCTGAAAAAAGACTTGTGTTTATTTCTGAGAGATTATAATACTTGTACAATCCTAAATATTAATGTGCTAGATGTTCAGAGTGTATTTGTATCAGGGAGAGGTAGAAACTAGATTTACAATCTGTCCAAAGCAGATCAACACACACACGCATATGCATGCACAAACATACACCCAGAATAACCACGGCGATCTTGTTGAAACCAAAGTTGGTGGCGGTATGACTGAAAGGTGTGAGCGGCTTGCCCTTCTTTCAGCTGTTCGCACCAAGCCCGCGCATGACCTCTGATACAGCCACTGTGCTTGTTGTTGTGGTTACTAACTGAGAGAGATTTTTAATTGCATGCCACTCGGTCAAAAAGTATTATTTATAAGTATATTTTCATTTTAACAGGCGTTGGCAGAACTAGGTTCTGAATGAAGTATATGGAGCTAATTACAATACTAAATTCAGAACAAGTTGAGAAGTTCATCCATGTTGTTGGGCTGTCGTGGCGTTCCAGTTTGGCACAAATTAGTCATGAAGGGTCTCAACGGACTTATTTATTTCATTTATCGATTGATTGATTTCTTTATTTTTATATTATTTTTTTCCCTCTCAGTTGAATTTGCATATATGTCCAGTACAATTTGTCATTTTTTATTTCAGTGTCCCCCAAGCCGGTTAATTATTTACACCATGAACCTGTTTCATACTAAATTTTCGATGTTTTGGTCAGACGGTGTTTATCGTAAGCCCAGCCTGGTGATCAAGCAGAATAAAGCAACAGCTCTCTGCCTGTAGACAAGCGAACTGCCCTTCAGTGAAAGTTATTGCCTCGTAGCGTGGGCAATGTATCACAGATCCAGTAAGGACAGCGCTAAGATGCTGAATCTGAGTACAAATGTATCATAGTTGCGCGGTGAGCATTTTGTTACAAATAATGTTGTCATCAATTTTCATCTTTTGTTTAAACATATTAGTCTTTTGGACAAGATAGGTCATATTTCAGCAGCTTGATAAATTTTCCCTTCTCTCCTTTTCACAGAATGTGCACTTAATTAATTACACAACCTTTAATTGGACAGATTATTCCTAATGGTCGTACTGTGCTAAATGTACAAACTCTAAGGGGGCCCAGCAGTAATTATTTTAATGCCACTTTCACAGCAAGTTGTAATCAGTATATTTCAAATAATTAGTCAGTTGTACAGAGTGTGATGCAGATTCTCTAAAATAGACAAATTACATGTATATTCATGAAAAGGACAAACTTTTTTTTTTTTTTAACTGGTTTGCTATTTTCCCAACCTGAAACCTCAGGTGCATTGCAGTGATAGATAGAGAGTGACCCTTTTATTTGTTTGTGGAAATCTTGGGGACACGTGCAGAGGCTTAATTGGCTCAGTAATGCACAATGATACCCGTGATGGATCCTCCGGAAGTTGACTTAAACTACGAGGCGACACGGTGAATTTGTTAATGTCACTGCTTCCTGGTGTTTGCTTAATTAAAATGTAATCTGAAAGAACTGGGAAAGAACAGGGAGGCTCCAGAAACTCTCAGAAGAAAACCATATTTCTGAAAATTACACCCATAAATATCACAAAAGCTAAGAGTGGAATTGATCTCCGCTGTTAAACTAATAGTACTGTGCTTTGTCACACGAAGCTCTGTAGACTTGAACAGAGATGTTGTTTACCATGAGCTTATTAGTATGACTTTACATACCGTAGGGTCCAAAGCTCTGAGACCACACAGAATGTTTTTTTTATTTTTCAATTTTTTTTTCATGTCAACCTGGAAATAAACAGAGAGTTTTGGATTTTGAAAGATTTCAAACTAAGGAAATTTATGTCAGTTTAAAATGAAGAAGAAATATTTAAGATTATGCACTATTTCTGGGTAAAATTTAAGCAAATTTGGGACAATGATGTTAGCTACTTTCTACAAAAGGTCAGACCCCATTGAACATTTATTGGGGCACTTAAAGACCATGAAAGTTATGGGCACTCAGGACCATGGAATAACATGTATCATCGGGTTTTGCACAAGCTTGTGGAGTCCATGCCAGCTCCCTCACTCTGTCATTAAAGCAAATGGCACCAAAAATTAAAAGATAATGAAATTCACGTACATTTGTCAGAAATTCAGCTTTTCTCTCAAATTAGTAACATAGTTTGTTTTGAAATGTTTGGCATGGAATGATAAATCAATGTGAAATAGAAGCACTTGCACTAGTGGTCTCAGACCTTTGGACCCCACTGTATGTAGTTGAATGTTGACTGTATAATGTGAATATCTAAAAAAAAAAAATCTGCTGTTTTTATTCCGGTAGCCTCTCACAACACAGAGATGTTTTGTCATCAGACGCGGTCTTAAATGATGGCTGTATATCAGGGTGGATCAGACGAGGGACGCAGCGTCGTTTCCGTGATTTAGTGCCTCCGCCAGTAGCCGTGTACGGAAAATTAAAACAGAACAGCATTAAGGGCGGACACTAATCACGAATTAGACCAATTTGAGAATGCATTTCCTAAGCAAATGGTGCGATTCGGGGCTACAGCAGCTCATTGATTTCCTAATGTCAATAGCGCGGGGAGAGACAATACATAACCGTTTTATTCATAATGCCGTCCGTCTCTCCTCGTTCCGAGCCGTTTCTTTTCCCTCCCTCCCCTGCCTGCGAGGTTCGTTTTCTTCCTGGGAGAGGAGCGAGTAGCCGGCGGTAAAAGGAAGGTGGCCGGCAGTTCCTGCATGGCATTGGGGAAGGGAATGAGGCCAGAATGATTACGTCGTTAAGCCATCGCACAGTTCGCTTTTGTGATGAGAGGAGAGGTGATCTAATGGCAGAGGAAGGGGCCAGCGGTGGAAGCCCATGATCGCATTACCACCGGGTCTGGGTGTCAGCCCTCTCTCATTAAGTTGAATGATAATACCATCTATCAGTAACCTAATTGGCAATGAGGGTTTCAGAGGCCTACAGTAGGTATTTCAACTACTGCGGACATCTATCAAAGTTTCGTGGAGACGCTGATAGTCGCCCCTGTCGCCTCGTCTCCTGCAATGCGGGCGGGCGCCGGAGCGATAACGATTTTTATACCGCGCCCCTCGATTAGTGCAGTCCGGCATCTTTTAATTTCCATTCACACCCCCACCCGCCTGCCGCCAACCCCCCCAAAACAGTCACCCCAGCCCCGTGTTCGTTAGTGCGGTAGTGCTAACCATGCTAATGTGTGTATTTGGGGGATAGTCGTCTTTCCGATGCATTTTTTTTTTTTATTATTATTTGTAGTCTTCTTCTCCGGGGCCGGCGGGGTTTTTTTTTGTAGAGAGCCGCCACGGAAAGCGATGGATTTCGCCGAGAGCGTTCGGTTTCGTTTTTCCCCTACCCCTCCTCCCTGCCTCCATCCACCATCCCTCCCTCCCTCCCTCCCCCCCCCCCCCCCCACACACACACACACACACACACACACGCTGCCCTCCTCCTCTCGTCCTTCCCGTTTTTATTGCTTTGTACAGCAAAGCACCATTACTGATCCTTTCCAAAGCACAAACTAAAAATCTATCCCGTTGTCATTTGCCTGGCCGTGCCATCTATCATCGGGGTGCTTGGCAGTCTCTGGCTTCCAGAGAGGAGGCGCAGGAACAGGAGGTAGAGTCAAGGACTTTCACGCGCAACAAAAAACTTGTCACCATTATTTATGGCTCTGGCTGGGACACATAATAGGACACATCAAACTGCTGTTTTTTAGTGATGAGCGTCCTCACATCGCCGACTCCCTTGTCGAACTGGGTCACAGGCATCTCTTTGCCTTACACATACAATTTCCCAGACAATGGCGAGCACTTGGGAACTGACAGTGACAAATTCGGGAGCCCCCATGGATAGCTGGGCAGGCTGTTACATGAGCGATCGCGCCAATAATCACGCGGCGCCGGTCACGTGGCGGCCCGGCGGGGCGGGGTGGGGGGGGGGGTTTGTGGGGGGGGAGAGGGGCCAGCGGGGGGGGCCGGGGGGTAGGAAAGAGAGAGAGGGAGGGAGGGAGGGATGGAGGGATAGAGAGAGGGGGGCCAATGGAGAGAACAAGAGAAAAGGATAGTGAGAGGGAGAAAAGGGATGATAGAGGAGAATGAAAGAGGGATAGAGAGAGAACAGGGGAAGGGAGAGAGGGAGAGAGACAGAGGGTAAGATGGAGAGAACAAGGTTAGAGAGAGAGAGAGAGGGGGGAAGATAGAGAAAGGGAGAGTGAGAGAGAGAAAGAGAATGGGGTGGAGAGAGAAAGAGGGAGTGAGGAAGAGGGAGAGAGAGAGAGAGAGGAAGAAGAAGAAAAAGGAGTGCAGAGCTGCAGGCGGTGGGGAAAGTGGCTAACGGGGCCCTGGCAAATCATTTTTTATTCCCTTATCATCCATCTCCGGGTCCTTCGCTCAGATGAGGCGCTGCTAAATGACTGTCACTCTGGACGGTGCTGTGATGTGTTGTGCGGCTCACCAGTAATTGGGAAGAGGTCACCGGCGCCGGCTTCCCGCTCGCAACCTTTCTTAAACTCGGCTACCCAGGGAATTGGGCAGAGTCTCAGATTAAATTACTTCTCCAGCTCCGCAGCCCTTCACCTTAAGTGCTTGCCGTTTGGCTCCAGTTCATGGGGAAAGAGGCCCGGCGATCCCGCGGCTTTGCCTCCCACCGCGACGCCACCGAAGCCCCAAACGGGCCCTCGGGTTCCAGCGCGCGGCTACCGAGCTCAGCGTTTACTTAAAGCTTGTTGAGAAAGCTTGTGTGGCCCGGTTTGGTTTTGAAGGGGGAATAATTCTCACTCAGCTGAAACTCTGCTTCTTCTTTTTTTTGAGAGAGAGAGAGAGAGAGAGACAGAGAGAAAAGGATGAAAGGAATGAGCTAAAGAAAGATAGACGGACAGAAAATCGTGCTTAATGAAGGCGAAGGCAGTGTAAGCTCCTTTGTGGATGGCCGTAATTTAGAGCGTTAACCATCGTCTTCCCTCCGGCCGCTGTGACTGGCCAGTTTTTGTGAAAGTTCATAATGCTCCCATTGTCGCCATAACGACCACTCATAAAAGCCGTTGGAGGAGGAAGACGTACCGTATTACGCGAGCCCTGTTAAATCAGCTCGCGCTGCCAGGAAAATCCTTCCTCCTCCTCCAGACGCAGTGAAAGCTGTTAAAACTGATGATTTTCAACATAAAATATGTGCCGAGGAGAGAAGAGGCAGGCGAAAACGAGGTAAACAAAGCGAGAAGCTTGAAGTGTCTTCCCAAGCAAATGTAAATTACAAACCAGAAGTAAAAAACCAGTGTTTGGCAAACAATTACAGCATTATAACAAACACAAACGCAGTAACTGAGTGCGATCTCTCATTTTTTTTTATTTATTATATCACTTAGCTGTTTGCTTCTGTTCCTCTGCCTGACCAAATAAGGATTTCGCTGTGCTACTACTAATCAGTTTGACTGTGCAAACTTAGTTATCTTTTCCAAAGCATATCAGAGAGTTAACATATGAAAGGGCCGTGAAATCTCAGCTCCATAAACAGTGCCAAAATCCGCCTTCATGTCACAACTTAAAGAATGACATACTGACCCAATACTTCACACAGCCTGGAGAGAGGCGACTGCTAGGCTCTCTGTTAGATATGAAATAATGAGAAATTGCTCTGTGGAGAGTGACAGAAGAAAAACACAAACCAATTCGTCTCCAAAAAAACATCGCACAACGTCTAAATAAAAGTGTCACGCTTTGACTCGCCATCATGCAAATTAATGGCATCTCAGGCGGTAAAATAGACATTATGTGAAATGAAATCATCTCAAAAGAAATAAAAAGGCTCTGATCAGGTGCTGGTTTCCCTCCCCCACCCCCCACCACACCCCACCCCCCCGCTTAAGTGTGTTCCACAGCTAGACTACCTCTTCAATTACGGAGTGTGTCAACAGGCAGCTATCTCCAATGAGAGCCGGTGAAATAAGACGCCCGTTTCCTTACGGAACGACAACTGATAGCCCGAGTCAGTCGAGTGACGCGTTTTAATTTGTTTGCGGCAATAACGGCAAAAAAGATAATAGAAATCTCAGTGTTTCCTGATGCCTCCCTCAAAGTGGCGAAATATGGTTTCTCTGCCCATCGAGTTTCGCGAGCACATGCCCACACGACGCACAGTCATTACCGCGGCATGCATGCCACATTTCAGGGCAGCCGCGGCCCTCTTGAATAAATATCGTCCCTTTGTTATGAAAATGCTTTATTTCCTCTCCTAATAAGCGGTTGCTGCAGACTGAACGTCTGCCAAAAACCTTGAGTCAAAGCCGGGCATAGCGCTTGCTCTGAAGATTTGGACCTTCTGTCTGAGAAATTAAGAAATAATAATGAAGCGCCGGTCTGTCCTCCCGGGTCCCAGAGGAGGTAACCATCCTGTTTGTTTCTTTAAAGGTACAATCCAGAGCATTTGGCACATAAGTGCTAATTTAAAACTCAGAGACATGCATCAATCTCGAAGCGCAAGGGTCATACATGCAAACTGATCTCACCCTGACGTTATAACCATATCACACCTCAAATGTATGATGAACATGCGTACACTCTTTGATCTGCTGCATATTGAGTGTGATACACAGTTTGCACACTTTTTGGATGACCTCACACTTGCTGCAGCCGGCCCTTTGCCGTTATTTTCCCACCATTCAGTGCAGCGTCGGGGAAGCAGTGTAGAATAACAGTTAAGGTGTTCCTGCTCCAAGATGGTGGGCTCAGTTCCCTGGTACAGCATTGTTGTCGTACCCTTGAGCAATGTGCTTAAACAAAATTACTTCAGTAAAATATACAGCTGTGTAAATATACATGATGTAAGCTGTCTGGATCAGAGTCTACTAAATGCCCCAGTGTAATTGTAGAACGGTTGAATCCCTCTCCGTATTTCACCATAGGCTGAAAATCCACCCATTCACACCGTACCTTGGGCCTCCATCCAGACCCACCCAACCACTTTATCGTCGATTAAAAAAACCTGGCTGTCCTCATGCATTTTCTACAGTTGTAATGTCTGTTTTTGTCAGTGCTGCATGCGTTATTTTACTCGAATGTGAATGTGTATAATGTGATCTCCTTCAGCCCAACAGGGCCGGAATTGAAGACCAGCGGCCTACAGACTAACACTGAGCACAGCAATTAGCGGTCCTGTTCACCGCCTTTCTTCCCTCCTCCTCTGGATGTTTCCTCCATTTTAATAGATAAGCATAAGGTTAGGGATGCAGGGCCAGTATTTCTTTTCACTTCAGAAAAGAATGAGAATGTGAGAACTTATAGTACTCTGGCTGAAGGCTAAAGACCAGGCAAAGCCTTGCATTGTGGGATGTCATGTTTGTATCTTCCAGAGCAAGGTCAAAGAGAGGCTTGTTTTTTTTTTTTTAGTTTTTCATTTCTTTTTGTTGAATCTCTACAGATGAACCCACCCCTGAAATGCAGAGAGCAGTTACCTTATTCAGCATTAGCGCTCTTGGCAAAGCTCAGGGAAGAGACTTCAAATGTATACTACATGTCAGAGAAAATTAATGAATGTCATAACAGAGACGCTGAGTGCCGAACGCCAAGCGAGCTTCGCCGGGCCAACCCCAGCCCCTGCCGTCCAGTCCCTGTCACTGGGACGATAGTATAGTCATGGCTCCTGTCATAACAAACGCCGCTACTTTGGGCTTAGTGGTTCGTGATCAACTTTGAGTTGCTTTAGGGCGAGTCTACGTACCCTCCCTACTGACTGGGCCAGGCCAGGGTAATGGTAGCTACCTCACGATAGGATACGAATCATGATATTGTGATTACATTGTGATAGTCTCAAACAAGGAGTATCTTGATGCAGCACACATGGGAAGGAGAATTTTGCTATATCAAAAACCAGTTTCTTTCAGGAGCATTTATTAAGAAGAACAGTTGTTCATTTGACAACTGCAAAAAAATTAAAGAAAGTGTGATATAAGTGGTAGCTGCAGCATCATTGATGCTGTCATCCTTTTGCTTAGATTGTGTGACTCCAGAGCAGACACGCGGTGAACTTCACAATATGGTGGTATGTGGTACAACAGTAGATTCGGAAGATCTCAGGAAATCTCTACATTAGCAAAGTAAAAAAAGTTATTATCCTCAACAATGCTATACTATGGAGGTACATGTCAGAGGGAGGTGTTAGTGTGTGTGTGTGTGCTTGTGTGTGAAACTGCCCCAGCCAATCAAATCCACCCTCAGAAACCTGTGGGCACCAATCACATTGCAGACAGTGTATGTTAAAAAAATGTTTTTATTATCAGAGACAGAACCTTTAAGAGTCAAGACTGGAAGAAACCAAAAAAAAACAAAAAAAAAAAAAAATGAACAATATTTAAATAGTAACAATGTAAACCACTGGCAAAAAAAGCAAGTAAATATTTTCATGCAGTCCTTTTTATTGTTTCCATCGTTTAGTAGTTAGAGAGTGCGGCTCTAAAGCAGTGTAAAAATAAAAGTGGCATTGTTATGATTTCCATGGCCCCTGTGGCGATGTTTCTGTTTGACCTCGCCGTTTAGGTGTAATTATACAGCCGTGGCGGAGCGGTGCTGAGGACGCAGGGTTCATCCGCGGCCCTGATGCTACAGACTCCATGAGGGGCCCGGGGGGGGGTCAGCGTGTCAGCGTGTGTGCTGGCGCCGGGCGACCGCGCGGCTCGGCGCCCTGCCTTGGGACTCGAGCGATGTGGCCGTCTCACACTTGGGATGGAGTGGCATGCCCGGGTTCAAGGTCAGACCCCCTGGGCAATGTTCAGCCTCATCCTAGTGGGTGGGACCCACGCCGCGGCCTCTCCGCTGGGCTGTGGCCTCTCCGCTGGGCCCCAGCCTCTCTGCTGGGCTGTGGCCTCTCCGCTGGGCCCCAGCCTTTCCACTGGGCCCTGGCCCTGAAACTTAAAGAGGTGAAACCTCACACAGAGACAGGGCCAGAGCGAAAAAAACACGTGCTGCTGGTACAGAGACTCGTGCTGAGTGTGTGTGTGTGTGTGTGATGGTAATGTGTGAGTGAGTGTGTGTCTGTGTGTGCGTATGAATGAGTGTTTGTGTATACGTGTGTATGTGCATGAGTTCATACGTGTGTGTATGTGTGTGTGTGTTTGTGAAAACTTGTCCCAGCGTGACTTTGTGTACGTATAAAACCTTTCAGTGCAGTTTTCTGCACCCCTCTGGTTCCTGTCTGCCGTTTCCTAGAACCACAATTCTTCATCAGTGCATTCCAGCCCAGGCCGCGGCTCCCTCAAGGAGTTAACTATAGTCAAATGAAATGATTTACAGATCTGCTCAAAAAGATGACACATGCAGTCTCCTTACAACCCTGCCTTGTGCCTAATGAGGCCCTGCAGACATCAGCTGTTGGAAGTAGCAGCATGCTAACAGACGCCCATAATGATCCTGCACGTCTGCGCGCTCATCGGCAGTTTCATCAAAAAAAAAAAAAAAAATGAAAAAAGTGACGGAAAAACTTTCCTGGTATCCATTTGATTGTCGTCCTGACAACGGGATAACCGCTACCTGCAGCTGCAGAGTCATAATGAGCTGTTGTTTTGCCTGCAATAACACTCTGCGCTCTGCTGCAGTCATTAAGGACTTGCTTGGCGTGACGTGCGTTTACCAGACGGGGAGCGGCTCAGCCATAATGTGGGCAAGGCCTGCTGGCTGGAGTCCCGCCACACCGATGGGACCGATCACTTCGGAGCGAATAACCGCTGGTTCCCACACTGCTCGGAAATCAGGATTGCCAAATATGGGAATCCCGTTTCCTAATAAGGTCATCCTGTTTTCCTTATAAGGTCATCTCGTCCCGGTTTCCTCTGAGCCTTTCGGGCTTCTCAGACCCATTCTTTCCTTTTGCTTTCTCAGAAGCCGAAATCAAAGCATCTGAAGGCTTTCATTTTCCATGAGCTTTTTTTTTTTTTTTAAATGACTAATGTTCTCAAATTGAGCCAATTTAGTCATTCTTTTCCAGAGGGGTTGATGACTGTTACAGACAGACATAAAAAATGGTTTATAGGCCTCTTAGAGATCAAAGGGGAGCGACTCTCACTTCTGTCTTCAGCCCATTACGCCATCGCTGCCGAGCAGAAGCCATAGCACCTTTGGTACTTACTGACGCACTGAGATCCTGTACAGTAATATAGTAATATGCTCACAGCACTCTTACAGGAACTAGAGGACACGTTCCTACAATATTTTTTTGGAGAGTTTCACAGTGATTTACATCACATCAGAGTCATAAATGTCTTTTTGTGAGAATTTACAGAAGTGTAAGTTACTGCATGCATGTTGCGGCGCATTATATGGATGGTATAAGAAACAGAAGCTAAGCAGGAGAACATATGGGCTGCAGAAGCTGTGTATCAGTGGAGATGCTTTTATACTTTGCTCTACTTTTTAAATCCAACACTTGTTAACTTACTCAAATCTCGCATGTGAAAATTGCTCATAGATACTATTGTAAAGAGGCTGGAAAAATCAGAGATTGTTTTACGTTTTACGAGAGTCACAATGTAAATCGCTTTTTATGTAATAGTTTTCCGGTAATTAAAATATATTCTCATGGAAGCTTTTATATGTGAGATTCCACAGCAAATTTAGAGATATGACAGAAATTCCATAACAAAGGAGTGTTCCACTCCCTCCATATTTTAAAGAGGAGTTATCAAAGCTGTTCTAAAGCCAAAGAGTAGTCCAACCTCCTTTATCCATTTATGAATATTCATACATTGCTTTGTGTTTCCTTTATTTTGTCTGACCCCTGTACATAGGCCTAGATTCAAACTTGGTGTGTGCTTTCAGTGAGGTGCTGCACAAATCACTAAATTAACCACCGCCCCAGCTGAGATGCTGTCTAAATATGTTAGTTAAATAGCACATCTGAATCGTAGCTTTTACTTTGCTTTGTTATTTCATATCGCCCAAAGCGCACTGGGGCTGGAAGGAATCGGTGGCCTCACCAGAGCAGAACTCAAGGATGGGTGAGAATAATGCATTCACAAGCAGCCGCCACCTGTTTCCAATAACGCAGACTGCGGGTAATTACAGAGCCGTAATCCTGACGCTGGCGAGGGTTCTCGTGGGGAGATGATGGAGTGTAAGATCTCCAGCGTCCCCGTTTCAGCCCCGAGGGTTTCTGTGAGGAGGCGGGTGCCGCTGGCCTGCTGGGTCCAGTCGTGTTGCAGTGCCAAGGGTCCAGCGATCCGATCCGGCTCCATCATGGTGGCCTCTGTTGCTGGTATTAAGTGTGCCGGCTTTTTCTTGAAGCAGTACAAAAGGAATGGGGGGGGGAGGTGTAATATATTTGTGAGAAAGCCACTCTGCTCTTCATAATCAAAGGAAACAAGCATTTACACGGCATTAAGTTTTAGTTCAAGTTCAAGTTCAAGTAGACTTTATTCTCATTCTATGCCACACATTTCTGTGTGTACAGTAGAACGAAATTATGCTTCCCAGGTCCCCAGTGCAATGTTTAAAAACATGCATCATTAAGTACACAGAACTGGGTGGAATAGAGTTCCAAAATTGTGACTGTGCAATTGCAACATACATGAGTACAATACTATAAAAATACAGTTCTGACTGTATACAAAATGATGAGATGATTTTGGCATTTCGCAGACCCTCTTATCCAGAGCGACTCACTTTTCTGTCTTTGTGTGTGTGTGTGCGTGTGTGTATGTGATCCAGTTATGCAGCACTGTATTTTTACTGAAGTAGTTTGAGGTTAAGTACTTTGCTCAAGGTTGCAATGGCACTGTCCCCTCTGGGAAATGAACCTGCAACCTCTGCAGCTCTCATGATATGATGTCACAAAAGTGTAGTTCTGTTTGACCCACCCTGATATTTGTGAGCTATATATCAAATCTTGTGCTTTTAAAAAGGAGTAGCAAAACAATCCAGGCCTGAAAATTGACATGTCAGCGAAAGAATGAGTAATTGTACCATAGAAGTCGATTTTCTTTGATTTCACACGTTGAAGTTAAGATAACCTGGGTAGCATTATAGTGGGGTTAAGACCATGAAAACCCGCAAAGACAGACAGGATGGTGTAAAGCATCTGTGATTTCAGTTTGGCTGAGGTGGGCGGGGAAGGGGGGGGGGGGGGGGTGGGCATTTGGTTGAGGGGGTGGGAGGTCACAGAAAAGACAGAACACCAAATAATTAGCAGGTCTGGAGAACTCGGCGGGCCACTTCTCTGGGCTGCCTGGCCCTTAAAAACAGGGGCGTGCCGATGTGCGCGATCGTAAAATGATTAATGGTCTCATTCCCGCTAAATTAATCAAGCGGCCTGCTCCGCAGAAGAGAAAGAAAGAAAAGAAAGGAGGAGGAGGAGAAGAAGAGGAGCAGCCGGGCCGAGCGTGTCTAGGTGAGACCAGCTGGCGCAGACACAGCCTCTGGGATGGAGGTTAGAGATCTCAGATGCAAAAGCGCCAACACGGGCCCAGCGCTCCAGTGCTGCATCCAAACCATCATTCACACTGAATGCATCTTTCAAACGCCCAAACGTAAATTTAAATACTGTGTTTAACTTGTCTAAAGGTTTGTGTAGACCTAAGCTTTGTGTAGATAGTATTCCGCGTGAATGATGGTATGGATGCTGCTAATAAATAAATGAGCTATGCAGACAGCAGTCTTCATCCAATCAACATAGCTCATCTACTCTATCTATTATTATATCATTAGAGACATTTAGTAGATGTTCTTACCCAGAGTTGCTTACACTGTTTAATTTTTTTTACAACGTCCATCTATAAAGCTGAATGTTTCCTGAAGCAATTTTAGGCAAAGTACCTTGATCAAAGGTACAACGATAATGCCCTTGGTGGAATTGAACCTGCAACCTCCTGACTTACAAGGGCAACTGCTATTCTATTTACACAGAGCTTAGATTTAAAGAAACCTTTACAAACTCTATAGTTACTATTGGTGAATATATGAGTGACTTTTAAAATAACATACAGTATATTTCATTTTTAGTGCATAATCCTACTACATTTCATTATTGCATGCTTTATCTCTGAGGATATAATTGCCAATAAAGCTTTGTGATGAATTGCTCAGTATTTTCCCTCCCCTTAATCCTCGCAGGGTAGATATTAGCAAAGGGAGCACAGGTTTGATTTGATATCCAGTCTATCCAAACAACAACATAGCAACATTGTAGCCCAGCCCGTGATGATCACAGCGTGGAAGATTCAGGGGTCACATGATGCCAGTCCGCGTGGGGGACAGGGTGGATTTACCGCCGCGTCGGTGATATTTACGATCAGACGTTCGGCGGCGTTGCAGGGGCGTTAGCGTTAGAGTGGTACGGGGGTCCCGCGGAGCGTGAGTCCGTCTGTCTTTTCTGCTCTCGCCACATGCGCTGACAAAGCACGACTCTGCCACCGCACCAGCTGTAGAAACGACAACCCCCCCCGACACACACAAAAAAAGAGAGAGAGAGAGGGAGGGAGGGAGAGAGACTGGGAGGGAGTGACAGGAAAAGGGAGAGAGAGATGGAGATGGACAGTGAGAGAAAGGGAGGGAAAGAGACGGGGAGGGAAAAGAGAGAGGGACAAAGATAGAGTGACAGAGAAAAAGGGGGAGAGATAGAGGGAGGGAGGAATACATGTATTGAGAGAGAGAGAAAGAGAGGGACAGACAGGGGGACAAAGAGAGAGAGACAGGGAGAGAGTGGCAGAGAAATGGGAGGGAGGAAGAATCACAAGGAGGAGAGGAAGATATATATATATATAGAGAGAGAGAGCAGGGGAGAGAGAGAGAGGGAGAGAGAGAGAGAGCTGAGCTCCCCTATAAGTCACTTGGCATGTGAGGGGAGTGTGTTAAATGGGACCTGGACACCGCAGCGTGATCATTTTCTATCACAGGAGCCTATAAGCGTCTGACAGGCCCAGTGCTGAGTCTGCAGACTGTTACAAAATGGCAGCCATGCCCTTTTATCTCTGTACATGTTTCACGGCAATTGGACAATCAGCCGCTGCGGTGAAAATCCATAGTATCGATTGGGCTGTATCTTCTCTATAATTCTCAGGCAGGAAATCCCTGATGACAAATTATATCTGCACCACTTTTTGATTGGGACCTGCGATGCAGCCCATCTCCAAGGGCAGGCCGGGGAGAGAGCCGGGGGGGGGGAGCGAGCCGCGTTAACCGAGACTGCCCCGAAACGCTGCCCACAAGACCGCCCTGAAATGCATCTCTCCTGTGGCCCCCCAACCCCCCACCCCGGCACCCGCCCAGCGACGACCCCAAGCAACGCGGCCCTCCCCTTTTTTCTCTCGGTGATGCTCGGACCGGCTGGTTGCGTGATGGCATGCCTGTACTGACGGGCGCCGTGCCAAAGTCCCTCTCATCTCCGCCCAGTTTATGGGCGCGTTTCCCCAGGAGGGGGCTCACACAGACAGGGTGAAGGTGACCATCCCCCTCTTTAGGACGCTAACTAACAGACAATGAGAATGCAGACTGAATGTGTTATAGTAGATCCTGAATCAGACACTCACACACACAAAACACACACAGACACAGACACACACAGACACAGACATGCACACACAGATAAACACACAGACACACACACACACACACAGACACACACACACACAGACACACACACACACACAGATAAACACACAGACACAGACACACACACAGATAAACACACACGCACACAGACACACACACAGATAAACACACACACACACAGACACAGACATGCACACACAGATAAACACACAGACACACACACACACAGACACACACACACACACAGATAAACACACAGACACACACACACACACACACAAACACACACACACACAGACACACACACAGACAAACACACACACACACAGACACAAACACACACACACACACAACACACACACACACACACACACACCGACACACACACACACAGACACAGACATGCACACAGATAAACACACAGACACACACGCACACAGACACACACATGCAACACACAGACACACACACACACACAGACACACACACACACAGACACACACACACACACAGATACAAACACAGACACAGAAACACACACAGATAAACACACACGCACACAGAAACACACCGATAAACACACCACACACAGACACAGACATGCACACACAGATAAACACACAGACACACACACACACAGACACAGACACACACACAGATAAACACACAGACACAGACACACACACAGATAAACACACACGCACACAGACACACACACAGATAAACACACACACACACAGACATAAACAGACACACACACACAGACACAGACATGCACACACAGATAAACACACAGACACACACACACAGACACAGACATGCACACACAGATAAACACACAGACACACACGCACACAGACACAGACATGCACACACAGATAAACACACAGACACACACGCACACAGACACAGACATGCACACACAGATAAACACACAGACACACACGCACACAGACACAGACATGCACACACAGATAAACACACAGACACACACACACACAGACACAGACATGCACACACAGATAAACACACACAGACATGCACACACAGATAAACACACAGACACACACGCACACAGACACAGACATGCACACACAGATAAACACACAGACACACACGCACACAGACACAGACATGCACACACAGATAAACACACAGACACACACGCACACAGACACAGACATGCACACACAGATAAACACACAGACACACACACACACAGACACAGACATGCACACACAGATAAACACACAGACACAGACATGCACACACAGATAAACACACAGACACACACGCACACAGACACAGACATGCACACACAGATAAACACACAGACACACACGCACACAGACATACACAGACACACACACATACAGACACAGACATGCACACACAGATAAACACACAGACACACACGCACACAGTCATACACAGACACACACACACACAGACACAGACATGCACACACAGATAAACACACAGACACACACGCACACAGACATACACAGACACACACACATACAGACACAGACATACACAGACACACAGATATACACAGATACACATTGACATGCACACACACACACACATGCACACAGACTCACACACAGACATACACACACATAAACACACAAGTACACACACAGACACACACACATGCAGATATACACACACATACACACATACAGACACACACCCACACACACACACACTTACACACAGACACGCACTCAGTCCTTGTTATTCATTCCTGTATTTCATTACGTTTTACGATATGCGTGGTGGGCTTCACGAGACTACCTCAGCTGGTCTGCTCATTTTATTACGCCTTCGTAAACTGCACTGCAGTGTTAACTTTCAATTTGCTGTCACTGTAAACAGTCATCTCCCTTTTCTGGAGGTAGACGAAGAGCAGACACGCCAACCCCATATCCCTTCTCCATGGGCCGTCTTCTCAGCTTCATCATACAGCAGACTCTTTTCTGGAATGTGTTGCATCAAGAAGTGGTCTTGACTCAGATGCATAAAACAGATTAAATATGACACTTTCTCTGCGTTTTTCAGACCAGTGTACTGGCCTGCTCCAAAAGCTCTTGATGGGCTTTCTGTCTCACTCTGCGCATTAGCGTTGCTACACGCTAATCCGAGGATACTTAGCCGGGCATCAGAAATTAGTGGGGAACCGCACCAGCTCATGTGTCACGGGGTGCAGCTGCATGGAAGTGGACCAAGAAAAAGCCCTTTTCTTTGAGAGCGGAGGATAAAATCCTCACTTGATCCAAAGTCCGTCAGGGAGGGAGGAGGGAGGAGGGAGGGAGGAGGGAGGAGGGAGGGGACAGGGGGGTTGGATTGGGATTGGGGTGAGGGTGGAGGAGGCATGTTTTCAGGCCCATACTCGCTTCCTGGTGATGTGGACATTTGGAGAAGGGGTGCATTTGGGGGAGCCGGTCAGAGGGGGGGATAATCCTGCCCCCCCAACCCCCCACCCCCAGCAGCACAATGCAGGAGATTACCCCGAGAGCGCTGGCTTCTGCGTGATGCCCGGTCTGTGGTCTCCGGTCTCCATCGATTTGCGGGCCACTCATTCATGATTTTATGCACAGCTTGCTCATGAAGAGCCAAAACGCTGGTATGGCGCTGACCGACTATCTCCTCTGCATGTGTTTGTGCATGTGTGTGAGAGAGAGTGAGAGAGAGAGCGAGACAACAAGCAACCTTCTCAGTCTCTCACCTGCAACAAAAGGGAGGCATATTGTGTTCGCAGTATAAGTCAACTCCAGCATCTCACACTACTGCTGTTGCATGCCCAAGAGTCCTCATACTCCACCCATTCTGCTGTTAGGTGAAAGTGGGAGCGTAAAACTCTGCGAACGTGTTTGGTGTGTGTTTGTGTGTG